>PPKL02000013.1:0-372024 GCA_003707665.2 Ogataea pini | reverse complement strand
TCTACATTTGAAGATCGCACATCGCACAATAGACCTCCACCTTTCACTTTAACTCTGAGTTGTCGCACATCGCACAATGGACCTCCCCATCGACTTCCACTTTTGGTTAAAATATTAGACGATAGACCTCCCCTTTGGTCTACATTTGAAGATCGCACATCGCACAATAGACCTCCCCTTTGGTCTACATTTGAAGATTGCACACCGACCTCCACCTTTCAGTTTAACTCTGAGTTGTCCCACATCGGACAACGGTCCTCCCCCCTGAATTCAACTCTCATCAGTCACACCACCACCTCACACCAATGAATTTTCTTTAAAACAGTCACACATCACACCGATGCATTTGATGTTCGGTTTGAATTTCAGGGGTCGCACATCACACCATAAAGGCAAAAATGGGCACACGTCAAAAGGAGTGCGCACGTTTAGTTGAAATTTCAGGGGTGCCACATCACACCATTAGGTGCGCACGGAGATGTACTCATGTGTGACACACACGTGTGGGGGCAATGTCAACTTTGAATCCTATCCTAAAAGATATTGGATGAACTTTGTACGATGGATATTGGTGGACTTTTGTTAAGTTTGACCCCCTCCGAAGTTAGATATCGCTTACGTAAGCACGGAGTTAGGGACATTTAGGGTCAGCGCGTTGGACCCATTTTCGATGCTCTGCTCGATGTTAAGCATTGATTGTACTTACTTTTGCGAGAGATGTTGATACCCCTTGCCAACTTCATGATACCTTTTCTGATCGTGGAGATACCACCCCTAGGCAAGTTCACTATATGTCATACTACTTTAAGTTTGACGAAAAATTAACATTCGCGGAATGTGCACACCACTTGTTAGTTTCTTGATATCGGCTCTGGTATTCTGACCTGCTCATATCGTTCTGCCTAGCCTTGAGTGGATTATCCGGGCTTGGCCAAACAGAATATGTTTTTGGGTTTCCAAAACCATCTCTGAACATGCTATTATGATGTAGTTATGATCACACGAGCAATCTCTTTCAATGGGCTGCTTAAGTGGGGGCTGGTCCCCTTGTGAAACCCAAGATGGAGGTAGCAGGCTGCGGTGGTATTCCGGATCGTTTAAACGCTATCCCGACCTTCCGCTGTCGATTGAAATCTTTTTCGGGGGATACCTTAAGATACCCCTAAGCCAATAGTAGAACCCACTTAACATATTCTGGGTTTGACATAACAGAACACGTTTTTCCAAAATTGATACTGGTTAAGTTCCTTGAATCGCCCTGCAATTGGGGTGATTATACATCTCAGGCAGCTACTGATCGGATACGTGCAATCCATGTGGAGTGGATATTACAAGACTGGCCAGTAGAAGTAGGTTCGAACCAAAAAACAAGCTTTTTCGATCAAGAGGAGGATTTGAAAATTCGTCAAATTTCATAACCAAAATGTTCAATGAACGTAGTTGAAATCAGCTGGACAGTAACCTCAGTTACCTAACTCATTTGAGTATGTTTCAAAGGTGATTTGTAAATTCACCCACACTTGGGGGCATTGACTGTGCTATCACAGGGAGCAAGCGATGCATATTCAAGGTAGTTTCTGGTGACGGCGTACACTAAGAATTGACCCCCCCCCATTTCATCGAATATTGGAGGACACAACTCCCAATGTGTGAGTTTGATGGGCCGACACGACTATATTCTCACTTTTTCCGCTGGCAAAGCCCCAAAATTTGGGGGTGATGAATCCATCACAACTCATGCGACCAAACTTTTTAACCGTTTGAATAAAAAGTATCACTGTTAATCTAAGATCTTTCCGACCATTAGCGAAACCATATTTTTCAATGATTCAGTTAGTAGATGAAACGAGAATCCAAGTTAAAACTCTCGTGGAGAAAAAGGGGCATTTGGAAGACACATCTCTGGAGAGAATAGAGGCAATGAGAACCCTGATACCTTGAAAAAGAATGTTTGAAGGTAGCCGAAGAAAAAAATCAGTAAGCACGTCGAGTTTGATGAGAATGGTGATCTTATTTCGCACCAAATCAATGATTTTGTTCCTGTACGCCCATTTACCAAGGAGCCAATCATCTTTATCAGTCTCCTTATATATCATGGAGACTACTACGAGAGTATAAACGTACATTTAACCAATGGTTCAAAAATTATCGAGCATCCTCCTTTGACCTATGGAAATGGTGTTACAAAACCAGAACATATTTGGACTACCTTTTCGGAAAGTAGTGGAGTTGGAGTACAAACACAAGTATCACGACGGAGATCCCCTGTTAAATAACAATTACTCTGTTTATCACGGGAAAAATCCTCATACTGCAGGTGACCATGTATTACTGGTGAGTTTTTGAGATCAGAAGTCAAAGGTCAAAAAGAGGCCTTACAAGCCCGACAGTTACTTTGAATTTACCAAATGATCTCAAAATCAAAATGTATACGACTATATGAAAAATAAAACCTGAGTCGGCATAAACTATCACTTCACATAAAGGATCTCAGGAGTTCAATGAAGATCTTGCAATTTCTCTCTCTTTGATGTTTTGATCAAAAACCTTGTCAAACTGTTCCTTAGTATGAGAATCAGTCCAACGAAGGTCATACAAAGGATGATCGTCTGGAACAAACTTTTGACCTCTAGTTCGGTAAACATGTTCTCTGAAAGTACCTCCCGGAACTGCATAGTCATGCCAAAACAAGCCTCTTTTTTGGAGTTCTGGAATCAAAAGTTCAACCAGGTCTTTTGCAGATGCTGGAAGAACTGCAAAATTGAAGTTGAATCCATCCAGATCCAACTTCCCTACCAGGTTTTCAAGCTTATCAGCAATCTCCTGTGCTGTCCCTGTGAACGGACCCACACCAGGTTTTTGGTGAAAAAATGAGTTTTTGGTAGGCTTTTGGTCTTCTTAAAGTAACTTTCGGCAGTGGTTTTGACACCATTGACTGCACTAGTCTCTATCTCCTCATCACTCTCATAGTCGTCGAGATTCACCCCAGCGATTCCACCAAAATTAACTTGATTCCTCTCTGAAACTTTGTACTCCTTATAAGACTGCTCTTTGGCAACCGCTTCTTCATGGGTCCGACCCAAAATGACACGAGGAGAGTGCATTATTTTCACATTTTCTGGATCACGGTCGAACTTCTCCTTGGCAACTAGCCTGATATACTTTATTTTTTGAGCCAGTTCTTCTTCGCCTCCAAGGACATAGACGAACTCTGCAAATTCCGCTGCCAACTCTTGACCTTTTTTGGAGGTGCCGGCTTGAATCAAAAGTGGAATTCTTTGTATCGATGGTTTTGTGATAGCTGGTCCGGCCACCTTGAAGTACTTGCCTTCATGATTTATCTCTCTCACTCTTTCTGGATCAATGAAAACTCCTTTGGGATGGTCGCGTATATAAGGCATCGTCTCTCCAGGTCGAGAGAAGCAATTTGATGACCACATCCACGTATTCTGTGGCCCTGTTGTATCGCTCGTTGTGTGGAGGAAACGGTTCGCCATTGAGTAATTGAGTTCCAATACTGTTCAGGTAGGATGTCACAACATTCCATCCGACTCGACCATTTCTGAAGTGATCAAGCGTTGCCAGCCGTCTTGCAAACAAGTAAGGATGTTCACTGACCGTGATAAACGTGATTCCAAAAGAGATACTTTTTGTTCCTCTGGCAGCTGTAATAATCGCGTGACTCGGGTCTGCGTTGGGAACATTGAGACCTGTCTTAACAGCATCTTTGTAGTTCCCTGGACCTTTGTACACATCAAACAATGTAAGATGATCTGTTATGAAGAGAGCATATATTTTTTCTTTCTCCAAGTTTTTAGCTATCTCCACCCAAGCTTCAATATCATCTGCAATCCTGTGTGAGGAGTCACCAGGATATCTCCACTCTGTGGTACCCCCGGTGATAAATCCAGTGATAATCAATTGTTTAGGCATCTTTCTCCTATATAATCGAATGAATTCTAAACTCTGAACAAAAGAAAGAACTCTACAACGACGGATTTTGAAGGGCATATGAATCCCTTTATGTAGGTAGAAAATCGTTAAATAGTAGCCACAACTTAATTGCTTCTACACATTTGTATAACTATATAAAGTACACCCAAACTCCGCTGCTTTCTCACCAAAACAAAAGCTGTACAGAACAAGTCAAAGCATGAGGGATAATAAAACAGTAGAATCTGTTACTATCACAGTTACCACTGAGGAACCGCAAGTTTTTTGGCTCAGAAAGGTTTTCCAAACTCAGGGCTTCCGGACGAAAAGGAAACCGCATTTGTGAAAAAGCTTGACTTATACCTATTGTCTTGGGGGTGTGTTGCATACTTGATCAAGTCAATAGACCGAAGTAATTTCTCTAACGCCTATGTGAGTGGAATGAAGGAAGATCTAAATTTCCAAGGCAATAAGTACAATTGGATTGTTACCTATTTCAACATTGGATATCCTGTTGGACTGCTTCCAGCGCAAGCGTTCATGTCGAAAGTCAATACACCATATTGGCTTGGTACATGTGAGTTCATCTGGGGAATTTTGACATTGTCATGTGCTTTTGTGAAATCTGCAAACGAACTTTTCCCTCTTCGGTTTGTTGTGGGGTTCTTTGAGAGCAGTTCTTGGCCTGGAATGATGACCACTTTTGGAAACTATTATACGCCGCAGGAGTTAGCCACTAGAGCTACACATTTCACTGGTTCATACTCTGCAGGAAGTATGTTCACTGGCTTTGTGCAGACTGCAATCTACAAGACCTTGAACGATCGGGAGGGATTAGCAGGTTGGAAGTTGCTGTTCATCATCAATGGTATCATGACTTTGGCTATTTCATTGATTGGGGTTTTCGTCATTCCAGATACTCCTGAAAATGGTGGTGCACACTGGATGAAGAAAGAGGATCTACAAGTTGCGGATGAAAGAATGTCTAGGGTTGGCGGAGAAACAAAATGACAATTCAATCTGAAAAAGGTTTTGGAAATTCCGCTGGACTATCGAATTTGGCTTTTCTTGTTGGCTTACGTTCCGGCAAACTGGAAAAATCAATCCGCCTACTTCAATTTGTGGTTGAAAAGTCTCCAAAATGCGGATGGAACCAAAAGATACTCAGTGGAGCAGCTGAACCTGATTCCTATTGGTGGTGGTGCCGTTCAACTGGTCACAGTGATTGGATTTTCGAAATTAGCAGACTTTGCAAACTTGCGGTTTTCGATTGTGGTCATGAACATGTTCATTGATTTGATTGGTGCGATAATTTTGTCAACTGACCCATCATCAATCGGACTCATGTATTTTGCATTTTTTATGCAATACTGCCGAGGCTCCCATACACCAATTTCGATTTCGTTTCTACCTGAAGTTTGGCCTCGTCCACCGGAGCTTAGAGCATTGATAACAGGGTTAACAGTTGTTATGGTGTATGCTAACAATGCTTGGATTCCGTTGGTTATCTGGCCAGCTGGTGATGCACCACTTTATGAATATGGATCTAAAGTCACTTGTGGGTTATTGGGAGCTTCCTTAGTCGGCATAATTCTATTTTACAAATTAACCTATAAGAGAATCATCAGACGGTTGGAAAGATCACTGATTGCATCAACTCAGATCTGTAAGATGCAATCGCGTTCCCAGTTGATTCTGAGGCAACAAGATAACCCCACCACCACTATTTCAGTTTTCATTATCAAAAAGCGATTTCAAATAATTAAAAATATTGTGTGGAAGAAAAGCCACTGTGATTAAGGTTTTTGTCTGTTTACCTTCTTGGGCCCAAATTAACAATCTCGAGTAAAAACTTCGTAATATATTGTTCCAAAACTCGCTCCGGTATGCAGAACTACTAATTCCCCTTTTCAAACGAAAAGATTGAGTATTTCTTCAAGCTAACTATACTATGCTGTTTTACTACACTTGGCTTAGGTGAGGGGAGCTTTTTTGAATTAGAGTAGTTCTCGCGTACAGTAAGCATAATTCCAATCAATAGACAGAGTTTTTGAGATCGCAAGATCAGAATTAATTTAGGCAGCCTGCAGATTCTACAAAGTCAACTAGGTCCAAGGCTGCATATTGGGTAACAACAATCGGACCCCAAATATTTCCTGAAATAAACTGTATATCGCAATTTTTCATAACACTTTAAATAACGAAATTGAAGTCTGCAGAATCGTCTCCAATCGTTCTTGTCAAATCTCTGTCATCGACTCCCGTTTTTGCAACCCGTGCGTTCTCGCGGTTTCTCTTGACCAAAAGGGCTGTGCTAATACCAGCACAAATCATTGCAACACCTAAGCATCCAAGTGTAAAAGCATGCCCAAGAATGTATTTTGGACTCTTTCGGTACACTTGAGGTGCAATAACACCAGCAATGTTTCCCAAAGTCTGATTGAAGCCAATTGAAACAGCCCTTTTGAATCTAGGTGCTGAGTTAGTTGCCAGCCAGGCCTCGTTCAATCCTGGAACATAGAGGCAAATACAAATCAAATAGCATGCAAAGTACTTGACACCACTGCTTGTGTTCGCGAGAATAAGACTGTAACCAACCAACCCAAAAATATCTAAAAAGATTATCATTGGTCCTCTAATTCTCGTTTTGTCAGATATACGGGCGCAAACAATGAAGATCAACCCTGAAAATATATAGCATGGAACAGTTAAGTATTGTGCTTTCAAGGAGTCATATCCAAGGTCACTCTTCAAAATTGATGGCAAAAAGGTCGAGAAGCCGTACATCAAAACATCTTGACAGAATTGAATGATGGTTGAGAGGTAAAGTTTCGGGTCCGTCAGCGCAGAAAATGCCTCTGTTTTCTTGTCGTAATCCTCCATCAAGAAGTTGTGACGCATTTCATTTCTCCATTCCAACACCGCAGCTTCTTCTTCGCTTTTGACCATCTGCTCTGGACTGTCAGGCATTCCAAAGTACATATAGAAACTGGCAGATAGTGAGAGAATACCTTCAATCAGGTAAAGATACTTCCACGGAGCAAGTTTACCGCTGTGAATCTTTGTGATACCAGTTCCAATAAGACCTCCAAAAGCACTAGCAAATGCTGAGGCCGCAAATAGATATGAGACTCTTTGTGAAAGCTCACTTTGGAAGTAAAAGTCCGAAATAATGACTGAAATCGAAGTGAAAAAGGAGGCTTCGAAGAAACCAAGTAACAACCTGCAAGCAATCAATGAACCGTAGCTATTAGCAAATAAGGTGAAAATTGTCACAATCGACCACAGGCCAACCATACATCCAAGATATTGTCTTTTCTTATCATTGAAAAACTTCATCATTATCATAACACCTGGGAGCATGAAAGGAAGATACGTAGCATAAACAATGGAGACGGTGGTGGAGTATTGCGAGTCAGTTAGGCCAAGATCAGCTTTCATTCCCGCAACACTTGCATTTCCAATATTTGATCTGTCTAGGGATGAAAAAAAATACATCAACGACAAAATTGGCATCATTCGTCTGTCCATCCGGTTGATCAATGTCGTCTGAGCTTTGGGAAAAGGGCATTCTGACACTTTGGTTTCTGACTCTTCGCTCACTTCAACTACTTCTGGATTTTTTTCAATGCTAGTGGTAGACATTTTGACAATTGCGAGGAAGTATTTTCTTGTATAGTACTACACCAGCAGAAGATTTCAGTGTGTGCACCAAGTTCATTTAAATAGTTTGAATTTTTTTCTCGAGAAATCAAGCTCACGCCGCGACAAGTTTTGCGAGCCGCATGAAGGTTCGATAAGATAAGCTTACGCGGCGAAATTTAGATCAGCGGAAAAGTGGTTCCGGACTCAATTTTAAAATGGCAGATCACCTGATAAGGAACAAAAAAAATGTTCATCTCCTCCTGCGATAAGCAGAAATTCAAAAAAAAAAGTTGATTTAATCAATACATGAAGTTTTTTCAGATCGAAAACATACTTGACTTTTTTTCCGTTCAAGAGAGTAATTTGATATCGCTACTCAATATATCCAAAGACAACATTGCCCCTGTTGTATGAGACATCACTGTACCCTCGATCTTCCCTCCGAGTTGCATTATCACTAACTGTGGGGTGACTCCGCAACCCCAAAATACTGGGATTTCATCCCCGTTAATTTGAGGTTTGTCACCAAAATCTGGTGACTCAATGTCTTTGATCCCTAACCTTTCGGCACCATCAAACCCCCAGTCGACAGGCTCGCCGTGTGTTTTCCCGTATTGAGAAGTAATATCCCGCACTCTATGGAGCTCATCAGGTTTATAGGGCCTCATACTGACTACATAAGTACAGTTAGAGAAAATCCCAGCAGGGTCAAGATACTTTGTTGTTTTGTAAACTGGGACTCCAAGACCAAGCTTTTGATGTCTCGGCGGTAGGCCATTTTGGAGAAGTTCTGTTTCGAAAGAGTGAGAGCACCCGATCAAGAATCCAACATGGTCCTTGGTCCATTCTTTGGTGATATCAGTTTTTTTCTCTATGAAGACACCATTCTCGTAAACGTTATAGGAGGGAAAATCAGTGCTCAAATCGATGTCTTTATCCCATAGTAGCTCAGTATCGTCAACCACATTAGGGTTTCCCGGGGGAGTTTTACACAGCAATGGACAAGGTACTGGGTTACGCCGGCACAGATTGACGAAATCTCTCTCATATTGTTTTGGCAAAACTATGAGGTTTGCCTGAGCGTATCCCTCACACAGTCCCGACGTTTGGCCAGTATG
This sequence comes from Ogataea pini, assembly GCA_003707665.2. Taxonomy (NCBI): domain Eukaryota; kingdom Fungi; phylum Ascomycota; class Pichiomycetes; order Pichiales; family Pichiaceae; genus Ogataea; species Ogataea pini. The sequence goes on along the minus strand of PPKL02000013.1, from coordinate 363,328 downwards.
TTTCGCATTGCGGCACAAAATTCTAAAATCATGCGGAGATATTGTTTTCAGCTCGCAATTCATTGTGATAATGGGTCACCTTTATGAGCGGAGACCAAAGAAGGTAAAAAGAAAGCGTTATCAAGCGACAGAATCTGGGCGTTTTATTATATACTTACAAGTTGGAATTTATATTTTGGTTATTGAGAAAAATCAGATTCTTGTTATCTACGCTCGCAGAATATCAGTACCGATAAGGAAATGATCTCAAGTTTTCTAGCATGATGCGGAAAAGAACATCCGTCTTCCTTATATAGTAGTACTAGTTTTGGTGATGTTTTCTAATTATCGCTAATCCAACCAGGAGGATGAATTGTGGAAAACAGCATCATCATGACGAAGGCAAGAAGGGAACTAAAAATAGCCATTGGTAAGCGCAACTTTAACCATGAATGGAAACGCAAGACTGCTAACACGAGTTTTATAGATAGAGGAGGAACATTCACTGATTGCATTGCATCTCGTTCTGGTAAAAAGGATGTTGTGATCAAGATCCTCTCAGTTGATCCAAGCAATTACAATGATGCACCAACAGAAGCGATAAGACGAGTTTTAGAGGTTCATCGAGGCGAATCGATTTCTCGCGATCAGCCACTTGATCTGTACGATGTCGCAGAAATACGACTTGGTACAACTGTCAGCACCAATGCACTTCTTGAGCGCAAAGGTGCTGAAGTTGCACTTTTCGTGACGGAAGGCTTCGAAGACATATTGACAATTGGAGATCAGAGTCGTCCTTTTATGTTTGATTTTAAAATCAACAGGCGGGAAACCTTGGCCAAAGATATTTGGGAGGTCGAGGAGCGTGTCACGTTGGAGACCTCAACGGAGTATAAAGCAGCCGATCTTACTTACTATGAGGAATACCAGGAAGGAGATGCGATCAGCGGAGAGAAGATTCGAGTTATTGAGCCGTTGAACGAAAACACCACTAAGCAGAAGCTGTTGGAAGCAAAAAACAAAGGTTACAAGTCTATTGCTGTTTGTTTGCTACACTCCTACATTTTTCCAGATCATGAGCGAAAAATTCGTGACTTAGCCGAGGAAGTCGGATTTGAGCATGTTGTGCTCTCGTCTGATGTGTCTTCAATGCTGGGATTTGTGGGAAGAGCTCACTCTTCTGTTGCGGATGCCTATGTGACGCCAGTGATTAAAGATTACGTTCGTAATTTCTCATCTGGTTTTGTTCCAAAAGCTTTTGACGAAGTGGACTGCCAGATTATGAAATCGGACGGTGGATTGATCAACTTCAGGGACATTACTGGCCTTTGTTCCTTGCTTTCTGGACCTGCAGGTGGTGTCATTGGGTACAGCAAGAGTACCTTCAACAACTCAGTGGGAACTCCTTTGATTGGCTTTGACATGGGTGGGACTTCAACTGATGTTTCTCGTTATGCTGGGAAATTAGAACATGTTTTTGAAACCATTACATCTGGAGTGCTAATCAGAACACCACAGCTTGATATCAGCACTGTTGCTGCAGGTGGGGGTTCGATCCTGAAGTGGGAGAATGGTTTAATGACTGTTGGTCCCGAATCTGCATCTTCTCATCCTGGTCCTGCTTGTTACCGTAAAGGTGGACCCCTTACTGTGACTGATGCAAACTTGATCACTGGTCGCTTGGTTATTAAGAACTTCCCCAAGATATTTGGCCCCAACGAAAATGAATCTCTAGACTATGATACGACTTTGAAGCTGTTTGAAGACCTCACGACCAAGATCAATGCCGATACAGGTAAGACTTTGAGCGTCTACGAAGTTGCAGAGGGATTTATCAAAGTTGCTAACGAATCGATGTGTCGTCCGATCAGAACCTTGACGGAGTCGAAGGGCCACAAAACGTCCAGTCATGTGCTGTGTTCTTTCGGTGGTGCCGGTGGACAACACGCGTGTGAGATTGCTCAACGACTTGGAATTAGCAAAGTGAGTGTTCATAAATATTCTTCTTTGTTATCTGCGTATGGTATTGCGCTTGCAGAAACCGTGAATGAGGAACATCGACCATGTTCTGCTCTTTTGTCCCCAGAAGCTAAAGAATCTTTTGAAATTGAACTTGAGGAGTTGAAAACTATTTCGGAGTCCAAACTAAGGTTGCAATCGAAAATCATTGATTCTGTGGAATCACAAAAGTTTATGAGCATAAAGTACAAAGGAAGCAATACCTCGCTGATGATTGAATACAGTTGTGAAGATGATGTCAGGCAAAACTTTGAAGAACAGCATGTGAGGGAGTTCGGACTCAAGTCTGATCGACCAATCATGGTGGAAGGTCTACGTGTCCGCTCTGTTGGGAAATCATTCTCAGTAGCACTTGAATCTCCATTAGTGGAAATTCAAAACACTAACTTTAGACCAGTTACAAAGAAGCCAGAAATTTCACAAAACGTGTTCTTCAATTCCAAGTTCAGTTCTGCGCCTGTTTTCAACCTTGAAGAGCTCGATCCAGGTGAAATTGTTCAAGGTCCTGCATTCATTGTGGATGCTACACAGACCCTCGTTATTATTCCGGGTGCTTCTGCAAGCATTTGCCGGAATTCTGTTTTGATTGAAGTTCCGCAGCTGACCAATAGTTCTTCCGACCGTACAGTCGATCCGGTGGAGCTTTCAATTTTCAATCACCGTTTTATGAGTATTGCCGAACAAATGGGGCGTGCTCTACAAAGATCAAGTGTCAGTACGAACATTAAAGAAAGATTAGACTTCACTTGTTCCGTTTTCTCTGCCACTGGAGGTTTGGTTGCCAATGCTCCACATGTTCCGGCTATGATTGGATCGATGGCGTTTGCTGTCAAATGGCAAATCGATCATTGGGGAAGTAATCTTCATCCCGGTGATGTGATCATTTCAAACTCTCCAATTTCTGGAGGAACTCATTTGCCAGATATCACTTTGATGACTCCCGTTTTCAACGAGGAAGGGACTGAGATTTTGTTCTGGACAGCTTCTCGTGGACACCATGCAGACATTGGAGGTATTTTACCGGGATCCATGCCACCAAATTCAACAGAACTATGGCAAGAAGGTGCAATCATGAGGGCAGTCAAGGTTGTCGAGAATGATGTTTTCAACGAAGAACGTGTAACTGAACTGTTGTACACCATACCAGCCCAAATTCCTGGAAACCATGGAACACGGACTTTGCAAGACAACATTTCGGATATAAAAGCTCAGATCGCAGCCAATACCAAGGGTGCTGTCCTTATCAGAGATTTAATGAGTGAATACGGTCGCAGTGTTGTGCAACTTTACATGGAGGAGATTCAGTATTCATCTGAACTGGCTATCCGTAACTTATTGAAGAACATCAGCTCCAAATATTGCTCTACTAGACTTGAAGCAGAGGATCAGATGGATGATGGCAGTGCAATACACTTGGTTATTACGATCAACCCGGAAGACGGTTCTGCAATTTTTGACTTCACTGGAACGGGAATGCAGGTGAACGGCAATTGGAATGCTCCGATAGCCGTTACTCATTCATCGATTATCTTCAGTCTTCGTTGCATGGTTGATGGCGAAATTCCTCTAAATCAGGGTTGTTTGGCTCCAATTGACATTGTGATTCCTGAAGGATGTTTCCTGAGACCTGGAGAGGACGTGGCTGTCTGTGCTGGGAATGGTCTGACCTCTCAAAGGATAGTTGACGTGATCTTCAAAGCTTTCAGTTTTGCCGCAGCTTGTGGTGGTGATATGTCCAACTTCACGATTGGTGTTGATGGTGAGAACGGATTCGGTTACTATGAGACTGTTTGTAATGGAAGTGGTGCCGGTCCAGGCTGGAATGGAAGTGATGCAGTTCAAACAAACATGACCAACACAAAAATCACTGACGCTGAACATTACGAGCAGCGGTATCCAGTTTTGTTACGCCGTTTTGCGGTTAGGCCTGACAGTGGTGGTCATGGATTATTCAACGGTGGAAATGGTGCCATTCGTGAGATTGAGGTGACAAGCAAACTTGTTGCATGTATCTTAGCAGAAAGAAGAGTTTTTCAACCATACGGAATGGCTGGTGGAGAACCGGGTAAAAAAGGTGAAACCCTTGTCAAAAGGAAAAATGGGACTATGGTGAATCTGGGAGGAAAGAGCTCCATTACTGTTTATCCAGGCGACAGGATCTACATAATTACCCCTGGTGGGGGAGGGTATGGAACAAAGTCAGAAGAGACGAGTGTTGTTTCTGACATAAAGGCTTCTCCTTATGAATTCATTCCCCGGGCCAACGGGACTGTCGAGATCCTAAGAACAATAGCAGATGGTAATTAGATACCGATTCAGCTGATGCTCAAAGACATAAAAAAAATCGCAAAAATAAAATTTCCTACATATCAAATTAAGCATTTTGTTAAAATCATTGAATTGCTACTCAACTTGATTCAATCTTGACCAAGCTTCATTATTACATCCAAAACTTTGCAAGTTTGCATTTATACAATTTGGAAAACAAATTCTACTTCAAACAAAATTCCAATCGTATCAAAGGATAATCTAAAGCAATCTTTTGGACTCAATCTGAATCAGTAGCTATTGTGGTGATCACTTTCGGTGACTTTTTGTGTTCGGATATCTCACTCTCTTGATCAACTTCAGATATCAAAATAGGTTCTGTAAACAAGTTACTTTCATTCTTATTCCTGGTGCTCCAATAAAAGAACATCATCAAGGCCCACAAACACACGAAGCAACCAAAAGCGTACGGCCAACCAATCTTCCAACGTGGAGCATCACCACCAGTCTTGAAAACAAGTAGTGGCACCCAAATGGTAGTGCAGTATCCAATACTCATCATGGAACCAATCAAGAACGCTCTGAACTCTCGATCATCGTGAAACTGCACGTTAATCCAAGAGTAAAGAAGCGGTGAATGTGATCCCTGAAACGCAAAACTGTACCAAGCCACAAACTTTAGTGCGTTGGGAACCCACCAGATAGTCATCACAATGTATCCAAAGACTGCTGGAATAGCACATGCTGTGAAGATTGTCCACGGATGGTAAACTGTAGCCAAACTTGTACCAATCCATGAAGTCAGAGCACTCAAGGCATATGTAATCGAAGGGAAGTTGTTAATCTGAGTGATGGAAAAACTTTGTCCATTTGGTTCGGACTTTAGCCATAAAGCCATATAACCACTAGGTTGATAACACTGGCAAAGCATGACATAGATCGCGACACAAAGATACCATTCCCATTTTTTCAAACATCTGATCACGGTTTTGAAAGTTATTTTCTCCGGAGGAGCAGAAATGTTTCTGGCCTGTGCAACTCTCAAATCGTTTTTCGCCAGAACTAATTTCGCCCTTGGACTGTCTGGTAGACCAGGAAAGATAAGGAAACCTGAAGCCGCCACAGGCAGTGTAATGATGCCATCAATGATAAAACCCCATTGCCAACCTGCTCTTCCAAATTTTCCATCGAGATTTTTGTATGCAGCAGTTTGCATTGCTCCCGAAAACAGCGACCCTAAAGAGTTTCCCGTAAACCAAAGACCAGCCCTTTTGAAAAGTTCACTTTTAGAGTACCAAGAACCCAAAACAAAATGCGTGGCTCCAAAGACTGGAGCCTCGCAGATGCCCATGAAAAATCGAATTGCATACAAATGCTGAGGTGTTTTGGCCACAGACTGCAAGAGTGTAAGGGTCCCCCAAAGCAACTCCAAAGTTGGAAAAGCAATCCGGATCAATTTGGGCCTACTCAACAACAGAAGCAAAGGAACTTGGGCGATGACATAACCGATAAAGAAGTAGGTGGAGAACCAGTTCAACTCGTTCCCGTGAATGTTCATGGCTTCTTTCATACCACTGACATAAGCATTGGTGACGTTACTTTGATCCAGATATTTGATAAAGAAGGTTAACATGGTCCATGGGAGAATTGAGCGGTCCAATCTTCTTAAAAGTTTTCTTTCTTCTGGAGTATGGGTTTTTGGGTACCAGTCAATGATATCCCAAAGAACCAGCCACGGTCTTTTCTGCATATACTTTCTGCGAGCATGCTTGGCTTCTGACGAAATGAAGTCCTTTTCCGTCTCTAGAGATGTGAAATTTGGTACCTCTCTGGTTTGAGGCATGGTTGAAATATAGTGTTACACATATAGGATTATTATAATCAAAGGTTCAACTCTGGCAGGATGACCTCTTCAAATAGCCGAAAAGCTCAAAAAGGGGGCATTCATTTCTTTGACAGATTAACTGAGGCGGCTTGAGCCTCAATTTGGGACTCAAAGCATACGGACTCACTTTCGATGTGTTTGAGTAATTTTCATATCAGAGTCAAATCCTCAAAGAACAAAAAAGACCGTGTGGCTTATTGTTCGCAGGGCCACAATAAAATTTGAATTCCAATTTGAAGAATGCATCGGTACATTTATATGAACAATTAAACCGGTGACCATACTCATGTACTATATCAATTCTTCTTGTCAACGGGTTGGATTACTCGGTAGAAACTACATGGCATCGAGTACTTCTTGATTAAAATTTCCTTCGGACACCCAATCGCCCACCACCACTGATGATTTCTTGATAACTGATACCATCTTTCACAAGGGAAAATTCTGAACCTTTGCATATGCTTGAGGCTTCACACGGTGATAATTATACCTCGGTACACAATATGTTTGGGCTTTGTACAAACCATACCTGCTTTGAATTAGATGCATCCTCTTTCTGTGTGGCTTTTTGATCGAATTGGGGCTTTGAAAATTGTAAAATTTAATTTTTCATCTTATAGCATAAGATTCACGTGATGAGAGGTAACTTTTCGTTGAACTTGTTTTTCACACATTGAGATTCGAATCAATGGAATAATAATACGGAAATTCTCCTAGTCTGAGGATGTATTTGACGAAAGCGTCCATCATACAGTGAGCTTCTTCTGTAGCTGGTCAGCTTAAGTTTCACTGAAAATAACGATGTATGGAATGAGTTTTTAAAACAGCGTTGATGGTAAACGGAATGAAGACTGAAGTTGTTGTGGTGAAGGTGTATCAGATCGTCTGAATCCTTAACAAAAAAAAATTTGGTAGCCACAGAATTAATGCAGTAGCCCACAGTTCCACATATGAGATCTAAAACCTAAACATCAAAAATTTATAGCTGGATTAAATTCAAGAGGCGAAACGCGAATTTAGCAACATGTTGCTCATAACATCATCACCTCAATTTTTCTTCACTGGATCCAAAATCTTGACCACCCTGGCGGGAACGCCAACCACCAGACTATTACTTTCCACGCTTTTGGCGACAACGGCCCCAGCACCAACCACAACGTTATCTCCCAGGGTGACACCAGGAAGAATTACTACATTTGAGCCAATCCAACAGTTGTCTCCTATGAAAATTGGTTCCGACATCTCTTTTCCTTCCAATCTCATATTAACATCGACAGGATGTGTGGCGGTTGTCAACGTAACATTAGGCCCGACAAGACAATTATCACCAATAACAATCAATGAACAATCCAGAAAAACAGCATTGACGTTCGCATAGAAGTTGTCTCCTACAGAAATGTTGAATCCATAATCGCAGTTGAACGGAGATTCTATGGTGACATTATTCCCAACTTTGCCCAAGAAACTTGCAATATGAGCGGCTTTAGCCTTCTTATAGTCTATTAGTGACTTATAATCTTTTAGCTTCCATGTTTGCAATTGAGTGCATGCCTCAGTGGAGAGCATTCTTGCTGTTTCTAACTCCTCAACGAATGAATTATAAGGAAGACCTGTTATCATTCGGTCGTACTCCGAGCATTGCGGCAAGTAATTCAGGTTTTCCCTGGCAAACTTTACAAGTGAGTTTGTGTCTGTTTTGAGGTGGTCCAAAGTCATCATGCAATACTGAAAGAACCAAAATAAAGAAATGTGTACGTGACGGTGTTTTTTTGGACGTGTTTTCCCCTCTTGAGCGTAAAAAATTACAAAACGAGGCAGTGTGAGTTTTTCAAGGCCAGATTTCCGGAGTTACACTACAACTCAGGAGCTACAGTAAAGGTTCTTAGTGAATCCGCAAACTTGAGTAAGAAAAGTGCACGATTGCAAGTAGTGAAAAGTGGAGTAACAGACTGCAACAAAATACAATAAAATCTAGCGTGATGTTATGTTGCTTGTTGAGATGCGAATATAGTGATGTTTGCCAACAGCACTCCCTATACCTGTGTGATGAATGACATTGGTTGTCAAAAGAGGGGTAGGGTCACTTCCAAGGTTGCTGCAGGTTGAAGTTGGAGGTACCCCTTTATATGATCCCCAGGGTCTCAGAAGTCAAATGCGAGGCGAGTTAATTTTTGTTCGTAGAAAAACGGCAGGAATTCTTTAGTTGCAGACAAACATTTGCTAGAGCATGCTGATTTTGATTGACAAATCAGCTTTATAAAACACACGTAGAAAGCTTGATTTTTCAAAGAGCGATTGGGTTCAAACTTTGCAATGTCAGACTGAGTTACATGTTTTATGCCGGAACTCCAAAACAGCTTTGTACCTTTAACAAATCCATCCCACGCTCATGCAAACTCAATCCAGAACCAACACGAACTTCCGGATCTCAACTAACTAATCTGTCGACTCGTTTCGATCTTCTGCTTTCAAATAAAGGGACGGGTTTAATCATGTCAATTTAACGCGACCGGCAGACATGACGTAACTAGAGTCTCGCGAGTCGTGCGGCTGATTATCGGAAAAGAAGAACTTCTGGGGTAATTGTTCTCCCCGCACGGCTTTTTTATCTTATTGAAGTTCTTTGTAAAGCCACGAAACAAGAGTGAACAATCTGACCACACAGTCTAAGCACACCCGCGAACCTGCCGAAGCATCATTACTTGATTATTCGGCGCAAATGGTTGCTGTTTGGTTGCTAAATTCGGACCCCAGATTGAGACGTTGTTGATACCCATCGCTGGTATATAATCTGCTACTTGTCTGTCCTGCTTCTGTTGCAAAAGAACTCAACAGTTGGTCTCTTGTCGACAAATCATTGAAAAAACAAAATGGCAATCAAAAGTTACTACGAAGTGGTCCGTCCCGGAATACACACGCAAAACATTCTCACTCTCACGTGTCTATTTGCGTTCGTTCTCTACGGTTTCGAACAAGGAGCTTTGGCAAATATTCAAAACAGTCCTGTCTTCCAAGCTCAGTTCGGGCATCCACAAGGTAACTATTTGGGAATCATTGTTGCAATCTACAATGTCGGATGCTTTTTCGGGTGTATTGGAAACTTTATGTGGGGAGACAAATTGGGTAGAAAGAAAGTCATGTGGTTGGGTTTCACTCTGATTATCATCGGGGTCGTCTTACAAACAAGTTCATACAGTGTAGTCCAACTGTTTATTGCTCGATTCATTTCCGGACTGGGAACTGGATTTGAGACCAGTACTACCCCAATGTACCAATCTGAGGTGTGCTCTGCTCATCATAGAGGAAGTCTGGTCGCCGCCGAGCCGCAGATGGTGGCACTGGGAATCAGTGTCTCTTACTGGATTGGCTACGGATGCAGCAAAAGAACTGATCAAACTTCGTGGAGACTGCCTGTGGGAATTCAAATGCTCTTCGCGGTTCTTGCGTGGTTCACGTTATTCTTGTGTCCCGAATCACCCAGATGGCTTGTCAGACAAGGAAAGCTTGATAAAGCAAGACATGCACTATCGCGAATCAACAATGTCAATCCTAATGACCCATTAGTTAACACTCTTATTGACGAACTTCTTTACTTAGAAGAAGTTGAGGGATCTGGTGATAAAATTAGCTGGAAAAATATTATCCAAGGTAAAGATGCGATGCATGGACGTCAAAGAATTGCATTGGCGGCGGTTGCACAATTGTGGAATCAGTTCGGAGGTATCAATTTAGTTGTCTACTATGTGCCCCTAGTCCTGGAGACAAATGTGGGATTGGACTCTAATCTTGCTACCATTCTGGGTGGTTGCATCATGTTGACCTTCTTCGTGTTTGGTTTCATTCCAACGTTCTTCTTGGATAAGATGGGAAGAGCGACTGCCATGACCTGGGGATCTATCGGTCAGTCAGTCTCAATGCTTTTGATCACGATTCTACTTAGTGTCGGAACCAAGAGATGCTCTGTGGGTGCAACTGCTTTTTTTTTCACTTATACTGCTTTCTTTGGCTTTGCAATGAATTGTGTTCCATGGGTTTACGGTGCTGAAATCTTACCTCTTCAGTTGAGAGCAAAAGGTAATGCGATCAGTGTTGCCACTAACTGGATATTCAACTTTGTGATTGCCATGATTACCCCTATTATGGCTCAAAATCTGGGATGGAGAACTTACATTATTTTTACCATTACAAACGCAGTCGCTGCCTCAAATTTCTATCTATTTTTCCCCGAGACAAAGCAGAAGACATTGGAGGAGGTTGAACAAATTTTCCTGCACCAAAAGTCTATTTTCCACTTCGGCCGTGCAAGAGCAGCGGGAGCAGGTGGTAATAATGGAGAATTGGTTGAGAAAGTGACGGAAACTGAACATGTTGAGAAAGTGGATAACTCTGATAGTGTGTAGTATATGAACTTGAGTTCTGTTCGGGTCTAACTGAAAGAAGTTTGAGACGTACGAGTAACATGAATGTACTCGCTGGCATAAAAGCTCTCAAAAGAATGTAGCTGGCTGCCGAAATTGACTATTGTTTCTGGGGGCGGAGGTTACGGATTTCAAGAAAAGTTTTTTCCTAGAAGTAATCGAAGAAGACTGATGATCCAAATAAAATTTTTACCAAATACTAAAGTGGTTTGCCCCAAAAACAACAAAAAAAAAACACTGGCCCACACGGATGGACAAAGAACCAAACTAAACCACAAACAGCCACCTTCAAGCAAACGTCTTCAGTTGCCGGTTGCCGAAGGTGATCTAGTATCATTATATGCTCAGGTTAGATAGATATGGCAAAACTTGCCATATATTTCAGAAATGGTAAGTCAAAACGAGGACGAAAAAGATCAATTGATTTTCTTCTTCAGAGATTTTTCATGATCTCAAATACTCAGTTCAAAGTAACAACAAAAAGCATTTACCGACTGTTTAATCGAGGCCGTTTTGCAACAATGAGAGTTGCAATTGCAGGTCCTGGAGATGTCTCCAAGTATCAGGTGGAAGAGCTTTTAAAAAAGTCGGTTGAAGTGATCGTACTCTCTAGAAGTAGCAAAGAATGGTTTGAGAATACACAAGGTGTTATTTTCAGATTTGTCGATTACACTTCCGTTGATTCACTGGCTGAAAACTTGTATGATTGTGAAGGTGTGGTTAGTACAATTCTCGACTACTCGGAGACCAATGTGATTGTGCATCTGAACCTAATCGAGGCTATGCTCAAAACTGAAAAATGTAGAAGAATCATTCCATCAGAGTATGGCAGTGATCTTTTGAATTATCCGGATCAACCAATCTTCTACAACGATAGTCATATTCCAATCAGAGAAAAATTAAAGTCGTTAGAAGGAAAAATCGAGTACACACTACTCTGCACGGGATGGCTCGCTGATTATTTTGTTCCTTCGGAAAACAGGTACATCAAAGACTTTGACGATTTCCCTATCAATTTGAAGACAAAGACAGCTATCATTCCAGGAACCGGTAATGAGTTAACCACTTTCACGACTGCTCGTGACATCGGAAAGGCAGTCACCAACTTGTTCTTGTCTACCGAAAAATGGGAGCCACTCACAATGGTTTCAGGTGAAACTACAACTTGGAACATAATTTTATCAAATTATCTTGTTGAGTTTGATCTAATTGTTTCGAGAGTCTCAACAACTGGAATCATTCAACAGATAGTAAGTGCATCAATTGAGAAGGACAAGGACAAGCTCATTGTTGCTGAATTCAAATTATGGGGTGCTTGTCATTCTTTGGGACTTCCACAGGACATCGTTGCTAGACAAAGAAAAAAATACTTCTCTGATATCGAATTCAGAGACATACCTACCATCATGGAAAGTGTTAGGAATGATCCAGATGTTAATGTTTGATCTAATGAAAGTGACCCGGTGGTTGGGATACACGGAGATATAAACTCATAATAATACAAAGACCTTCCAAACAAAATGTATCTATGGCCATTATTTATTTAACGCAGTTTGGTCAGTTTAGTGAATCAATAATTAATGTGAAGCCAGGCCTGCCTTTCTGCACATACATGGAACCGTGGCCCCCAAAACAGTACAGCCTACCAAAAATTTTAATCCTAAAGGATAGTATGGAGCTTGACTACCAAGATAGATTTTTGATCCTATTCTAACTTTTCCGATAGACCCCAACACCATCATGTATCCTTTACCAACACTCTTTTGGTTGGGTGCGGAATACTGAGAGTTAACCACGCACCAATACCAGGAGCTTGAGCATTTTAGCCGGATGTTGCCAAGAAAATCGCAAAGTATGAAAGTCCTGGAATGCTTGGATGATGGAATGTGATCCATAAAAAATTAACTCCAATCAACCCAATAGTGTAGCAAATCATAATGGTGCGATCCCTCTTTTGAGATTTGTCTGCCCAAATTGTCTTTCCAACGGTCAGCATTGTTGCAGCAACGTATGGCGGGGTCGTCACTGCTTGTGCTATGATTGCAGGATAACCGAGGTTTTTCATCATTGTCGGTAAGGTATTAGGCAAAGATTACGTTGGCACTGAACCACCAAACCGGAACATCAGCATTACAAAGTAGACTTATGGAGCTTTCAGTGCTTTCAAAGCTTTCTCAAGTTCGAGGTTGAAGCAAATTATTTTAACATGATAAGATAAAGTAAAAAATGAAAAACAAAAAAAAATAAAGATTAAAAAATAAAACTTGAAACTTCTCAATAAATTGAGAAGCAGTTTCAATCACTTGCTAGGCATTATCATCTAGGCTATCCTCTAGGCTATAAAGCCCTTTTCTCTTTCATTATGCGTTACTCAAATAAATAGTTTCTCAAGGTAGCGCCGGTCCAGCAGCGCGTCCCAACCAGGACCCGGGCTGTTGTCTTCTCCCCAAACCATCTCGAGGAACTCAACAATCTTCACATAACACCGAGAACGTATGGCGTCGCCAAAGTTCAACAGTCGCCACACAAGATACCCACGATCCTTTTGGTTTACAAAAGCAGTTCCAGCAATCGCAATTGGCCATGTCAAAATGGCCGAGTTCTGGTTATGTATGCTCAATTGTTCAATATCTTTCACCATAAGTTTGCAGGTTTCCTGGATATTTGGATCATTTTCTGAAAGAGCTGGTTCCACCAATTTGGACAACATAATGTACGCAGCACGTGCAACCATCCGTGCAGTGCAACAACTATCCATGAGTCGTTTTTGGACGTGTTTTGACTGTGTCTTTTTGACGCTAGGTGGCAGCAACGGTGCTACATAGTATTTGGCCATTTTCTGGAGTCTTTTTGCTAGTCGGTGATTTTCTTGGTTGAGTGGATGGTGCAACTGAAGCCAACTCGCCTTTGCTGCAAGCTCAAAAGCCGACAATGCCGCTCCCATTACCGGATTATTCATCCATGGAGCAGGACAGACGTATAATTGTTGATTCAAGAATGGTTTGAATTGTCCAAAAACTTTGAATGGGGAGTCCAGAGACTGTAGGTTGGCTTTATCTAACATCAAAAGTCCCACTGAGTAGTTGTACACAAAACTCTCCAAAAGCGTGCGTTCTGTTGAGCTCAATAAATGGGCACTATCTTCGGGTATCAAAGATATTCCATCAATGGCAATGTTGAACTGTGAACATTCTGTTGAATCATTTAGACACGAGTTCGAATCTGAACTTTCAAGTTCCGCTAGCACAATCCGTGGCATTAGCAAGTCAGTTTTATGTTTGACTTCACGCATAACAGGCCAACTGCGAATGATTTTCAGGGCAGCTTGCAACAGCTTTGCACACCGGGCCTTGCAACCACCCAAGTATTTCTCGCGCAAACACAGGCAAAGAACAGAAACAAGAAGCCAATGCTCATCTCCTCTCAAAGAAAGCTCACAGTATTGTGAAACAAGAGAATAGCAATTAAGATAACGCTCGTCTGCCTCGGAAGTCATATCCTCACGCTCCCAGCATAAGTAGGCAGCTCCACAAGCATAGAATATCTCACGAAGAATGCAGCTATTTGCACCAGGCGGTATGAAAACTGTACCAGGCTGCAGGTTTTTATGTGCCAGTTGTGGCGAAACAGACACCATGAAACCTTTAACAAAGACGTCGTACAAAAAGGCCTCTTTCTCAGTCAAGTCTACGCCGACGATCCAAGACTTATAGCCATTGAAAAGTGATGGTGAACTGATATCTTTGCCCATTTCAGCAAGATACTTCCGGAAAAATGCGTCGTCAAGGATTTCGTGATACTTGGGAGATGGTTTCCAAGATGAAGGTGAGTCAGTCGTTGTCATTGCGGATAAGACTGGGGTAGATGGGTCAGATTTGACTATCTGGAGAGACGTGATTTCCTCATTTGATTCGCTTAAGGGCCATTTCCCCAAGTCGGTCACCTGATTATTCAATTTCATCGACATACTCTCGAGTTTTATTGTGTCAGATTTCGTTGTAGTAGATTTTTTGCGTCCTTTCAAAGAAGAGCCGTAGACGAATTTGAACGAGCTGCGAGGCAGCTTTTGAAGTTGAAAAATGCCACGATTCCCGTCTCCATTGGTGTCCGGCCAAACACAAAGATACGAACTACGCTCACATGAACGACAATTTGGCTTTGATTCGTCGCATTTGATTCGTCTTTTGCGACCTAATGTGGTGGTGTTAGTAATGTTGGAGAATTAAGTGCTATATTTTGCGATACTTACAGCAAAGACACCCTGTTTTACTTCGCTCAATTCGTTTTTTCACCTTTTCAACCATAAATTTGGGTTCCATTATCAAACTAGGTCTCGTAATTGCGCTGCTGTATGTAAGATCATGGCACGATGTTGGTATCTCAAGTACAAAAAATGAATATCTTTTGATGCAAATTTACTGAAAAATAAATTTGATTGTTCTCTGATAAGGACGGGCGAATTTTGCGCAAAATGATAAAACGGTTTATACACTACCTTTGCATCGACCGAAATAACTAACTCAAACAGTATCTGATCGTATCATGAACACCTCTAAAAATGGATGAATTGATTCCAGTAAACACCCAATGATTGTGAGCAAGGCGAGAGAGGCTACTGCACTGAATATTACTTATCAGTTCGAAATAACCTCCTGAATTACTTGTGCAGCCTTGACAACATCCTCATCAAACCACCGCCTTCCAGTTAATTGCAAGGCAATTGGAGCACCTTTGAACTCCTCAGCATCGTCGTACAATCCGTATTCGTAATCTTCGAGATCGTTTCGAGGCTTGTAGGTCTTGTCAGGAGCATCCAGAGCTGGATCACAATAAAGTCCAGTAGGGAAGACAATGTTTGGAAAGTCTAGAACATTCCACAAGTTAGTGTAACCCCAGTAATGAACTTTCTCTGGTTTTGCAGCAACAGAAACGTATGTTGGTGACAAAATAAAGTTGATGCCGAGTTCGTTCATCTTGTCCTGATACTTCACTCGCGAACTGTCTCTCAATGCACACAACTCATACTCCTCCCAAGTTGAGACACCTTTTTCGCCACAACCAAAAGAGAGTGCGGTTTCTGTGAGAGCAAAAACAGGTTCTCCAGAAGCCTTCAAGGCTTCCTTTTGTGCACGTGCGGAATCGGCATTGTACATGGATCCAACTGCCTTGACAAGATCCTGAACGCCTGGGAAGTCCCACTCAATAACCTCGGCACCTGCTGCCGTCAGCTTAGCAGCCGCAGCTTTCAACGCACGCAGAATTGGTGGAGTTGGCTTGACAACTCCGTCATCGTAGACGATTGCGACCTTGAGTTCAGACACTTTTGGAACTGGAACGTCTCTCCAAGGCATCGGAATCACCGTTGCATCGCGCTCCCATGGCTTGCCTGCAAGTGAGGCACGCATAAACAGGTCAATGTCCTGAGCAGAGCGGGCGAAAGGGCCTAAAACGCAGGCCACAGTCTCGTTCACCCCGTGAACATTTGCCTCAACATTGAGCATCGAGAGACGCTTTTGTGTAGGTCTGAGTCCCCAAACTCCGCAAAATGCTGCCGGGCACCGAATTGAACCTCCGATATCGGAACCGAGTCCAAAAACGGAACCTTTCATGGCAGTTATTGCACCTTCTCCAGAACTCGATCCTCCAGCAGTGAGTGAAGTGTTCCAAGGATTTTTACACAGCCCGATAAAATTATTATTCGAGCACAAATGCATCAATGATTGAGGCTCGGTGGTACGAACATAAAAAATTGCACCAGCTTCGAGCAGAATCTCCACAGTCAAAGACCAATTATCGACCACGTTATCAATCTTGGCCACACAGGCTCCATGAGTCACTTTTCCCTTGTAATTGTAGTGTTCTTTAAGCGAAACAGGAAGTCCATGCAAAGGACCAACAGTCTTGCCTGTTTTTTTGTAGAACTCATCTAATTCTTTGGCACGCTCAAGTCCTTCGTCAATGAATAGTTGAAGCGCGCAATTGGTCAACTGGTGAGCTGCAGTTGCACGCTTGGCAAATGCAGTGTACACGGCAACCGAAGTGAGCTTTCCTGCTGCGATCTCAGCCGCAAGCTCTGTGCCTGAAGTCTCGGTGATCTTGAGTTCCTCTGAGGTCAGATATTTTTCTGGAACGGTGGTCACATTGATTCCTAACTCGGCTGGGAGTGCTTCATCAGGCAGTTTGTATCCTTTCAAAATTCCTGTGGCCAGCGCGGCGCGGTAAGACTCGAGCTTAGGCTTGAACGTTTCAAAGAGCTTTGGGTTTTCGGTGTCGCTCTTGTAAGGAGTGTACATGGTTTAGGGTGGTTTGTTAGTGAGAACGAATATACACAGATCCTTCGCGTTTGAGACTTGAGAACAGTTAATATAGCACAGCTCATGATATGTCGAGCGAGCTTTCTAACCCTTTTGAATCATCAAGCTGCTGCATAGATGATCTCTGATTCGCTCTCTCATCTTCGCGAACTATACTTCCAAATAGGAAAGTCAAATGCTTATCTGGCCGGCCGAGGAATCAAAAAAGAACTTTTGACTGGCCGATAAGAAAACCAGCCCCTGTCGAAGGGTGTCTGTTACATAACTCTGAGCAGGGGGCACACCGACAGGTGCAGATTGCGGGATCTGCCATCTTGAGATATTTTTTGATAAGTTGCACTGTCCAGATTAACAGCAGGTTTGCCAGACTTATCTAGCCGCGTATTTGCTGTAGCTCCGAAGTCATTTTCCGCTTTGGGAAGCGATCTCGCCAACAGTATTATCAATTTGGCAGATTACCGTGTGAAACGCATTATTGTTATCATTGGACATCAGTTGGTAATTTCCGATCGCTGCTGTACGTAAACACCTTATAGTGCAAGGTCCCGTTTTTAGAATTAGCGACTATCAGCAGTGTGATTAGAGTTTTTTTCACATTAGCTATAAAATCAGCAGGAATCCCACGGTTTCTTTACTGCTCCAAAAAATTTAGTTAAAATCTCGTACAACCGCTACTGCAAAAAGGCAATATGCACACTGATATTGACTACTCGGCTGTGCCTGGAACCACACATCTAGTGGATCTGGACAAGTCTTTGTCTGCCCTTCCAGAGACGGAGAAAAATATCGTTCTTATTCCAACTCCGTCTGCTGATCCAAATGATCCACTAAACTGGTCCAGAAACAGAAAATGGCTTGCAATGTTTTGTATCATCGTCTACGTCTTTGCAGGTAGTATTCCTGGCTGCTGTATCTACTCAATTTTCTCTGACATTGCGAACGATCCTAACGTGAACATCACTTTGTCACAGCTTAACGACGGTACTGGTTATATGTTTCTGTTTTTGGGTCTTGGAAACCTTATCTTGATGCCTCTTGCCCAACAATATGGTAAGCGTCCAATCTACCTTGTCTCTATTCTGGGTAACTGTATGTTCCATGTGTGGGAGCCATACATCACGAGCAATGGCCAATGGATTGCTAGTAAGATTCTTGCAGGTATCTTTTTTGCTCCTGTTGAATCACTGCCTGAAATTACTGTTGCAGACCTTTTTTTCGAGCACGAGAGAGCTACCTACATGGGTGTCTACGGTGTTGCGCTTTTCGGATCCAACTACATGGCACCTATGCTTGCGGGCTTTGTGAACGATCACTCTGGCTGGAAGTGGACCATTTGGGCTGCTTGTATCTTTGAGGCTGGTTGTCTTGTGTTCATGTTCTTTTTCATGGAAGAGACCAACTACAATAGAAAAATCAAGGTCAAGAGAGACGTTGATGGAAATGCAATCTCCGCTGTGACCAGTGCTAATGAAAAGAGTGGCCATGAGATCAGTGATAAAGACATTGAGCTCAAAGGTACCGAGCATCTGGGCAACCAAGTGGTTTCAATCGATGATGACAGCATCGAAGAATATCCTCCTGTGAGAACCATGTGGCAGAGAATGTCTCTTACTCATGGTGTGAGAAAAGAGTTTCATCTTTGGGACTTCTTCTTGGCCACTTTCCTGATGGCACAATTCCCTATTGTGCTGTACGGGGGTTTTCTGTATGGATCTTCGTTGTTCTGGTATTCTGTGTTGAATGCTACTGAATCTTTGGTTTTGGGGGCAGAACCTTACAACTTCTCATCGGCTATGTGTGGTTTAGCATATCTCTCTCCGGTCATTTTTGTGCTTATTATTTACCCTTATGCCGGCTGGTCTACGGATTGGATCAAGATCAAATTCGCAAAGAAACACAACGGAGTCTCGCAGGCCGAGGACAGATTGTGGGTTTTGTTGGTTTATATGATCCTCGGTCCTTGTGCACTTATCTTGTGGGGCGTGGGAGCAGCAAAAGGCATCCACTGGTTTGGAGTTGTCTTTGGACTCGGATTGATGGCCGGTTTGTGTACTATTGGTTGCGTGTCGTCTGTGACGTACATTCTTGACTGTTATGACGAAATGAACTCTTCAGCTATCACGGTGGCCATCGTCATCAGGAACACCATGAACTTTGCAATGGATTATGGTATTACCCCATTTGTCACTAATGTTGGTCTTCAAAACTGTTTTGTTGCCTCGGCTTTTATCTGTCTGTTCTGTATTGGAACGTTCTTCCTGATGATCTTCACTGGTTACTACTGGAGAAACAAAACAAAGGAAAGATATTGGAAAATTGTTGAGAAGTATCGCGCTAAAGGTATCATCAGCTGAAGAACCACACTATATGCTAGTATGTATACGGTGCATTGAATAATTACAATTCTAAAACTACAAAAGAAAGGAAATACGAGTAATGAAGTATATTCTTGAAATTAATTAACTTTATGGGGCAACTCTCACAGCTCATATCTGAACTCCGGGTTCTGCTTGTCAGTAAGGTCTGCAAATGCTATATTTTCTGGGACCACATATCGGTCTCCCAGTTCTTCTCGTTTTTGGTCTCTCTGGATGTTTCTCATCCTGTAGATCACATACATGGCAGCCATAGCCAACGCTCCAACACAGTAAGACACCAGCATTGCCGTCTTCGCCCCAGCATAATTAGGAGCCTGTGACTCACGGAATGTTTGAGGACCCACCATGTTTCCCGCACAGTAGCCAACAAGGAAAACGGTACTGACAGCAACTTTTTTCGAGGAACCAGCAACATTAGAAGCCACTACAGAAGCAATACCGGCCATACAAGTGGTGGATGTGTACAAGAGGTAGTAACCTGTGAGTCGGGAACCCCTCGGATGTGTGAAGGTCAGCAAACATGTGCCAACAACACACAAGAGGTTAACCAAGATCATGGAGATAAGCCGTTTATCGTGGATGAATTTGTGATTCAAGATAGCCACTGCAGGAGGAATGAAAATGTCGATACCTCCACCGGGAATATTCATCAACATTGCGACAGAGCTGGAGAATCCAAAGTCAGTATTGAGTAAAATCGAACCAAAGTTGTTGAGTCCTCCATTCGGAATTGCATAGGAAACAGCATAGATGAAGATCAAGTAGGTAACAGGATCAGTAAAGGCTTCCTTGACCTGATGTGATTTGAGACGATGATTTCCGAAACCTTGCTGATTGCTCTTGATTCTCTGAACACAGTATTTCTTATCGAGATTGTTGAGAAACCAGGCTTTCACTGGAACATCAGGAATGTGGAAAAATGACAAAGCCCCTAGCAACAACGTAATCACACCAGTAATGATGTAAAAAAGTCTCCAAGAAGCAAAAGAGTAGTTATCTCCATCTCTATGGATCTTGAGTCCATAAGCAATAAGGGCTCCTAAAACGGTACCAAAACCTTGAGAGCCATACCAAAAGCATGTCCGCATGAACTGTTCTTCTTTCTTGTACCATTGCGAGGTGAGCAGAATGTAGGCTGGGTTCATGAAACCTTCGAAGATACCTAGCAACGTCCGGCAAAGAAGAAAGGTTGCAGGCGAGTGGCACGCAGCGTGGCACATAAGAACGATACCCCAAATAATCACGGCAATAGCGAGTGTTTTCGATAATGGGAATTTTTGCAAGATCACACCTGCTGGGTATTCAAAAACAAGGTATCCCAAGTAAAAGGAAGAGCCGACCCAGCTGTATTCCTCAGCACTCATTCCAAGATCAGTTCTCAGACCCATTAACGCAGCATAAGAATTAGTAGTTTTGTCCATCAACTGACATGACATCAGCGCAGCCACAACAGGCAAAATGTACCAGTCGATTTTGCGGACGAGTTTCTTTTCGTAAGCTGGATCCAGCTCCAGATCTCCAGAGTCCTGTGCATATTTTATGGCATCGTCATAATCGCTAGGTTCAACGGGAATAACGTTACCGTCCAAAGACAAAATCGCGGACAACTGCGGTTGAAGTTCGGCCACCTCGCTTTTTTTGGTGGTTACCTCAACTGAGGACTCCTTACTCAGAGTAGCAGATTTCTCAGACATGTTGTGGTGTGTCACAGAAATTAGAAGGATTCATCATCCATGAGACTGAAAAAAGAAAGTCTTTTTATATATTTCTTTATCTCGTATTGAGAGTTTTTCTTTGGTTTTTCTCTTGTGGAAATTTTTATCTTTGTTCTACCCGTCCTTTCAAGGAAAGCGAATGCGCGGTGCATCGAAGAATTTAAAAAAACGTAATCTTATCAATTACCGTTTTGGGTCAACACCACGCCGCAGTTTTTTATTCAGGGTCTCAGTACTCACGGACAAACGGATTTATTGAAGTTCTTACTTACGCTCCCTTCTCTGGAGTAACACTCTCTTTAACTATTTCCACCTCTTCCGAATCAGAATGGTCTCTCTTCTCGTAGGGAACTATTCCGTATTTGGCACATTCATCAGGCTTGAAAGTATTGTACATGTCATACTCGTCACGCTCGCCAATCTCGGTCTTGAAAACAAGATTCAAGAGATAGTAAATTGCTCCAGTGACACAGAATTGGAAAATAAACGAACCGTAATAAAAGTGCTCAATTCCAGTGTTCACTTTAATTGTTGGAGTCACGGCATGAATAAGTCCTGGAAGTCCCGGTGCCACACCCGCAAAAAAGGCAAAAATTGCCTTGAAGTTGAACCCGGCATGGAACCAGTAGATACTCGAGGAGTTGGCAACATAACAATCCGAAAGCTTTATAATCCTCCTTCTGATGATGTAATAATCAAAGATGAAAATAGCGATGAGCGGGGTAACAAACACTGAGAATGAAGACATGACCTTGAGGAAAGCAGAACTTGAGTTGTAGAACAACCATGGCTGAACAGCCCATGACAGCAACATGACGATTAATGATCCTCTTCTAATGTTGATATAGCGAGGCATTAACGATGCGAGATCCATTCCTCCACCGATACCATTTCCAACACAGTTGATTCCGAATTGGGAGACCACCATTGCCAAACCGCAGAAAAATGCTCCGGCTCTAGATTTTGCGTTATAATCGTTATTGAGCCAAAGGAGACAGACTTGGTTGGGTTTCCACAAAAACTCGCCATACTTTTGACTCACACAGCTGGCTGTGATAATTCCAAACATTGGGAAAATGAAACATAGCATCATACTGGCCACAAACGTTCCAACATTGCACACTGTTTTGCTCTTGTTGAAACGGCTGTAATCGGTCTGGTTAGAGATACCGGCTGCGATTCCAGAGTAGACAGTACTAAGACCGTGGATCCAGGCCCAAGCTTTTCCAGAGGAACTCAGGGTGATTTCTCTGTTCATCAGGTTTCCGTAACTGTTTCCATTATCATGGACTGCCCATATGGTGATACCCATTCCAGTGATGAAAACGCTTGTTGAACCGACACTTAGGAGCCAATCTTGGAACTCAGGTCTGATCAACAAAAATGGCGTACTAATGGCAAGATACACAACAAAACCGCAGAGTTCCTGAGAAGTCATGTTGACACTTGTTGGAAGTGTATTTTCCCAATTGAGATAGGTCTTGCTCCATGAGCATAAAATAACGTTCACACATAAGCCTCCGAGCCAAGCCTGGGATGCAAACCAAACAACCGAGAGAATAGCTCTAATGAGAACTCCCAAAGCACTTCCACGAATTCCAAAAATGACCCGTTGTAACACAGAGAAACCAATGTGGTAGTCGCAGCCAATTCCTCCACACAAGGTGGCAGCTGTAGCAATGAATACGTGGCCCACCACCACTATAGCAATTGCGTGATTCCCGTTAAGACCCAAAGACATCAAAGAGGATCCACTGGACCAATTGGTGATGCAGAGAGCGTTCATGCCCCAGTAAAAAAAGTAGCCGAACAATCCCCATAGTCTTCTGTTGACCGGCACCGGCACCAAATCTTTATTGTGAAGAAAACTGGAGTCCTCCAGTGAAATCAGACCATCAAATTTACGCAAGATATTCATTTTATTTGCAAGATCTTACATTTTTGAGATTAGCAATTTTTCGCCGGATATCTTTCTTTTTAATAGTGCTAGGGATGCTGGACTTGGCAATTTGCTCAATCTCATTTCTGTGCATCCAGGGCACAATCATCGAACGTATGCGCTCTAAAAATATTTTTTGAGAAGTTGTTTCGCGTCTTCTATTACAATAGAAACTGATGCGAGATGCTGGAGAGATAAGGAAAACTTATCCGGCATGCCAAGTCTTACAGCTATTAAAGAAGCGCAAAACGCCTTGTCGAGAAGTCGTGCACAGGAGCAAATTCGCCAAAAAGATCAACGCTTCTTGTCTTAAAAAGATAAAGAGCTGAAAGCGGAGAAATTGCCAGATACTCCGCGTGTGGTGTATTTGAACGAGCTGCAACAACTATGTCGGGATCGCGCACCCCGATGAAGGCTGACAATATTCGATGAATGTTGCCATAGCTTTGCTCGCACCATTCGAGATGGAGGTTTAAGTTTTTCGAGTGGAGTGATTTTGGTGCATTCTCAGCTTTTTAGCATGAAGCGCATTTTGTAATTTTGTGTGTGTGTGTGTGTGTGTGTTCTGTGGTTGATGTAACAATATAAGCTTTGAGTTCCAGTTGCTTGCTACTGTACGTTGCAAAGGGTAATATATAGCAAAACCTAAGATTGCTAAAGCTCTAAGCAAAGCAAAGCCGTAGTTGCAAGGTAAGTTTCCGTGTTGACAAGCCTGGAAAATCCTCGTCGCAAAATCGTTTTTGACTGAAAAATCGATGATTTTACGAAATCGTTTATCTTCACTAATCTGGTCTCTTCAATCGATATAAAAAGTTGCACAAGCTGCAACGGGTACTCACTTTGTCTCATCTTCTTCGTTGCTCTTAAACACCAACTTCTGTGTGTCCTTGTAAATATTGTCTTTGGCTTCCCAAGAGCCTGGATACAACTCCTTGTAATCTTTCACAAACTTTTGAAACTCCCAGGTACGTCCTTCCCAATTGGATTCCACAGGAAGCATTTTAGTCTGTTTTTCGGAAGCCACCTTTTCGCACGCCTTCCACACACGAATCACGTTCAGACCCATGAACTTTGCAATGTCGTCCTCGGTTGCACCTGTTTTTTCCCACACTTTGGCAACGAGGTCTGGGTACTTGGATACATCTTCCAAGCCAACTGGACCTTCTGGAATACCTTCGAAATCTGAACCAATTCCAACGTGGTCCCAGCCAACGGTATTAATAATGTGCACAACGTGATCGACTGCGTCACCAATGGTGGCAAGATCTGCACCCTTCTTCTTGACAAACGACGGACAGAAATTAATGCAAACGACTCCGCCGTTTTCCTTCACCATCTCCAAAACATCGTCTCTCACGTTTCTTTCGTGGGCAGTCATTGCATAAGCAGAACTGTGAGAAAAAATGACAGGTGCCTCTGTGACTTTCAAAACGTCCACCATCGTCTTGTATGAGACATGACTGAGATCCACCATCATTCCGAGTCGGTTCATCTCCTTGACACAGTCGACTCCGTATTTCGACAAACCCTTGTCTTCCTTTCCGCAAACGGTCGAGTAAGCGCAAGTTGCGAACGGGTTGTCACAATTGTGGGTCAGTGTAATGTAACGAACTCCAAGGTCGTAGTACTGTCTAACGACGGCAAGAGACAGATCAACCTGATGAAGACCCTCGACACCCAGGGTAATGGAAATCGATTCTGTCTTCGATTCCAGATAGTTTTGCAATGCCTCATCAGCGGTAGTCACAAATTTCATCTTGTGAGAGTACTCGTTCACAAGTCTTCTGACAATATCAATCTGTTCGAGAGTGTCACGAACCACGTTGTTGGGCTTGTTGAAATCCTCGTAAAGTTCGTCTTCATCTGGACACTCGATGAAACAGCTGAAGAACTGAATTCCTAGTCCTCCCTCTTTCATGCGCACAAGATCTGTGTGTGAAGTCAGATACGAGTCGAAATTGAACTTGTTGTCGTCTCCATGCAACTCATAATGAAGCTGCACTCTCAGAGTGTAAGGGAAGTCATTGTGAGTGTCCACAACGGGAACTTTCTTTGAAAGTTGTCTGAATTTTTGAAGATATTCGTTCAAGGTGGTCATTTGAGGTACTTCAAATCTTTCTATACAGCTTGGTGTGTGAATACTTTCTTGGTCGAAGAAATTTCGAAATAAATATTTGGTGAATGTCTCATTTTCTACATTTTCACAGATTATTCCCAAAACAACTTATCGGCACCAGCGATAAGAAGAAAAGTTGCGAGGAAAAATTACTTGGGAAAAAAAAGTTTTAACCAGAGCCATTCGAACTCGCGGATACTTATTGTTTAATTACTTTTTCGACTAATATATACAAACACAAACTTGAGCTCAGTAATCGAGGTCGTCAGGTCCAAAACTGTGAGGCAAAAGTTCTGCAATAGTCATCTTGACACACTTGGAGCCGTCGGAGTTGAACATGTAGACTGGTAACTCAAGTTTTTTGTCTGCAAACTCGCGGATCACTTGTCTGCAGATACCGCATGGCGAAGCACAAGTGTCCAAGTCCGTAGAAATGGCAATTGCCTTGAAACTCTTGTATCCCGATGTGACAGCCTTGACTATCGCTGTTCTCTCGGCACAGATGGCCCCTCCATAAGACGCATTTTCAACGTTTGCACCGTCGACGAACTCGTTGGAGACGGTGAGAATAGAGCAGCCAACTCTGAACTTGGAGTAAGGTGAATAAGAGAGCTTTTTGGCCTCAATGGAGCGTTGTTTGAGCTGTGATAGTTCAGATTCTGTGATTTCGATGGTCATTGTTGGGTAATGGGTACTGTATGCTAGTGAGTAGACTTGTTTATCACATAGCATTTCAGGCCCAACTATGTGAATCTACATTTTCTAGCTGCAGTTGAAAATCTATTATGTGTGATCCACGACTTTTTTTGGTAGCAGAAATTGGCACCATGGGAACGTTCAAAGGTAAAGTTGCTTCATTGTATATTAAGTGTTCACATATGTAATTAGTTTTATCTAGACTTTTTCCTCGTTTTCATCGTACTTTTGAACCACGAGTTGTGAGTTTTGTTCGAGAGCTGCAGAAACGACCTCATCTGCATCTTCGGCTGACATCAAGCTGTCTTTATCGAGGTTCGATTTAGGACCATGGAAGAAATGACGTCCATGAATGAACCACCAGCAAACCACCAAAAACATGGCTCCCCAATAAACAACACAAGTCCAGTTCATGAGGTCGAGCGTGTTGTCTTTGCCTTTATATTGAGGGAAGTTGAGAATCGGAATCATCAGCAGCACAAATAGACATGCAATTGTTCCGGAGACGTACGAGAATTTTCCAAGGTTCCAAGGTCCTGGTTTGAAAGTATTTCTTGCATAAGTGATTCTGAGCAAAGTTGGCACGGTAAACGAGATGAACGAACCAGTGGCACCAAACGAGAACACAGCACTGATGGCAACACCTCCGAAAAGGAGACACAACAAACACTCGCCAATAACCCAGTTGAACCAGACCGCATTGACTGGAGTTTTAGTAATCGGATTCACCTTACACCAGTATTTGGAGAACGGAATACAGCCATCTCTGGAGTACGAGTAGAGAACTCTGGATGCAGCGATCATACTTGAAAAGTCCATGATATAAGAGAGAATAATGGCAAAAGCAGTCATGGCAATAGTTCTCTCTCTTGTGAGAACCTGGTTGAGGAATGCAACAAAAGGTTGGCCTAATTCATCTCCCATGGCAGCAGAGACGTCCACAATAGTGTATGCCATTCCAATTTGGAATGCAAAACCCAAAATACCTCCGGTAGCAGCGGTAAGAACAATAGCGTTCGGGGTAACAATCTCTGCATTGGAACACTCCTCAGCCAAGTGAAACGGGGCATCAAAGCCTGACATGATCCAAATGGCAGCCATGAAACTCATGAGGACGCAAATTCCGTCTGGCCAGTCAGTCATGTTTGTGATTTTCCATGCATCCGAGTTACTATTCCATTTTGAAAGACCTTGTTCGGTTCTATTGTTTCCAGCCATGAAAACAACAAAACAGATGAACAAAAAGGACATATTGAGAAAAGAAGTGGCACTGGTGATTTTGGACAGATACTTGACAGGAAGCGAGGCAATACAGGCCGAACTGAGTGAAATGGATGTTGCCAGCAAGAAACAGTGCCACTTTTGGTAGTTGTATGATTCATCTGTCATAGATTTGAGGGCGAGGATCATAGAGGCTGTGCTGTATGCGACGGAAGGGCCACCTGTGATTTGAGTCAGATAATTGGACCATCCAACAACCCAAGAAAGAAAAGCCTTGTATTTCGGTGGAGCCAGCATTGCTGTAGCATAGTAAAGTCCGCCGGATGTTGGGAATGCAGAAGAAATTTCAGCCATTGAAAGTGCAACACACATAACGCAAGCCATGGCAACAACATACACCCAAGAAATACCAGCTGCTCCCGAATATGCAAGCGAGTACCACAAAGTTCCGGCAATCGATGGAAGCAGACCCAGCGTTGAAAAAGCAATAGCAAAGGTTGTCATCATGGAAAATCCTCTTTTCAGTTCCTGTTTGTATCCAAGGGCGAGAATAACGGCCTCATCATGGTTTATTTCATGACCAACGACCACCTTTTTGTGCTGGTTGGATAGAATCGAGTTGACATTCATCTCGTCGACCGAAACGACGGCCGCAGAGTTGGAAGGAGACAACGTCATAAGTACTTTACGAAGTGAATCTGAGTGGATTCTGTCGGAGTTTCTGACGTAGTTTTGTGTCAGACGATTTCAGCTTTATATCAAAGCTAAATTTTTTTTTTTGTCATTGCAACCAGGGAAAAAAAATAATGTTCATGCATGCGAACAATGCTCGAAAAGGCATTACTGAAATTTTATTATCTTATCTTAAGAGCCGCTCGGGCAGTGGGATCCCACCGCAAAGGACATCATTGATTGAGAAGATCGAAGGACTGTTAATATTCCTTAAGATCAGCCTTGGTCGGACCTTGCAAAACAATCCTGTCAGCGTTTGACCAACCCATTTTGTTTCGTGTAATTTTTGCTGCATATAACAATACATACTTTGTTGCCTTATCAATTAAACGGAACGATCTATAAACCGTTAAATTACTGATTGAAAACTTGAATTTTTAAAAACAGAGAGTTTTTTGAATCAATTGAATTGTGATATTCGGGGCTACTATATTTGATACACCGCAAAGAGCGGTAGCAATTGTACTTCATGGGTGACTTCTGCGATTTTAAGGGTGTTTTGAGTAAACAAATCTGCTTCTAGGACCATCTACTTGCAGTCACGTGAGGCCCAACATGTGCATTTGCAAACCAACAACGGTTTTTCCCCGTCTGGCCCATCTGCAATACGTTTGATGGCTACTTATGTAGTATAGTGGATGCTAGAGCCTTTCACGGATCTGCTAACAGGAGCGAGACACTGATTCAAATATTGGAACGAGGTGAGTTTTGCGCAAGAGGCTTTTGCTGACATATTAGGTGGCATAGGTGGCATAGGTGGATACCTAGGTGTGGCGTAGCCATGCTTGGCCACAGCTAGTCTTTTGTTGTGGCGCTCACTGGTCGCGATGCCACCAGTGAGTGTCAGGACGGGTAACTGTCGGTCGGCTGAACCAGTTTTTTTTTTTTTCGGATGTTTATGGTTTCCGAATTCATCGAAAAATTGCCCTGATTAGGATGGGGCGAGCGGTTGCGAGCGGTCGCGAATACACAATGCTGGTTGCTAGTTTCTCATGCGGGAATTTTTCTACCCAACCAGAATTCTCGGTTGATTTTCGGGGAGATCGCGGGGTACCAGGGGGACAAGAAATATCTCGCGGGACTATGGGTGGAGTTATTGGTGGCCCCCGTGGCCCACCGCGCAGTCGAATTACCTCACAGACCGGGGCTGAAAAATTTATTAGTATGCAGCTAAAAAAATTCCGCTATTATTATCGACAAAATGTTTGTGGGCTTGAGAGTAAATGGCTTTCTCAATCTTTTCTTCTCTCTTTGTTCGAGGCTGTTGAAGTTTTGTGCAAAGTAGCTACTATTACAAGTTCTT
Source organism: Ogataea pini (assembly GCA_003707665.2). Taxonomy (NCBI): domain Eukaryota; kingdom Fungi; phylum Ascomycota; class Pichiomycetes; order Pichiales; family Pichiaceae; genus Ogataea; species Ogataea pini. The sequence goes on along the minus strand of PPKL02000013.1, from coordinate 334,345 downwards.
GCCAGATCGCCAGATAACAATGAAGTTACTTCCAGTGTTTGTCAGTGCAATTGCTTTGAACTCGTTGGCCGTTTTGGCTGACCCGGAAGCTGCTGCTCAAGAAGCAGAGGTTGTCACCACCACTGTTTACGGCACCACCACCAACACCCACAGGTACGGTAGATTCGACAAGACCAAGAAGTCCACCACCTCTTCTTCTACCGGCACTCACAAGTACGGACGTTTCAACAAGACCAAGAAGTCTTCAGCTTCTACCTCTACCGGTACTCACAAGTACGGTAGATTTGACAAGACTAAGAGATCTTCTACTCCAACTTCCACTGGAACTCACAGATACGGTAGATTCAACAAGACTAAGAAGAGTTCCACCTCCTCGTCCACTGGTACCCACAAGTACGGAAGATTCAATAAGACCAAGAAATCTTCTTCTTCTAGCTCTACTGGTACTCACAAGTACGGAAGATTCGACAAGACAAAGAAGCCAACTACTACCACCGTCTACGTTGCTGAAACTAAGGCTGCTGAGGGCAAGGACCAAGCTGTCTTTGCCTCTAACAGCACTTCCACAACAATTTCCTCTGTCTCTAGCGGCGAGGCTCCAGCTTCCGGTGTCTACGGTCTTTCTCTTGGACTTGCTGCTGTCGGTGCCATTGCTGTTTTGTTGTAAAGCTTTCAATCCAAATATACAAGCATCGCTGTGCACATGGTTTATTTTTGATATCACTGCAAAGTTAATGGCCTTCTGATTTTATGTGCTTCGTTATTAAACGAGTTGCCTTGATTTTTGTTGGTATCATAAATTAGAAGTCCATCTTTCAATTAATTCGTATTTTAATATTTTCACCTTTCTGTTTTCGTTTCATCGAGTTCCTGCTGAATAACGGAACGAACACCTCTGAGCCGATCGACTCGTTCTCCTTTGTTATCTACAGTGGTCTAATAGCTTTCGTATAATGGAGCGAAGCAAATGACGAGCGAAGTCAGTCATTTGTGAAGCAAATAAGCAGTAGTCTTCGGTAATCAACTCTCGCTAAGTAGCAATCAATATTATTCGTCTGACAAAGGCAAGACATACCACTCCTTTTCAATACACAAGTATAAGAAACAGTATGATGAGTAAACTGAGAGAACTGAGTTGTTTATTGTCTACTGGATACTTGATGACGATTTGCAACTCCCTCATGGTTCGTTTGTTACAAAATTCTTGACGAGCTCAACCCGCTTCGCTCGTGTTTGCTAAAAGGACAAAAGTTGTGACATTAAAAGACAGGATAACCCATCATTAGTTGTAAAATAGCCATGGGCAAAGAAACTATGTAAAGAGTAAGATTAAACCAATGACAGAGAGAACATTTGAGAAAAATCCATCAATGGCAAAAAATAGTATAACTCCAGAAACTAGTTGAAGTTGAATCCATCAGTTTGTATGTTGGAGTTCATACCAAATCCGAACTGATCACCACTCATCTCAGGTTGCAGGCCCGATGCCTCCTCCTCGTTATCATCTCCACTGAAGTAGGTCTCAACTATATGGTAAGCCTTAGAATAAATCTTATCGTTTTCGTTGTTTTGGCAATCGAAGATCTTTTCAGCACCACCAGCTTCTTCAATGAAGATTGCATTTTCGTTGATATTAGAACCTCTGGCCTCCTTTTCAAGTTCACCAATCTTCAAAATATTTTCCAAAGCATCCAAAGTCACCTCAATCACCTTGTTATCAGCAATAGCCAACAAATCACAAAGAGGCTTGATACATCCTTGCGAAACCAAGTATCTGATTTGATCTGGTTGAGTTAACCCACCAGAAGAAGCGTTGGAAATTGCCCAACAGGCCTCCTTCTTAGTCTTATAGTCTCCTGTAGCCAACAACTTGATGATTTGAGGAATCAAATTCGAATCAATGACTGCTTGAATTTGTTCAGTGTTTCCGGCAGTAATGTTAGAAATTGTCCAACAAGCCTCCTTTCTGATAGTTTCTTTGGGAGATCTCAACAATGGTGCCAAAGCAGGCAAAACACCCGCGTTGATGACAATCTGCGTTTGAAGATCGTTACCGGTGACAATATTACCAACAGCCCTCAAAGCAGGGGTTTGGACCAAGTTGGATTCATGACCAAGCAATTCCACCAATCTCTTTGGTATTCTTGCGTCGACAACAGCCTGGATTGCGTCAGTGGTTCCATCACTGAGGTAAGAAATGGCCCAACAAGCATCGATCAAAGTCTCAACATCAACGGAAAAGATCAATTTAGCCAGTGTTGGCAATGCTCCTTTCACTATTTGCCAATCTGGTTGAGGATTCTTACCTCTGCAAAGGTTGGAGAGAGTCCAGGTGGCAGTTCTGATGAGAGACATCTTTGAGGATTGGAATAGAGACAAAACAGGGTCCATAGCATTGCAAGACAAAACGTAATCTCTGTAAGCCGAAGAATCACCAGCAACGTTACCGAGAGCCCAAATTGCCTGTTCTTTCACCTCCATAGAAGGAGAATACAGCAAGTTGACAAAAAGTGGAACTGCACCGGCATCAACGACAATTTTGGTTTGCTCAGAATTACCAGAAGCAATGTTGGTGAGGGCCCAAGCTGCTTCAAGTTGAAGAATTTCGGGTCCAGATTGCATAAATTCAACGAGTCTTGGAACAACTCCACTCTCAATCACCAAGTCGATTGGAGGATTGTGTTCTTTGGAAAGGATTTGTCTAAATTTGATCGTGGCATCGAGCTGTTGTTCAAGATCTGACGACAGAATATTGCTAACCATCTTTGGTAACTCTTCTTGAAGTTGTCTGAAAAACATGTGATCCCCCACTTGTGAGTCTTCATCTTCATCTTCAGAGTCATTTTCATTCGTTGCCGCATTAAAATTTCTTCTTTTTGTCAAAAGCTCCTCTCTCTTCTGTTTTCTCAACTCCACTTGTTGTGTTTCTCTTCTTCTTCTCACTTCATCTTGTTGAAAACGATTCTTGTTCTTGAAGTTTGCCTTTCTATACTCGGGAACATATCTCGAGGTAGAGTCTGACGAATCCATTATGCTATTTCTCACTTGATATTCGTAAACTCTTGTCAGCTCAACTGATGCTCCGTGTCTTGTACTATTGATATCTTTGTTCTCTGTGGCGTCCTAGTAACAAACAACTCCGCTTCAACAAAATTGCCAAAAAAAAAACACGCTGTTTGATGGTTCCTTTGCTTGTTGTTCTGCTGAACTTCTGTGAGTCCTCCAGAAATATCCAAGTTGGGTTTATTGAATTAGGTACTTTGCGATGTTTCAAACGACAAATCACAATCTGTTTTTGTTGTGTTCGGCCTTTGTATCAACTACTCTGATTTTTTTTTCCTTCTCTCTTTTTCTCTGATCTGTCAATTTTGAAACTGGTTACTTTGAAAACACTAAGACCATGAAGCTAGGCGTTATGAGCCCTCATGAAAATACCCGTGTAGGGATGTAAAAACGCCGCACTTGCATCCCAGGATTACCAAAAAATAGATATAATTCGCATAGTTTGCGTCACTTCAACCAAGTCATTGTTGTACCAGATATGTATGTCGGCAACGATGTTCTTCCGATTCCCGCTACCAACACAAAGAATTTTTGTACGCTCATTTCCGTGGGTTTCACGTACAGCCCCACTTGGAATTTCGGCATTTTCAACATCTTCCTTCCTTAGACAAACTATAAAGCTTGGGGAAGACGCTCCCAAGTACCGTGTGCCAGGACAAGAAGATAAGCACGAATCAATTCGTTACAGAACTAATAGTGCACTTTTTCTCACAAAAAAATTACCTGCTCATCTTAGATTGGGAAATGAACCTCTTTACGCAAACCCATTGATCAACTTTGTCGTTGGTGCAAAAAGACTCACTTTTGCTTTTGGAGTCATTGGACTATGTTTCAGTTATCTCATGCTTCGAACCGGTCTGATTTTGCCTCAATTTTGCTCTCTCATGTCCATTATCGCAGTCCTGCCATATCCAATCGTTGAATACTTATACTCACCCTATGTCCATAGAATTTACAGAGTGTATGACACTACTAAACCACAGACTTTAGATAACCTATTGGATGACGAGAAGCTGATCATTCAAAAGCTCAATTGGTCCGGTTTCAAGGTGTACAACGAGCTCGTTAAGGTCGACTCGCTGAGAGTTCCATTGAAAGACGATTACGATAGCAAGTTTGGTTTTGTCAATCTCGTGAGCGACGATCCAGATACAAGACTAGTCAAATCATATTATATCATTGACGGATTTGGTGGAATGAGAATGGACAGAATTTGGTCACTCGCAGAACGCAAAAGTGGTGTCCACAACGGAAGAACTTTGTTTAAGAGATAAGTCCCGTCAGCAACGAAGGACAAACTTACAAAGACTGCACCATTATCTTGTATGTATTGCAGTTATTTATATTTATTTCTTATTTATTTCAGTATTTCAACTGAACAGTCATTGCACATACTTGATTGTGGAATCGATAATTATTTGATTTGCTAAAGTCTCGAACGACTCCAATAAACCTCAGTCAATAGAATGGTCAAATTAACTGCAGTCGTGATTAGAGAGGTTTCAGCGTTGCATAATTTGCGAAAATCAACAGTTCAACTGTGTTTAGCACCCGACCTCAGAGATTCGTTAAAACCATGCTATCTTCTCACATCGACTATTTGGTAGCAACGATTCGGTTACAGGCATGACACTTGTAACTCAGTCGCGCTAGTGCGTTCCCAAGATTATCCAATTTGGTGATAACTTTTCCGACAATCGATGTCAAACACTTTATTTTACAGGAAGGTTCATTGACCGTTTTCTTGAACAGCTAACCGCTTCTGTCAATGCTTTTACTTCCTATCCCTCAACTACGAGGAAAAAATGAAATATTGCACTTTCGGTAATACCAACCCGACCTCCAATCAGATAGACATTGTGCAGTAAGTTACTTCCATCGAAAAGCAAACATTGCTCTCTTCGTAAGTGAGGTTTGTTTAGATGGAATTCCTCCTTGATTCAACAGACACGCAACAAAAACAGGGCATTGATTCAGCGTGATCTCGGCTGGTTAATTTGAAGGTTAACATCCTTGCACGGATTAAAGGACGTAGCACAGCCTGAAAATTTATCAGTTTGATATTTTCAATCTATCTTCAAGTTTTATTTCACTCCACCATCAATGGCTTCTCAAAGTATACAGCTTATTGCATCGAATATCCGCCCACCATGAAAGTTGTGATACAAAGGGTCAAAAAAGCTACTGTAACAGTGGACAATGAGGTGATCTCCGAGATCAAGAAAGGTTTGATGCTGTTAGTGGGTATTTCTACCGACGACACCAAAGACGATGTGGAGAAGTTGGCCAACAAAATTCTTCGTCTCAAGTTGTTTGAAAGTACCGAGAAGGCCGAAACCAAAACAGAATGGGTTGGAAAGCCATGGCAGCAGACTGTTGCTGACATTGACGGAGAAATCTTGTCAGTTTCCCAGTTTACTTTGTACGGAACAATTAAAAAGGGTGCGAAACCAGATTTCCACAAGGCTCAGAAGGGACATTTGGCAGTGGAATTGTACATGGATTTCTTGAAATTTTTGCGTGAAGGTTTGGGAGAGACGAAAGTGAAAGATGGACAGTTCGGCGCGATGATGGATGTGGGTATTGTGAACGACGGACCTGTGACAATCGTGTGGGATACTAAGGATAAATAGTTGAGCTAAATTGTGAGCGAAGCGAGTCATGCTAATAATGTGCGAGTTACTGACCTTACTGGTCTGCAATTAAAAATACCGAGTTGTAATTGACTCACTCGCTAAACGATCCGCTCCACTCATGATTCGTCTCGCTTGCCGTCCGGTCTTCGTTTTACACCTTTCAAATTCTATGTCTATAAACCTGTATATTTTATTATGATTTCTTACCGAACAACCGGAAAGGACTAAGTGCTCTGGCGGGAGAGAAGCCACGCGATCTGACTGGGGAAAGAGTTGAATCCACGCTGGACTCTCTCGTTCTTGAAGGGGAGCTGAAACGGGCAAATCTTGAGTGTCGGCCCGGAGTATCGTGCGAGCTGTCAGAGTGGTTGTCGGCAGAAAGAGAGCTTCTGTACGGGAAGCTTGTGAGTTTACTGATAAACATGTGGTCGTCGATTGCATGATCTGGATCAACGAGGTTCTTCATTGGAGCCGGAGTGTAGCTAGGATTGACAACCGCAACAGGAACTCGCGCAAACTGGAGACAGTACTTGGACATGGATTTGGACATGATCATAGCTTTGAAACCCGACTTTTGAATTCCCTTGGTTCCCACGATAAGAATCAGCGGATCGTATTCACGAATTGCTCGCGTGATCATTTCAGGAACTTTACCAACTTTGAACTCCAATACAATCTTGATAGCCTTGTCCTTTTTGTTCAATGTGGCAATATTCTCGAGAATTTTTTCACCCTCTTTTTTATAGTCCTTTGAGTAGTCAATCACTTCGCTTTCTTTACTGAGGACGCGCAGACACACAATTGTGTCGTTATCGTTCATCATCTCGTCGATTGCCCATTTTAGAGCCACAAGAGAGCACTCATTTTCGTCGTAACCACACATAAAGGTACGGGACGTGCGCTCGAACCGGTAATCTGTGTGCTTGGTGGTGAGGATGAACTGAAGCTTAACTGGATCCAAGGACTCGTTTGAAAGATTGTCGAACGAAACGCCTTTTTGAAATGACTTGTTACCCGGCAAAGGCGAACGTTTGTGAGTGTTGACGCTATCTAGGGACGAATCTGCCAATAATACAGACGATAGCATCGGAATCGGGTCGCCGATCTCGCCGTCAGTCGATTCAGTAGGAGACAATACCGGTGACATTAACATCCGTTCACGATCGCTATGTTCGCTCATGCTTTCAAGAAGATTCAGTTCGTCCTGAGAAAGATGATACATGAGCGAGTTGTATTTGGTGTTTCGAAGTGTTTCGGGATCCTGATCGTCAACACAGGCAAGACGACCAACGTATGGTTCGTCGAACACTTTGCGTTTCTGTGTGTCAGCTTCCTCACCCTCGGCCTCGGTCTCAGTCTCAGCATCCGTCTCGGCATCTTCTACTTCCGACTCTGAGATGACATCCGCATCAATTTTGGTAGCGGATACAGTATCAACAGCTTCATTTTCCTTATTTGTTGACGACTCCGTCGTCATTTCGGAGTCCGGGTCCAGCCCGAGACTTTCTATACTTGGCAAATAACCTTTCTTTGGCAGAGGAAGTTGGTTTGCGGAAGTTGATTTCATTTCTATGGGGCAATGATGTATCTTTCTAGCAATGTATGAATGAAGGCGAGCTCAAAAACAAACCATTTCCTGTCCCATGCGGACGGCTGGGCTACGTTAATGTTGCTACAACAAGCTAATGAAGTGTTGAGGATGGCAACGGATGCACAAAAACAGTTGTAGAAGTCGATAATTGTTGAAACTCCAAATACCTACGTTTGTTCGCTCACACGTCCGCTTCATTTAGATTGTAATTTTCATCGCATGGTGATTTCATTTTCTGTCATTTTAGTGAACGGCTACTGATGAGATGACTAGATTCCAAATTGAAGATACCAAAACCAAAAAACATCAGAGGCAAAAAGTATGTGACATGAATTATTTCTTTCTCTTGTTCGTTATATTCTTCTTCTTGTTCCCCGCTAGCTTACTCATCGTTACCGCCTCGCCATGTGCAGATTCCTTATTTATAAGGGAACCGACCCTATACTACTCTCCAGTCTTCTAACAAGACCAGCACATTCTATTATCAACCAATCTTTCGACTCCAGACTTCGTATAGATCATACCCCTATCAACGGTGACGGTTTCGGCGTTGGATACTACACTCTCAATGATACCGAAAATTACAACAGAGATTTAAATCCGGGAAGTGAGCCACGTGACGCCGATTATCTAGAAGACCCTTGTGTCTACAAGGCTATCACGCCAGCATGGAATAACCAGAACCTGCAGAGACTTGCCGAAAAGACCCGCTCTAGACTCATCTTTGCACATGTCCGTGCCTCCACATATGGTGTCTTGAGTGAAACAAATTGTCATCCATTCACCTATCACAACATCATGTTCATGCACAACGGAGCCATATCCAATTTCAGTAAAATCAAAAGAAAGCTCATTCAGCACATTGAGGACGAATTTTTCCTCAGAATACAAGGATCCACAGACTCAGAGTGTGCCTTTGTACTGTTTTTGGACTCTCTTCACAAATGTGGCGTTGAAATCAAACCAAGCTCTCGCGTTCCACATCATATCCTCAGAAAAGCATTGGTTAATACCATCCAGCTCATCAAGACTTGGGTGAACGAACTTGAATGTCCTTTAGAAGAACCGTCATTGCTCAACTTTGCCGTCACTGACGGCGAGTCCATCTGTGTTTCACGTTATGTGTCGTCAAAGACTGACGAGGCTGCCTCTTTGTACTTTTCTACTGGTTCAAAATTCATTGAAGTGGAACCATCCAGATTCAAGATGGAGAGACTTGACCGTTCACAGAATATTATTATGATCGCATCTGAACCACTGACATTTGAGCGTGGTGACTGGCTATCGGTGCCAACAAACTCTACGCTAACTGTCAAAGGTCAGACCGTTCTTCTTCATCCAATCGTGGACGAGTTCTATCAAAGTGACCCAACGTTCTCGCGGTCATCACAATTCGCAGAGAGCAAAGGTCTCATGGGGACTTACCCGAAGGCCGAAATTGTCGACAAGGAGCTGCCACCCCTGGAAAGAGAAGGAAGACTCAGACCCGTTCATGCCTGACTCACAGAGCGACAGCGCAAGTTATCGATATATACACGTCATTTGATTATTAATATACACAAAGCTAATGCTATTCACAGGTCGTAGTCGTTTGGAGGAGGCTTGCCGTCTTCACTTCTCATGTACATGTCTATGGCTGTACTGAATGCAGCGAAACCAGCACAACCAACAAGAGCAGCTTGAGGCCCGCTTTTAATGGCCAAACCACCTCCAGTTATGCAACCAGCCATCGTCCCGTTCCAAACGTCATTTTTGGCTCTGACGGATTCGATCGAACATTCCACTCCCGAGAAGATAGTTCCAATGTAACCGAAATTTTTTGCTGAAGACCACGTTCTTTTTCCCATATCTGTGAATTGAATTTTCATTTGCTGCTTGAATGGCAGATCAGAAATATGTGTTGCTGCTGTTGTGACACCAGGAGCAACATCATAAGCCATGGATGCCATGAACAGACCAAAAAAACCACCAAGGAAGAAACCAGAGACACCCGACATGACCGCTTTTCCTGGACACGAAGCAATGAACTCCATGATTTGTTTGGCGCCCTGTTCAGCCTGTTCTTCGGGCGTCATTTCTTGAACAGATTTTTTAGGTGGTGGCAGAAATGGATTCTGCATTTTAAGTATGCTGTGTTGTTTCGGATGTTTGATTCGTCTATACGATAACCCTCCAAACTAGCAAAATCATCTGAAAAATCATATAAAAAAATAAAAAAAATTTGATGGTGTTTGCCGAGCTTTTCATGAAATTTTGGCTCGCGAGATTCTCATATTAAATAATCTATAAAAACGGTAAATCAGACAGAGAAAGAGGCTCCTTTGATGCCATAAGTATCCCTGAACTTGCGTAGTTTGAAGTGATCATGAATCTTAAGAATCAGATAGGCACAGCATCCCAGGAACCGAAACAAGGCCATAAAAGCCACAATCCATAGAATAGTAGTCAAAAAAATAGACACTCTTGAGGATGGTAGGTACTCGTCAGACCTAGTATCGTTCGGAGTAAACTGGTAAAGACCACCCGCCTCGGTGACCAGGGCAATAACGATGAAATTCGTAATCATCCAGACTAAAACGGTCATCGAACGAATGAATGCAAAGTAGAAAGCGTCGTGCTCATCAGAGTTCTGTGATGGAGCTGCTGGTTGTTCTGGAGTCAATAATTCGTTCATAGTCTTCTTATAGCCATTGTCGATCTGCCATTTCGTAGTTGGAATCACAATTTCTAACTCTCCGTCTTGTGTGTTCTTTGACACTTTTGCTACACCCAAATCGTTTTTTGAATCCTCACCTTTTGTTCCCCACGAGATATCGTGAATGTTGCAGAAAGCATAGATATTCAGAACATTGATGTAAGCTGGACTCAACAGTAGGTACTGAATGAAACTTGTAAACATGTGGTATGGGTCCCAGAAAAGAAATGAGCCAAGAAAATAGAGAGCATACGTTGAAGCAGTAGCCACAATCAAGTCTCGAAAACGAGTCTCGGTGAAAGCCATTTTCCATGTAAAATCGTCTGAATGGTCTGCAATGATGTCTTCAATTGATTTGACAGCCATATAGATTGCCGCAAAAATCATATAGCACATTAAAATCGCAAAAAATGAAACTATCACCAAGTAAAACTTTTTTGTACCTTTTGGTTTGTTACCAAAAGACAAGACAAACGTCGTCACAATGGATGCCATGTAGAGCCACAAGAAGAAGACTGAAAGAACGTTTCCAGGAGCAAAATCCGCCTCAGATTCCGCCAAATACACCGTTAGTATTCGGAAAACGAGGAAGTATGACCCAAGCGAGAACCAGGAAACCAAAAGGTTCAAAAACTGGTAAAGAAACTGTATGTGTAACATAAGTTTGCGACCAAAAGAATGCGACGTGCGCCAAACTTTGTAGAAATGGAAAAGCGAGTAGATAGCAGCAAAGAACGATCCATTCAGCCATCTACGACGTTGAGAAATGAAATCATGAAGCTCTTCTGGAACGTCTGTATAAGCAGCAGCGGTATTTACATACTTTAACACCCATTCACAGTTCTGTTTTGCAACAAGCTCAAAACATAGAATACGATCCTCAGCAAGATACATGTTCGCATTGAATATTCCACCATCTTCAGACCGTTTCAAATCCTCTCCTTTGAGATACTTCTGTAGCGGAGCACCCAAAAGCGCCTGGTATCGATATGCACTAAAAGCACCAGGAAGAACAGTGACAAATCCAAAAACGGATTCCGTTGGTTTGTCGAGAATGTTGGAGATTTTGTACTCAAAATTTTGAGCAGCGACCAGCGGGTTTAACAACAATCTTCCTCTCTTTCCCAAGCTAGCCTTTATCTCACCACATGAGCCCGCAACACGTGGATCTTTGAAAGAACGCCATAGTTTGTACAATGCCTTTGTTTCTGGCTCCGTTCCCACGTCTAATAAAACCACCACATTCGGTTGCAAAACAGATCCAAAAGCCTCGAAAGCCCACGCGTGCGAGTTGATTTTCTTCTGGTTCTTCTCTTTGAGACAGAAAACAAGCTGAATTGGAATCTGATTCTCCGTAGTGAGTTTTACATGGTTACCTTCAGCCTTGGAAATGCCCACCATTGTTGTATATTCGTAAATATGACTCACCACTTTCTCATCATTCACCTTGTTCTTTGCGAAACCTTCTTGGTACACTCCCAGAGCTCCCAACAAAGCCTTTGCTTTTGGATGTATCTTGGTTCTACCGTCACTGACGATACAAACCACCACTTTTTGCCATGCATCTTGCCCCCAGGTAGACGAATGCTTGAGAGAATACAAGTACCGGATGTTTTTGAACACTCCTTTCAGCGTACGAGCCAGTAACACGTCTGATTCGTTGAACATCGTGACAACAACCATCATCTCCGTGGACCGAGGCTGCGAATAAAACCGTTGTCTTAAAGAGAAATTTCGCATGACAAACTCCGATGGCTCACAAGTGCACGCTTGGAACCTCATGAACAAAAACTCACGGTCCTTTTCTGTAAAAGGTGTGGTGTATTTGTTCAGTAGAACGTCGGATACAGGACAGTCCAACACGAGATTACCGTTCACCATTCGGACTTGACGAGCTGACGTAACCGAGGCATTCCCATCACTTTCATATCCATCCGGCTCAATTTCACCAACAGGATCGAATATCATCGGCATGTGGGCAAACTGTTGCTCTGTTTCCCCTTCACGACTCTCGTTATCCTCATCATACTTATTCATTTCAAACGGATCATAATACGCTCCAGGCGTGTTGATCGGGTAATATGAGTTATTGAGCACAGGAAATGGAGCAAAATTTTCTTCCAAACCTTCTTCTGTACTGTCAAATTCACAGCCTCCAAAGAGAGTGTCTTCAACACTGGCTCTTTTGGGAACTGGACGTTCTCGTATTGACTGCCTCAGATAGCTTGGTTCATTAGCTTCTGTTGGCAGAGCGCGTAAGCCAAAAGGTGACCCATCGTCTTCATTTTCATCGAATGGGGAAAGTTTCGGTATTTCCCGGCTGGCGTCGAGCTCGAGAAGATTTCGTTCTGGTGATGAAGAATAATTCAGTCTATTCGGAGACGGTGAGTACTCAAATAGACGTGATTCGTGAGACGGTGACCCCTGATAACCAAATTGCGCGTCAGAACTCGAACGTTCCCAGTTATCACGATACCCGAGCTCGGGTGTGTCATAGATACCGCGGTTGGACATGGATCCATCATTAACCAATCTACGTTCCGGAGTTCGATTCAGCACTTCAAAGGAGTTTGTAGTGGGAAATCCCATGGGTTGTTCATATAGACGATTCTCAGGCATGTAGGTTCGTGGAAAAGGAATATGCTCTCCCTCATCGTCTGAAGGAAGAGGGTCTATCCATGGATTGTCCCGTCCTCTTGAGGAAGTATATGGGCGGTGTTCATGTGAGCGCTGACCTACACGACTTCGTCCAGTACGATAGCTCAAATCTTCGTGGCTCATCCTAACACCAAGTTGCCTTGAGTGCAAAGTTGACACGATAATTTGTTGGTGTCTTTCAGGGCTCTTGTTAACGGATCAAGATAAGTCTTTTTATTTTTTTAATTCCATAAACAAATCTCGAGGAATGTAAACAAACGAGAACGCGCCACAAAAGTGGCGCTCTTGTTGTGGCTGGTGAAATAGTTTCTGGGTTTATTTTCAAGGAACGAAAGAAAAAAATTTTCTTTTTTTTCCAAACTTTTCAAGTAAAAAATTACTCACTGATATCTCTAGATCTGATTGTTTGATAAGCATAGAAAACCACACCAAAATCTTATCATGGCATCTTCCGTCCCGGGACCAGTCTCGCTTCCTGCCTCGCAGTTTGATCTGAGCTCTTACTGGGGTAGAGTCAAACACTGCGCAGGAATCTCAGATCCAACCATGCTTCTCAACACCTCCAAGGATATCGAAGACGCAAAAAGACTTGTTTGGGATTACAAAAACGGTGTTATTCCTGAGATGAACCCAGCTCTCTGGAGAGCTAAGAGAGTTTTGGACTCATCCATTCATCCAGATACTGGTGAAACTGTCACCCTTCCTTTCAGAATGTCCTCCTGCGTGCTCTCTAACCTGGTTGTGACATCCGGCATGTTGACTCCAGGTCTTGGAAACGTGGGAACCATCTTTTGGCAAATCGCTAACCAGTCGCTTAACGTGGCAATCAACACCGCCAACGCCAACAAGTCACACCCTCTCACAACGAAGCAATTGGCTACCAACTATTTTATGGCTGTTGGTGCTTCTTGTGGTGTCGCTCTTGGACTCAATTCTGTTGTTCCTAGACTCAAGAATATTTCGCCAAACACTAGACTTATTTTAGGTAGACTTGTTCCATTTGCTGCTGTTGTCTCTGCAGGTATTGTGAACGTTTTCCTTATGAGAAGCGAAGAAATCAAGAAGGGTATCAGTGTGTTTGACAAGGACGGAAATGATCTTGGCAACTCCAAGAAAGCTGCTTTCCAAGCTGTTGGCGAGACTGCTGCTTCCAGAGTCATCAATGCTACTCCAATCATGGTGATTCCACCACTCCTCCTCGTCAAGCTCCAAAAAACCGCTCTCAAGGGTAAGAGCACCGGCATCCAGACACTTGTGAACATCGGATTGATTGCTACCACATCATTCTTTGTCCTCCCATTTGCATTGGCTGTTTTCCCACAAAGAAGAGAAGTCAGCGTTGACAAACTCGAGGAAAAGTTCAGAGGACTCAAAGACAAGGAAGGAAACGAGATCAGAACTGTTGAGTTCAACAGAGGAATGTAAGTTGAACTCGAGCTCCGTGTGTATTATTATATTTTAGTAATTATCTCTAATTTGTCCCAAAACCAAAATACTTATGCTTATCAAACAAATTACCGTAAAAGAACTATGAATTTTTTCCTCGGTAACGTAGTATTTTGATGTTTTTTTTTTTTTTTGAATGTGGTTTTTTATCGTTTTTCGATTTTGCCTGCGAGAACATTTACTTATCAGGAATATAACAACTTCACACCGGCCAATAACAAGCCATTGTGGTACTTGATCATGGTGGTGCGAGGTAGATTTTCCAGCCGGGCGCCGGCAAAGAAAAAGCAACCAAATAGAAAATCCCCAACGTCTCTTATAGGAAACGTTGCCTCGCTCAATAAGATGGCAGAGAGGGACCAAGCACTAGATATTCTCCACGAGATCGCAATAGAAGTGGCCCCAGTCATGCACTCATATGGTTTCAGAGTTGGGGTTCTTTGCGAGTTTTTTCCCAAAAACCCAAACCTTCTGGGTCTCAACGTCAACGCAGGATCCAAAATCTGCATCAGATTACGACCTTCGTATGACCAGAATCGATTTCTTCCTATGAATGAGCTTCTAGGAACAATGTTACACGAATTGACTCATAACAAGTTTGGACCTCACGATGCTAAGTTTTACAAATTGCTCGATGAACTCAACGACAAGTACAACAGCATTAAAATGAACGGCGCATTGACAAGCACTGGCTATGTGGCAGAAAATAGGATTTTGGGCACTTCTTCACGAACCATTACCAATATTCGGGATATGAGAATTAAAAAATTGAGCGAGATCAAATATGTTGCCAAAACAGCAAAACTTGGGACCAATGAGGACAAAAAGACAATTCGTACCAAATCAATGAGGGAACTAATGCTCGAGGCTGCGGAGAGAAGAGCACGCGATAACAAAACTTGCTCTTCCTCAGAAACAGGAACAAGTAATCTACAGGCTGTGCCAGATGATAGAGACTTGGAAATTGTGATATTATCAGATGAAGAATTGACAGATGAAAAGTTGGACGAAGAAACTACAAAACCCGTAAACAAGAGGGAAATCATAGAAATTCTTTCAGACTCTGAAGATGAAGGATTACTTGGAAACAAAAAAAGTCGACATTGATGACGATCAACAAATTATAATCAGCCTGAGCTGCTAAAATTACAACGATTTATATATTTATGTATGTAACGCAAGACGCTATTTCAAAGAGGGTTTCCGGTAAGCTTGATGTAGTTGTAGATTGGATCGCTGTCAATTGAGTAAACGGTCAAATTCTTAATCAAATCATTTGGAACAACATCACGCAACTTTTTATCGTTCTTGTACCAGTTTTGAATAAGATAACTCATTTCGCTTGTCAAAATTGACGAGTATCCTTCAAAAAGCTCGTAGGATGTCGCCTCAATGAGCTCCTTCAGACTATAATAAAGCTTACTGTATGAAACACCACCTCTAATGAACGCATCCACAACCAAACCTGTAGGTGGTCTCTTGCTTTGGTCACTGCAGAATTCTTTTGAAAACAAGTACTTTGACAGAAGCTGAATGAGATCCACAATTGGGAATAACACTTCGGTATCGCTCACTTTCGAAGCAACAGAAATAAACTTGTTGATCACTTCCGAATAGAAAGGTTCATTCGAAGAATTTTCGGATTTGTGAAATTCAACATACCACTTGTTGAGCAAAGACTCCCATTCCGAGATGATGTCTTCAGAGTTTCTGTAATCAGAGACTTTGAACACCAATAAAGCCAGTTCATAGTATCCTAAAGGATCAATGTAATCGTTAAAAAGATCACTGATAGTGAGGATTAGCCCGTTCAATTCTTGAACTGCTTTCTCCTTCGCAAGTTGACCAATTCTTGGGTCATCCAGGATAGTCAACAGTAATTCATCCTGCAAATTAGCCACTGCCATGAGGTCAGTAATTTTCGAAGATAACAATGTCATCTCTTGTCTCAAATTTGGAGGATGAACGCAGTTGCAGAAACCATTTGCACGAGACAAAAACTGGATTCTGTTGGCCAAATCAATCTCAAATGTTGAAATCGACAGCGCATAAAGAACTTCCGCTGCTTCAAAATATTTCTCTCTTCTAGAATGATAAATCCACAACAACTTAGCCAGTTCCAAATCTTTCGAAGAGAAATCTGTCAGAAAATCCAAAATATAATTGGTATCCAACTCAAGCAATTTTTCGCCCACGCCGTTGCCCAAAAACCATTTGTAAAATTCGTAATGGAATAGCTTATCATCGTAAGTCAAGCATAGCTCATAACTGCGGTCTCTCAATTGAGAGTACTGAGTGATCAACTGACCGTCTGGACCGAGAAAAGCCGCAGCAGAGTTCTTATTACCTTCCTGTCCAGTTTTCGGAATGAGGGAAGCTTGTTCTAGACTCAAAATTGCCTTCTGATCGATATCCACCAAAATTTGGAAAACCAATTGATACAAAGAGATACGCTTTTCGTAGGCTGCTTTTTTTGGATCATCAAGGCGCATTGCAGTTTCACCTTCCAATTCATATTGTAATGCCAACTTCGATTGCTCAAAGGACTTTGCAATGTTAAGTAAAAATTCAATGGCACCAGTGTAATAGTCCAGCTGCAACATCACATTAATCGAATCTTTAATTGTTTCAAAACTCAAAGAATCACTGGTTCTTTCCAAAAGTTGCGTAGCGATTTTCAAGTGTTTGAGTTTGTTCTCGTTGTCGTTATTATTAGCAAGATCTTTTGCCTTCTTGATGCTTTCAATTGCTTTGAAGATCAATACATCTCCAGTAGAGCAGAAAGAACCACACTTCTCCTGCAAAGTATTTGCAACCAATTCAACAGAATTTCCAGATGCGATACTCTTATTGATAATTGAGGACAAAATTTCTTTAATCAGCTTCGAAGAGTAAGGGTCTGATGACGTGAAGAACTCCCCAAAGGTCAAACAACTCAAATCGGCCTGACTTTGCAAAGTCAAATATTCAATCACTTCAGTAAAAGTTTTGTTAGTGTTGTCATCATCATCGAACAAAATGGCCAAAAAAGAAAGCCCTTCCTTTATGCTGTTCAGGAACTTCAAGATTGCGTTGAATCCGAGATGCTCGGCTTGGAAACAAATCTCACTCTCCTTGTTTTTGACAGAAGAGTCAAATTGATGAGTAGGTCCAAGGAGACCAGGAATCAATTTTTTGTTTTCTTCGAAAAAATTGACGATAATCAACAGAGAACAAAGCAGATACTCCAGTTCTTGTTTGCTGATGCTCAAGCCAGAAAGGATAATATTGGTATTACGCAAGTTCTTGATAGATTCCACAGCAATGTAACCGGTTTTCGTGAATTTCACTTCTGGTCTCAAAACAAACACCTCCTTATCCCACAAATTTCTCACCAATCTGGAAAGAAGAAGCACGGTTGCATAGAATCTATCGCTGAGCTCCACGTTGTCAACGACTGGTTGCAAATTTTTGTTCAAGTTTGAATTTTTTCCACCAGAAACAAAAAACTTGGTTGCGGTGTTTCTGAAAGCATCTGATTGGCCGTACTTGCAGGCAAGATAGAGCGCAGTGGAACAAGCTTCTCTTGAGCTGTACTTGTTAACGAACTCGTGAAATGTCTTGTCATTAAGAGAGTCTTCTAAAATCAAGTCTGGGGTCCTATAGCGATAAACATGTATACCAGTGTTAGTCAACACTGCAATTTCCAAAGGATTGCTCAAGTATTGCGATGCAAACTCATTACAGTAACCCTTTGGAGTGTTAGTAGCATTGAAACTTGGGGTCAACTGAACAATAGAATGAATTGTCTGAAACTTATCTAAAACTTCAAAGTCTTCAATAAATTGGAAGGAGTTTTTCAAAACTCCGTAATCAGGCACAGAGGTAACCAGTTTTGACTGACTGAAAGCAACAAAAATTCCAGGAGAAATAATTAATGATTCTTTGGTGTCTTGGAGTAATTCTGAGGATTCTTGTGCCAATTTCAAGTCTTGAGGAGTGATTCCATCAGTAATTGGACTCTTAGTTATCGATTTGGATGCTGTTGAGTTGTTTAGCGAGAAAGTTGAAGAAGATTGGTTTGCGGCAGATGAGAACAGTGTTCCATTGTTCATAAACTGTTGTTCTTGTTGCAGTTTCTGCTTCTTCATAGTTTCCACTTTTTCATAAAACTTGGAGTCAGGAGGAGGGAATTTGAGGTGGCTAGTGGTCAAGGTCAATCTCTCATAAATCGTGCTTCCGTTAATAAACAATCTGCAACCAGTGCTTGTCACGGCAACCAGGAACAAATTATCACTTTCTTGTTTGGACACTGGAAAGATGTTGACGATCTTGAAATTCTCCTTTTTCAATAATGGTGAGTGAATGTTGAAAGTGGTTGTTGCGAGGTCTTTCAAAATTCCATATGGCTTCTTGACAATACTGTTACCAAGTTCCACACGACCATCCACAATCTTAAGTCTGTAAGCTCTGATGGTTGATTTTGAAGACAAGGAGTAAAGAATTTTGCGAGTTTGATCTATTTCCAATTGAATTATAGTCTCCGTCTTTGGACTGAATGAATTATCAGCTGAGAGAATGCTAAGGCCTGGTATTTTTTGAAGAACGTTGTAATTTGGAACCACCGAAGAAAGACCTGACTTTGTGAGACACTCTTTGAAACAACTACGTTGGAACCAATCATCCGAATTCGAGTACGAAAGCCTCCAAATATTGTCTCCATCTCCGATACCTGTGAAAAAAATATCCTTCGTTTCGTCAAACGTGATAAAGCGGTTAACAATAAGTCCCTGAGTAGGGACGGAGAGCTTGGTGTTTGCAATCTCAAACTTGGTGGCTGAATGTTCAACGGCAAGTATATGGATATTCATTGAAGTCGAAACAATAAGCAAGTAATTGACACTGTCGACAAAAACTTTTGGTTTGGGCTTGACAAGAGCCACCGTCAAGATTGCATTTTTGAACTCATCGATAGTGAAATATTCGTGTTCATTTGCAGAACCTTGGTAGTTCCAAATAATGAGTTTGTTGTCAATGGTCATCCAAGCGCGTTGTAATTCTTTGAATATTCCCATGTTTGTGATGCAATCAATACTATTATATTCTTGAAAAATTCTGTCTGGAATGTTGTAAATGTTTGACTTTTCAAAACGTGAAAAAGAGCCTAAAGACTCTCCGCTTTTATAATTGTAATTGTCAATGGCATATCTAGTAAGAACTTCACTTAAAGCTGGAGTGGTATTATCCTTCTCGATCGAGGAAGAAATGCACTGGTTCACCAAAGTGAGTGGTGGTGTTGAGAGAGAAGGCAAGAATCTGTCACTTGGAACAGGCTGATCCTTTAGCAATTGTGAGGCTCCAAAACCAGTCCCCACGGACGAGGAGGAGCCAAAAAGAGACCCGAATCCCGAAGGAGCTGGGGCCAAACTGCCAGAGAGTCCTGACGGTCTTGTCTTTTTGAAAGCTCTACGTTTTTGGAGGTCGGAATAATCGATCTTAACATCCTTTTTGGCCTCGATGTTGTTGCCGAGGCCGAGAACCTGTCCAAAGTGCACAGACATCAAGTTGGCTTCGACGCGAGGATCGTTTGAGTAGACAATGTCAAATGGAAAGTCCTATCATAGCTTGTTGTGGGTGAATTGAGTTTGTTTTGATTCGAAAATTTTTGGTGGTACTAGTATAATCAGCCGGGTAAGTTTAGAAAAGAAAAACTGGGTAATTGACAAAATCACGCGCCACAAAGCCAGTGTGGCTGGTGTTAGTAAGCCATTGATAAAAATAATGAGCGCTCACTATCGAGTTGGAAATCGCTGGTTAATAATCATAGATACTTCAATCCACCATAAGGGGATTATATGTTTGTTTGCTGAAAGTTCAACTCGTAAAACATTTAACTCTTTTTTCCTGTCCATTCATCATGTCTCCATTAGACTTTCCAACATTGTCTTCAAAAGATGAATCGCGATTGATTGAAGAACTCATTCATTTCTCCACTGCTAATGGTCTAATGATCTTTCCACCAGGTCATAAAAGCCACGATACGAACGCCAATGTTCTTCCAGTTACTTTGTTCCCAACTCCATTCCCACGTTCTCAATTTGACAAAGCTCTGTCGCTGGCTCCTGTTTTCAACGAAACGTATGGAAGAATTGTCGCTGAGAAGAAATGGCTTCTCGGTATCACTGAAGAGCTGGCCCCTTTTGATAGAGACTTCACTGGAAAATTGTACGAAACGTATCTTGAGGCGGAGAAAAACGGAATTGTTCAGCCTGTTTCCTTAGGTATTTTCCGTTCTGACTATATGCTAGACACCGTGAGCGGATTCATCAAACAGGTTGAATTCAACACTATCAGTGTGTCCTTTGCTGGTTTATCGACCAAAGTTGGCGCTTTGCACAGCTTTTTGAACTCAAGCGGATGGTACAGTCCTGAGACAAGTGCTCGTTACTACTTTGATGAGGACGTGGAAGTGAGTAAGTCCTCGGTTGGACTTGCTACCGGATTGAACGATGCTGTCAAATATTACGAGAGTAAGCATACGGAGCGCACAGATACAATTGTTTTGTTTGTGACACAGCCAAATGAGCGAAATGCATTTGATCAGCGTGCTATCGAGTACGATTTGTTTGAGAAGTATGGAGTTCGTTCTAGAAGAGTGGCACTTCCTGAAGTTACTTCGATAGTGACCATCGAAGAAAGCACAAAAAAACTATTTTTTGAAGGTCTGGAGGTTTCTGTTGTTTACTACCGGTCGGCGTACGGACCGGAGGAATATGAATGTCCTGAGGCGTGGGACTGTAGACTGGTTCTGGAGTCAACTTTGGCGTTGAAATGTCCATCGCTGCTGGTGCAGTTGAGTGGAGCCAAGAAAGTTCAACAACTTCTGACTGAGGAGTCGATTTTTGAACAGTTTGTGCCTCCATCTGCTGGGAAGAAGACGGTCGCGGATCTTCAATCAACCTTTGTGAAGATCTATCCATTGGACGACTCTGAGGAAGGTCGTTTAGCGAAAAAGCTTGCAATTGAAACTCCAGAGAAATTTGTTTTGAAACCTCAACGTGAAGGAGGTGGAAACAATATCTACAAAGAGGACATTCCAGCGTTTCTCGAGTCTCTTCCAGAATCTGAATGGCCAGCGTACATTTTGATGGAGTTGATCCACCCACCTGTAAATGGGAATAAGATTCGTATGGACACCAAAATTCTTAGCGAACCTGTTGTTTCTGAGCTGGGAGTCTACGGATCAGTTCTGCTGAACGAGAACACTGGTGAACTGTTTGATAACAAACTAGCAGGAAGTTTGCTTCGGTCGAAAATCAGTTCAAGTAACGAGGGAGGCGTCGCTGCTGGTTTTGGCTGCGTCGATAGTCTGTACCTATACTGATAGAATTGAGGTTCGTGTACTCACGATATAAAATAAATAAGAGGAGTAGAGAAAACTAACTAAAAATCATCATAAAAAAATAAAATGTTCACGAAGTAGCAATAAATTATCCCAAATGTAACTAGAATCTGTGTGATTTTTCAATGTCTACCGTCATTTTTCCTGAGCGACCACCATCCAACGGTGAAAACTCCAAAGATTCCAAAAAGGAGAGAATCGCTGATTTGAGGCTTCTTCTTATCGGACGACTCTTCAGCCTTTCCAGTGAATAATTCACCACCTTTGCTGATCAGTGAGTCAGACTGTTCACCAGTGGAAACTTTAGTAGCAGTCTGGTTAGTACTCACAGCAACGTCTCTTTGCGAAGCTCTGGTCGACAGAGATGGAACCTTGAGTGGTGGTTTGCCGGTTGGCTCCGGGTAAGAATTTTGGGGAAATTTGTAAAAGTCGATAGTAGAAGCATCGCCTTTGGCTTCCAAAGCGGGCGTGGACGCGAGAGATCTCTTTTGTGTAGGCTTTGTGGCGGTCTTTCTGGAAGATTGTTCGACGATTTTGGCAGGAGAGGCTTTTGTCACCAATGAACGAGTCGAGATTTGAGATCCAGAGACAGCATGCGAGTCATTTTGAGCAAGTCTTTGAACCAACTCAAGTTTTTTACCTGATATTTTGAGACCCCGCTTACGACATTCCATCTTAAGTCCTTGAACATTCATCGAGGCATATTTGTTGGATGAGTTGTAGTCCATTAAAACTGTTTGTTTCTTAGTTGTTTGATGAACATTCCGCTTGAAAACTTGTGAAAATGCGTTGTTTTGCGTCAAATACATGTCATCCTTTGCCGTTGCAAGACCTCGAGACTTGGTGAGGTTAGGTTGAGCTGTGAGCTCTCTTTTAGCCGCTTGTCTGTAAGCAGCACCAATTGTGGGCAATGATCTGGCGGTTCTGAGCATTTTCGTACGGCAGGTGAGTTATAGCAATGGATAGAGAATGGTGGAAGAAAAGAATCAGATTTAAAAAGGATTGTGGTTTTTTTGATCTTAGAAGTAATCCGTCGGGATGATTGGAGCAAGCCGCAAAAAAAGAAAAAAGATGTTTATGTTTTTCCGGATCCGGGGCCGCGACGTAGAAGATGGCTGGTCGATCGACTTATCACGTGAAGCGCGCACGTGACCAACGCCTGTCATAACTTTTTTTTGTTTTTTCTCCTTCTTTACACCTACACCTGTTTTTCTCGAGAAGAACAAACTAGCACTCTTGAAACTCGATTAGGGAGAAATCAGTCACGACACCACCAAACTTTGATGATGGCTAGTATTAGTATAGATCATCTCCGGGGAAATCCACGGTTTCGAAACATTCCCATCATCAGCTACCACAGACAGGTTTCTCTAGAACAGCCAATAACCAATTCCAACCCAGTTAGAAATGGCCCAAAAGAATACGACAGTCACGCACTGATCGCGTGGGAGCACGAATACTATGGAGATCCAGGTTCCAGTCATAATCATTTGGAAACCTCAACCAAGTGGCAGAAATTTTTACACACAAATTTGCGATGGTTTATTCTTATATCTTCCTCAGTGGTAATGGGTGTTCTCGCAATTGCAATTGAATATTTTACTAATTTATTTCATGGTTTGCGATATGGAATTTGCAAAACGAATATTTTGTTACCGAATAATGAATGTACAGAACAGGTAACATGGTCAGATTACCTTCTATATTTTGTCGAGAGCAACTTTCTCAAAGAAATGAACAATTTCACAATATTCGTCACATCCAGTTTGATTCTCGGGTTTTTTGGTGCTCTTGTTGCTGTGGGACACCAAAACATATCCCGGAGTGGGATATCTGAGGCCAAAATGTTCCTAACGGGACTCAACATCAACCAATTTCTCGATTTGGGATTGGTCATGAGGAAAGCTCTCAGTCTTGTATTAGTGATTTCCAGTGGACTTTATCTAGGGATTGAAGGTCCCCTTGTTCATATTGCCAGTGGTGTTTTGAATTTTGCCATTGAATGTCTGGCTCCAAATTGTAACGAAGCGGTTCGTCGTGAACTGTTGTCTTCGGCAGTTTCCATTGGAATTGGGCTCGCTTTCAACGCACCAATCGGTGGTGTTTTGTTTGGTCTCGAACAGATCCAATCGTTCTTCCCTATTGACAAACTGATGTGGAATGCGTTCATTTGCACAACCGTTTCAGTGATGTTTTTCCAACAATTACATCCATTCATGACGATCGATATTAATAAATCATTCGAAGTCAGCCTCGAAAACAGCTGGTTATCGCTGGAAACAATTCCTTACATGTTTCTGGGTTTGATGTGTGGGGTTTTGGGCATTCTTTTCAGTAAACTCAACATTCTTTTTGCACAGCTTCGGTTTGCCAATGTCAAAGATAATACCAAACTCAAGATTATAGAAGTCCTAGCCATTGTTCTTGTCACTAGCATTGTGACTTATCCATTCAACTCGACTAGCTCGAGTTTTCCATCGATGTTGAATGCATTATTTTCAGATTGCTCCGACGATTATTCCTCGAATCCGTTCTGTTTCAGCGGTGAAAAGGGGGTTGTTCCATTACGCTCCATCATTCAATTGACCTTCTTCATCGTGGAAAGTTTCCTTCTCACGGCATGCACTTTTGGCTGTTCAGTTCCTGGTGGATTGCTTGTTCCAACGCTCGTTATTGGGGGTCTCTTGGGAAGACTACTTGGTACTGTCTTGGAAATTGTCCAGGAACGTTATGCATCATCCTCGTTGTTTCTACAATGTTACAATGAACAAAGGCAGTGTATTTCTGTTGCGTCGTATGCAGTCGTTGGTGCCGGTTCTTTCGTTGCAGCAGTCACCAAAATGAACGTCACCGTTGTTGTTCTGCTTTTCGAGCTCACGGGAGCCATCACTTATATCATTCCAATCATGCTTGGTGTGTTTTTTGCTCGTTTCCTGAACGATATTGTCATCGACCAGTCCATCTACGAAATGTGGCTCGTAGTCACCAAAAGACCATACCTTGTTCCAAACATTGAAGACCGACTAGTTCGGCCAGAGCTTGCTCTTTTGGAGTGTGAAACCGTCATGCGTCCGCTTGATAAACTGGTAGTGGTTTTCGACGACGGCTCGATGTCGCTGGACGACCTCGATAATCTTCCACAAAGTTATCACGGATACGCTGTCGTTCGCTCTGCTTCAGACACAAGTCTGCTTGGTCACGTTTCCCAGTTTGATTTGGTCCGCGAGTTGAATATGATCAAAAAATCTGGAGTTGTTTCACTCGAAACAACAGTTCAATTCTTCAGAAATGAGACTGGATTCTACCCGCTTGCACATCTTGTTGCTGGTGTTCCTGATCTTCATGTTGTGAGTCCCGGTACAAAATTGCTCACTGCGTACGAGATGGTGGACAAGATGAAGCTGAACAACTTGTTTGTTTGTTATAATAGTGAAGGGTATCATCTGAAGGGAATTATCAATCGTCGTGATTTGATTCATTTGGTGAATAATGACAGCTCCTCTTGACGATAGCTGATCACCTTCTTGAGTTAGACGTCTTTAAGTATACTTGCGATACCTTTTCGCGACGATCGACCCGTCGATTATGTACATTATTTTTTTTTTTTTTTTTTTTTGGACATTTCTCGCTCCGATGCGAAAACTGAAAAAAAAATTGCTGCATCGAGAGAACTAATACAGTAGCTGCCCGCTTTTTTTTTATCATATCATAGAGATCTCGACGAATCAAAAAGAAATCTGCATTTGATTCACAAACAGATCATCTCAAACTGCGCGAGGCGATAAGATCCGTTTAATTTGCACAGTTTCATCTTGTTCATGAGGGTGGATGTTTGTTTCGCTGTCAATCATTCGTTCTACAAACAATAGAAAAGTTTAAGCGTATTTTGATATTGACCTTGCATTTTTTTCGATCATAAATGTCATCCACAACACCGTCTCAAAGTTTGCCCTGGTCGGTTGTGCCATTTGGCTCACAACATGACGACATCTCATGTGCACTTGAAGCCAGCCGTGTCCAGTCAACTGTCAAACAAAACGGCTATCATCATACCTTTCAACCAAGGGATTTCAGGCAGAACGCACACCGGTTTCATACTCCCCTGCCAGCATCATCCGCCCACATTCTGACGCAGTACGACAGAACTCAGCAGGTTTCTACGCCGAATAATCGCCATACTTTGTCTAATGCGGGGACTACCCAACTTCATCACAGGCAACAGCTTCCACTTGCACCAACTCGAGAGATCACTACAATTGGCCAGCCTGCCTTCTCCGGTCAGTCGCTAAGTTCAATCCACTCGATAAGCTCGCTCAACTCGCTCAATACAACGGGCACACCACAGCTCTCAGTGCTAGCGACGTCATCATTTTCTTCGCCAATTGACACTGATACAAAACACCAGCAACAGCGTGGTTTCCATTCAGATTCTTTAAGAGCTGCACCGGTTGAGGGTACTCGTTCCCCGTTGAATCTGTGGAACGGTTCGGTGGATGCTACAGAAACTACTGCCACTTTGGGATTTAGCAACATTTGGGGGAATGACATGTCAGTTTGGGGATAGGTTAAAAGTTTAAGAAAAGAAAAGAAAAGAAAGTTGGAGAAGGTTTAAAAAAAAAGTGAGAGAAAAAGTTTTTGGTTATTTTGTAAAGGAAAGGTTATATTTGTATGTTATTTTAAAACTGTGAATTTGGATGAGTGTATCTTTTATGTTCGATGATTGTATCTTCTTATGTCTGTATAGACTTGTATCTATAGGATTTGAAAAGTGTTGAAATATTTTATTTTTTTCTCAAAGGGTCGCAGAACTCCACGTGACTTTCAAGATGTGACTCGAGGCATGCAAATGAATGATTTTGATTACTGGCTTGGCTATCTTGCCTTTGATCCACTCGTTCAAACGGCTAGCGCTGCGTTGGGAAAATAATTTTTTTTTTGACCTCCCAAATAGAGATGTGCGGCATTGCGTGCGATGCAAAGCAGAGTTTATCACATGGCGACTAAGAAGACAGGAGCTATAGAGATGTTATCAAAGGACATTTGACGTGTTTGGTAAGGAAGTGATAGTCAGCTTTGTCTCCACAAGTTAACATCATCATCGCCAAGCCCATCCTCTTCACCTTTCGTAAATATTGGAGATCTGGCTGGACCCTGCGCAAGCGGGGCAGCGGCGATTCGCTGCGCCAAGAAAAATCCAAGACAGCGGACCTGCAACTTTAACAATATAATGAATAGTGCCAACAAATGGTCCGTCTTCCCAAACGGCTTGCTGGAGCAGCCTCCCAAGCTCGTTCAACACGACTTGCACGTAAGGCTTTAGCACGATAGGGTGATCGGTAGTATACGCTTCGCAATATTTATCACACAAACGTTATCACAGTTATGCTTTTGTTTATTCTCTGCCAAACGTGAAAAAAAAAAGAAAAACCTTTGTTTCAATTGGAGAAGTGGTAGTTCCGTGCGGGTTCATCTATTGTTCAATAAGTTTTTCAGCAATGAATACGGAAATAATCAATCAAGGTTAAAGTTTCTTTTCTGAGAGATGAGCAATGCTACAGCCAGCTCAACTAGGAATCTTTATCGGCAGCCGTAGTGAGGCGCGCCAAGCATGCAACCTCAAAAGAGTTTGTGCCATTAAACGAAATTCTGATAAGGCAAGTCGGATCATTGTGTGCATTTACGAATTATTTATGTTAGTTGGTCATTCGCTCTCTTCTCCACCAATTCATATATAAAACCACTTATCCCGTAACTTGTATTTTAATGTAACTTTAGTTCTTGGCGTATCATTAACTTGTCAGTTAGTTTATCCCAGACATGCCACACCAAGCACAGGGCGGTGCCATATCCTACGAGCACGAGCTCAAGTCTGTTAAGTCTGCTGCACGCAGCACTCACAGCAACGCTATCTACGACGCCGAAAAGGTGCCTCTTTCTGGTAAAGAGGATGATGTTCAGGTGTTTGGAGATGCAAAATCAGATGACCTTGAAGAAGTGGAGATCCAGTTTGGTGAGTTCGACATTAACGACATGCAGTTCAAAACAAATAAGGACATTGTCGAAAAAATCGTTGACAGCTCTGATGATCCATCCATGCACATCATCACCTTCAGATCCGTTGTGATTGGTTGTGGTTTAGCCATTTTTGGAGGTGTTCTACAGTGTATGTTTTACTTCAAGCCCCAAACCATCGTGGTGAGCGGTGTTTTCCTCATGCTTATTGGCCACGTGATTGGTGAGTTTATGGCTACAGTCATCCCTAGAAAAGGTTACGGCAAGTACTTGAACCCAGGTCCTTTCAACAAGAAAGAATTGGCACTCGCCACAATCACTGCCACATCTGCTTCATCTTGTGCCCTCGCTATCGAGGTCCTTGCTGTCCAAAAACTGTGGTACAACTCTTCGCTCAATGCTGGACTTGGAATCTTCATCACCTTCTCGTCTCAACTTATCGGTTATTCTCTGGTTGGTCTCGGTATGAAAAAAGCCCTGTTGTATCCATCAGACATGTTTTACCCAAATATCATTCCTCAGGTCTCAACTATTCACACATTACATAACAACAAGGAAAAGACCAAGAAACAGCTCAAATGGTTCTACATCTGTTTCCTTGTCATGTTCTTTTACGAGATCATTCCAGAATGGATTTTCCCATGGCTCGTTGGTTTCTCAATCCCTTGTCTTGCTGCCCCTCATTCTCACGTTGTTTCTAGAATTTTTGGAGGAACTAATGGTAATGAGGGACTCGGTTTGTTATCTTTCTGCTTTGACTGGAACTATATCGCTTCCACCGCAAATCCTCTCACTACTCCATGGGACGCCACCGTCAACAATATCGTTGGATATTTCCTCTGTATCATCGTCTTCTGCGGTGTCTACTGGGGTAACGTCTGGAAGGCAAAGAACTTCCCATTCATGTCTCAGTCTCTCTACTATGAAGACTCTTCTCCAGGTGACTACCACCTGTACAATCAAACTCTGATTCTCACTAACAACATCCTCGATGAGGATAAGCTCGCCGAACAAGGAGTTCCTTACATGACCGCCACTTATACTGTTTATCTTCTTGTTACCAACCTCTCCGTCGGTGCCACCTTCACTCACATGTACCTGTTCAACCGCAATGAATTGGCACCAGCATTCCAGTGGATTTTCAGACTAAAGGACACCCTTGTCAACTACAAGACCGCCTTTGCTTTGGACAACTTCAAGTTCTGGAGAGCTGATTACCAAAGCGATCCAAGACTCAACAAAGATGGAACACTTCCAGAAGTTTACAATGACTCTCACATGAGAGCTATGCTCAGATATAAGGAAGTCCCAACCTGGTGGTACTTCTGCACTTTTATTCTCTCCTTGATGGTTGCGCTTATTTGTCTTTACAAAGCTGACTCTGGTCTCCCGTGGTACATGCTGATATTTGCCATGGCTCTCGCTTACATTATGTTGCTCGCTCTGGGTGGTTTGGTGGCCATCTTTGGTTTCGGAGGAACTCAGATGCAAACTGTCATCCAAATGATTGGTGGTTTCACCATGCCAAAGCAGAACCCCCTAGCTAACATGTACTTCACGCTTTATGGTTACAACTCTGTCGGTCAAGGATTTGCTCTTTTACAAGATTTGAAGCAAGGTCAGTACATGAAATTGCCACCAAAGTACACTTTTGGAGCCCAAATGGTGGGTACCGTTATCGGATCTGTTTTCAACTATATTATGATGAACCAAATCGTCGATGATCAGTTTGACCTTCTCAAAGATATCGAGTCCACTTCTGTCATCTGGTCCGGACAAAACGTTCAACAGTATAACACTCAAGGTATCGCTTGGGGTGCCTTGGCTAAGCAAATGTTCTCCATCAACGGAACTTACTTCATGGTTCCTCTCGCTCTTGTTATTGGTGTGGCCCTTCCAGTTCCGTTTTACATTGGACACAGACTCCGACCAACCTGGGGTTTCAACCACATCAACACACCAATTCTCGTTTGGTACATCGGATGGCTGTGTGTTGGTGTTAACTCTTCCATCACCACTTACTTCATTGCTGCCGCTGTCTCTCAGTTTTATTTGAGAAAATACAAGCCAGTCTACTTTAAGAAGTACAACTACATCGTTGCTGCCGCCCTAATTGGTGGTGCTCAAGTCGCTGTCTTCATTCTCTCCTTCACAATTTTCGGTGCCGGAGGTGCTAATACTAATCACAATTTTCCAAGATGGTGGGGAAATCTCAATGGATCAACTGATATAAGCGAAAATTTTGATCATTGCGCCTACACCAATAACGATTAAGCAGTGTGTTTCTCTTGTTCAAAAGACGCTGATTAACTGACTCGGTTGCTTTTTTTTTTCACCTTATCAGTTTCGCTGGTATTTTTTTCTGTTATCTTATCAATCTTTTTTATTTATACTTAATCGTTATTTGTTATCAGAGTTACTGATCTGATTAGCTCCCTTGTTATGCAATCTCGTCGTAAATTAGTAAATTCATGTAAGTAACTATATTTCAAGCAAAGTAATCCGATGTTGATATCATTATCAATCTCTTCAGAAATAGCAAGCATCTTTCCTTCTTTTACCCCTCCCCAACCTCAATTTGTCGCAGAAAGTTTTGTTTCTAGAGCCTTTTTCAAATCTTGAAGACCATTGTAAACCTCTAACTCCTCCTCGTCAACACCAAACTCTGTCTCCTGACAGTAATCATTTATTGACGTTGAATTTATCTCGTCGTCGCTCGAGATGTGTGTCGACCGGAATTTCACATCACCATTGAACCTGCCAAAGTTCAAGTCCTTATGAGGGTCTAAAACACTTCCAAAAGTGCGCAAGTCAACTCCCGTCGTCTCCTTCTCAATAAACTTTGAGAATTGAATCCGCCGGTTGCTGTATAATGGAGCGAATGGCTTACAAGTCTCCACTTGCATCCTTGACACAGGATCTTGATAGTTCAATGCAGATGTATCCCATTGAACCGATTCAACCTCAGTAGACTCAAATCTTTCTTCCAGATACATGGGGGTTCCCATTATCGGGATTGTTGGAAGAACAAGTCTCCAATTGATAGACCCTGTCTCCATATCAATAACTAGTATGTTTCCGCGCTCGTCCAAAGTGATCAATTCGTCTATACCACCTGTTTGAGGCTTGATTATCGATAATGTCTTGAAACCAAGGTTTGAAATACACCAGGTATAGCTATTTTGAAGAGCTGGTGAAGTTCTTCTTTTGTTTGCTCGAGAAAGTTCAACAGTTTCCTCGGTGAGGAACTCGGAACCGAAAGAATGAATCGACCCGTTAGGCTTACTCAAAAGAATCAATGAATTGTTTGTGGGCGACCATTCCATATTATTGATCACAGAAAATGTTTTCCCACGCCGGAATTTATCCATTAGCATCAATTCCTGATCAAACTTAGAAAAATCCCACACGTAAATATCGTCTCCTCTATTAGTGGCGGTGGCCATCAACATATCGTAAGGCGATATAGCCACCGAGGAACACCCATCCAAAGGAGAGAAGCAAAACATGACTTTCTCCAAAGATAAGTCAACAAGTAACAAGTAATCTGAGTTGCTGGTTAAAGTGTTGAGCAACTTTGACAAAATCTCCCTAAAGTTTTGATTTCGAATCAATTCATCCTCATCAACCCTCACACTTCCCAACGTCCCAGTGGTGTGTGTATTACTCGCACTAATTGGACTCTTCAAAAAAATCTTCTTGAACTTTGACTGTGAGATTTCAGAAAGCATGAGAAGAGAGTCCAGAGCTGTAGTAGACAAATTCTTCCAAATTTTGTTCAGCAAAGTAGACTGCCGAGATAATCTAAGTGGTGTCACAGTCTGTGATTCAAGGTACTTGAATAGTGTTGAATCTTGTGGAGAAGCATTGTAGACCAGCCAATCACCTTTGAGATCGAAAACACCACGTTTATTCACCATTTTCATTTGCAATGACAGATCTATGCAGACATAGTCAGGCTTTCTCAGAATCACAAGTTCACCAGTTTCATTGTTTCCAATGGCGCAAAATGAGGAGGAACTGTTATCTTTCACAGTCAACGGATTCTTTGTGCCGCTAACCTTCAGAGGAACGTCTGTGAGTCGACCTGTTGCGGCGCATAACACCTTTAATCTAAGTTCTTTGTAAATATTCTTCACAAGGATGAGCACTTTATAACTGAGCCTCAATCTGCTACAATCCAGCGGATAAACCCGTAAAATTTGTCCACCTTCTAAAATGTTGTCTATCTTATGTGTTAGATACAATGGACGGTGACGATGGTGTTGATCGATGCCTGATGGAGGAAACCAGTCCCAAATTTCAACAGAATTGGAAAATCCAAGAATAACTTCTCCATTTGGACCAAATTCTTGTAAAACTTTACACTGTTTGTTGGAACCGTCAACGCCGGACTCGGTGTCCAAAACCTGAGGAGCAACTTTTGTACCGTTAACAATATTCACGGAACTTCCGCCACGAACTTTTGTCCATAAAAGATTCGAGTTACGCGCCAAGTATCCAGGGGCGGTAGCTCCGTTTCCCCCCGTGACTGGAGTTCGGTTAATCACCACATAGTCGCAATCTGTTTTTGCCGTCATGGCCTAAACAGACAGCCTCACAAAATTCTGACCAAGGCGGTTCTGAATTGTGGGAAGATTGTTTATTGGTAGATTTCCACTGAGGCTGAGCGCGTTGGTGCAACTGTCTAATTGTTCAAGCAATAAATCAAGTATAACAACAGCTTTGAAACAAAACTTCAAAACACATAGATAGTATGCTTCTCCCCTTTTTTCTATGACTTCCTTGATTTTCCCTCCTTATCAGGTTGCTACGATTCTGTCATCGTTGCGGACGTGTCGACAAACTTCGTGTCGAGAACGAAAAAAAAACTTTGAACACGAAAAAAAGTGAAGGCAAAAAAAAATTATCAAAGGTCTCACTATAGTTGATTCCATTAGCGTCATTCAGTAAGCACAACAAAGAAAATGTCGTCGGCTATCCAGCTTCTCAACCCGAAAGCGGAGTCAATCCGCAGACAACAGGCTTTGCAAGTGAACATTACCGCCGCACAGGGACTTCAGGATGTTTTAAGTACCAATCTCGGTCCTAAAGGAACCCTCAAGATGTTGGTGGACGGAGCAGGAAGTATCAAAATCACCAAAGATGGTAAGGTGTTGCTGAACGAAATGCAAATTCAGTCGCCAACTGCTGTTATGATTGCAAGAGCTGCTTCCGCTCAAGACGAAATCACCGGAGATGGAACCACAACTGTGGTGTTGTTGGTTGGAGAACTTTTGAGACAAGCAGAAAGATTTTTGGCTGAAGGAATCCATCCACGTGTGATTACTGATGGTTTTGAAGTTTCGAGAGAGGAAACCCTCGCTTTCTTGAATGATTTCGTGACAAAACCAGATAATATCAGTAGAGAACTTCTTTTGCAAGTGGCTAGATCTTCGTTGGCAACTAAAGTCAATCAAGAACTTACAGACGTTTTAACTCCAATCGTGACAGATGCCGTTTTGAGTGTCAAGGAAAATGACACACTCGATTTGCACATGATTGAAATCATGTCAATGATGCACGAAACCGCTAAGGATACAAAATTTGTTAAAGGATTGGTTCTTGACCACGGTGCGAGACACCCTGATATGCCAAAGAGAGTTGAAAATGCACACATTTTGATTTTGAATGTGTCCTTAGAGTATGAAAAGACCGAAGTCAATTCTGGATTTTACTATTCGTCTGCTGAACAAAGAGAAAAACTCGTTGCCAGTGAACGTAAGTTTGTTGATGACAAGTTGAAAAAGATTGTCGATCTCAAGAATGAGGTTTGCGGTAACGATCCAACCAAAGGATTTGTCATAATAAATCAAAAGGGAATCGACCCAATGTCATTGGATGTTTTGGCAAAGAACGGTATTCTCGCACTTAGAAGGGCTAAGAGAAGAAACATGGAGAGATTGCAATTGGTTTGTGGAGGAGAGGCACAAAACTCTGTGGATGATCTTTCTCCAGAAATCTTGGGTTTCTCAGGATTAGTGTACGAGCAAACTATTGGTGAAGAAAAATTCACTTTTGTCACAGAAAACAAAGAGCCGAAATCATGTACAATTTTGATCAAGGGAGCACACAATCATATTGTGCAACAAACCAAAGACGCCATCAGGGATGGACTTCGTGCTGTCGCCAATGTTATCAAAGATAAGTCTTTGGTTCCTGGTGCTGGAGCCTTTTATCTTTCTGCTTCTAAGCATCTAGTTGAGTCTAAATCCAACAAGGGCAAGTATAAGCCTGGAATCAAGGCATTTTCTGATGCACTTCTTGTTATACCCAAAACGTTGGCTAAAAATTCTGGTTTGGATTCTTTAGAAGCTATTTCTGCTTGTCAGGATGAGATTGATGAAGGGCAAGTTGTTGGTATTGACTTGAACTCTGGCGAGCCACTGGATCCAACTATTGACGGTATTTGGGACTCTTTTAGAGTGATCAGAAATGCTGTTTCTTCTGCGACTGGTATTGCATCTAATTTGCTGCTGTGTGATGAGTTATTAAAGGCTGGTAGATCGTCCCTCAAAGATCAACAACAATGAACAACTCACAGCCAGCGAAGCGAGTCATGAGTCAGACGTGAACGGGTCAGAGTACGTTATTGATGAATGTATTTGTGATTAGAAGAGAGATACGAAACACTGAAGTAATTAGATTAAAATCATGTAGACATTGATCAGGTCGATCGACCCAATCCCTTCTCAGAAATCTCTGAACTACGTGTGAATTTTTTTTTTTTCTGAAATCCACGGATTTCGGATTTCGTATATAGAGTCCACGATAATACCCCTCACACCGAAGACCGCACAGTTTTCCCCCTCTTTGGCTGTCTGTGGGTTCGGGAGGTGCCGCGTTAACTCCTTGAGGAGACTAAATTCCGGAGACTTTGACCGAGGGCTGACAATTCCACGGTTGTTTATTGGCTACAGATCTGCAGATGCCCGCGATAATGTAGTTTTTGATGCAAGACAAACCTGTATTGGCTTCTTCCGCAGCAAACATGCATTCCACCATATGTAATTACATGCGAGCGCACTGCAACCTTAAATTACTTAGTTTGTTTTCTTTGTTGTTC
This sequence comes from Ogataea pini, assembly GCA_003707665.2. Lineage (NCBI taxonomy): Eukaryota > Fungi > Ascomycota > Pichiomycetes > Pichiales > Pichiaceae > Ogataea > Ogataea pini. Next base: position 299,758 of record PPKL02000013.1, on the reverse strand, counting down.
GAAAGGGAACAATCCGCTCTCCAGCGGTAAATTTTCCTTTTACAAACTCAAATCGTCGGAATTAAAGTATTCAGATATTTTTTTTCTACTCCCTCTTGTTCGAAGTATCATCATTCATCTTTATCCATTTGGTTTTATCATGAGCTCTCAATAACAAACAGTCTTTGATGGTTCAATAACAACCTTGATGACAACTAGCTAGCGAGAACATGTCAACATTAGGAGCCCCGTACAGCGTAGGCTCCATGTTGAACAATACTAAAAAGTCGGGCTCTCATGAACAAAATTTACAACGGAAGAGAATGCACTCCAGAACAAAATCAGATAGTATAGAAAAAAGACCTTCAAATCAAGGACAAGTTTGCTCAAATTGTGGCGCAACGTCGACCCCTCTATGGCGTCGATTACCAGATGGAACACTCTCTTGTAATGCATGTGGTCTTTATTATCGAGCAAATCATACACATAGACCGGTCAACTTGAAAAAACCACCAAATCTGGTCTCAGTCTCAAAAAGAGATCTACAAATAGGAACTTGCCAAGGTGAAAGCAGTTGTAATGGTACTGGAGGCTCTGTTGCCTGCAGTGGATGTCCATCATACAACAATAGGGTTGTTGTGAATCACAAAGATGCTCAGCCAGCTACAACTCCATCGGGCAGAGAGAGGTCTTTGTCAGCGAAAAGTTCAACTCCGGTTTCAGAAGAAACAGGTGAACCTCTTGCACTCGCCTGTTCTAATTGTGGTACCACCGTCACGCCACTTTGGCGACGCGATGAATCTGGTAACACGATTTGCAATGCGTGTGGACTCTATTTCCGTCTTCATGGAGTACAGAGACCTACAAAAATGAAACGTGCAATCGTGAAGAGAAGAAAAAGAACGAATTCGAGTGAACCGCATTCTCACGCTGTTAATTCTCCGCAGCAATCTGTAACTTCTCCAAGTTTATCTTCATCTTCATCACCGCCACCGCCGCCACCACCACCAAAGTCCGGGTTGTCATTCAATCGTTTTTATACCCCTACTTCCCATCCGCAGGTGCTTCTTCCATCTTTGCATGAGCTCAACCGTCCGATGTACCAATATCTTCCGTTTCCTCCGCCTCAAACAACACCCTTACACAGCTCTCGTACTCTGCTCTCGCCTCTCGAAGAAGAGCAAACACGCTTTCTTCCGCCCTTGCAGTTACCAAAAGTAGAGCAAAACACTTTGAAATCCACAGCTGTCCCGCCAATAGCCATTGATTTCACTTCGTCTTTTGTGACGCGAGCCAAAAGTCCGCCAGTTGCAATCAAAACTGAGCAAACATATGTGCCTGCTGACAATCAAGACCGCAGAAAGTTTGGAGACACAATCAGCGTCAACTCTTTACTGAATGCTGATGAAGGAAACCCCTAATCCCCAAGTGCACAATATTGTATAGATCTATCTATGTGTTGTATATTGAAACGTATATGCCAGATGCATCATGAAAAGAGCGTCGATTTGCGTCGATCGACTCGTAGTAATTAGTTCCCTTGTTGTTTTTTTCAAACTTTTCTTTCTCAAACTTGGTTTGACAATTTCTCTTATCTTCACCGCCAATACGTCTCGCTTTCGTTTGGTTGAGCGGGAAATCCATCATTATCAGGACGTGACCTGTTTGAACGGATTGGTTGTTGAAAAAAAGTCCGAAACCGGTCCGGTGGCCGGTGTATTCCCAATGAAACGCGAAGAATGGGATCGCAAAACCACCGACAAGAAAAACAACAGAGCCATACGACTGATCACACCAACCTCAATTCCCCTACACGCGTCTACTGAACTCAATGGGACCTTTCGCACTTACAGGAAAACTTCCCCAAAAGAGGACAACACTAAAGCCACCACATTAACGAGCGACACGTCCATTCCGAAAAACCGCATTAAAATCGAACTTGGTGAACCGTTACCGTTGCTTTACACAACCAACTCAAGATGTACTTCTTCTGTACGTGACACGGTACCATCCATAACTACTAGTACTGCTACGAGTTCTACTGGTAACACAACCACTGGAACATCGACACATCAGGAACATGGAAACGTCTTTGTAAGAAAACCGAAAATTCACAGCCGAATAGGCAGTCGAGACGAGATACGAGAGATTGTTTCAAAACTCAAGGAAGAATCTAATTCGGGAGTTCCCGTAGCGAAAGAACAAAAAAGTGATATGTGTGAGGCTTCCGACCCGTCTTCTTTGTCTGATGTTCGTGACAGCTCGTACGAGCTTAAGATGGCACGACGAGCGCAATTGTTGAGGCTGAAAGAACAGCTTCTAGAGAGTGTTCGACCAATTCCGGGGCCTGTACCGGAGTCCGCACAGTTATCACCGGCATCCGCGCCAATAACTCCAATGGAGTCCACCCTTGGTGACCACAAACACATAACTGTTCCTCAGTACTCTGACTCTGAGGACTCTGTATTATTTTTGCGCACCTCTACACCGGAAAGGATAGAATGCTGCGACACAGGGAATAAAAGCAGAGATGCTACCAAGCAGCGCGCAGCTTCGTGTGGGTGGATTTCTTTATTTCTGTTCATTGTCGTTTGTTTGGTGTCATATTTGGTTTCCGATTAACCTCCCCTATATATAATAATTCTATGTACAATAAAAAGGACGATCGACGCAAAAAAAAATTATTTTTTACGACGCTGTCAATTTCGAACGCGTGTCACGCTTATCATGTCTGTCAATTTGCCTCTCTATCTCTTTCCTGGGGCGATTTTGGTATTATTTTGTATGTGACAGATTAAATATAAAAGTGAGTTGGTGTTGTTTTGTTAAGTGTGGGCAAAATAAAATTGTTATTCACACCAGACATCGATACGTTGAAAGTTTACTGAGCTGTATCAGCAATTCATATAGCAAGCGAGCAAACGGTTTAGCGATTGACAGTTCTAAGTTCACAACAAGCAATCTAAACCCCAATCTAGCGCAAATACAGGTTTGATATTGCCACAACAAATCGTGGTGTAGAGATATAATAAGACACTCATCAGTTCCATTTGAAGCAACAAAACACAGCGCAATACTCAACTCAGTCAAAATGAGATCGCAGTTCAAAGAAGAACACCCTTTCGGTAGGTGATAACGTTTACGATAAGATTGAAACGCGGGGTGGCAAGATTACTAACAGACACGTTCACATTCGTATAGATAAGAGACAGGCAGAAGCCTCGAGAATCAGAAGCAAGTTTCTGGACAGAATTCCAGTGATTTGTGAGAAAGTGGAAGAGAGTGACATTCCTGAGATTGATAAGCGGAAGTATTTGGTGCCTTCGGATTTGACGGTGGGACAATTTGTGTATGTGATCAGAAAACGAATTATGCTTCCTTCTGAGAAAGCAATTTTCATTTTTGTGAACGACATTTTGCCTCCAACAGCTTCTCTTATGAGCACAATTTACGAGCAATACAAAGATGAGGACGGGTTCCTGTACATCTTGTACAGCGGTGAGAACACTTTTGGACAATTGGAGGGTGTTGAGGAGATCTAGAGATATATGAAGTGCAGTTCCAATCTGGTGGGTTTCTTGACAGATCTGGTGATTGGCGTGATAAGTTTTTATGGTGTTTTTTATCAAATTAGTTGTTGGAATTGTTGACTGATCCCTTGCTCTTCCGTGGTGTTCATATTCGCTTGGTGTGATTTTTTCTTTATTTTTTATTATTATTATTATTACCGTTATTTTACTGTTGTCTTTCTTTTTTGCTTCCACAGAGGTATAAGTCATTTGTTTATTCAAAGTCAACTCAAAGAGAGAGTTTCTCCCTGATTTTGTTTTCAAGTAATGTTGGTTCAATTTTTCCCTCAGACGCACGCATGCATTGTCCGATAAGGAAATTGACTTTCTTGACTTTTCCCTTTTTCAAGATCTCGTTCACCACTTTTTCATTTTCCCCTAGTACTTTTTCAACGAGTTCGTCCAGCTGTTCGATAGGTCGTTCATCTGCACCCAAATCAAAATCCCGTAGCAGCTCCCTTATTGGCCGCTTTTGGTCCTCTTTGTTGTTGACCAAGTGCATCAATAAAAGTTTGGCATTATTTTTAGTGACTTTTCCATTCTCGGTGAATTCTAAGAGCTCTGCAAATATGGGTACTGGCAACACGTCTTTTGCGAAAGTCATGTTGGATTTCGTTAGTGATCCGAGCAGTTCGTGAGTGACCCAGTTTATTGGATTGGTCAGGTTTCTGTTTTGACACTCTATAACCAGCTCTTTGTAGTACTTGAGAAGTTCAGGGTCAGCTAAGAGCAAGTTTGCGTCACGCAATTTCAAACCAAACTCTGACATTAAATTTTCGAGTCTAACCTCAACAGCTGGTGGAAGTGAAGCTTTCAATTTGGGTAACATTTCTTCCAAATCGAGCTTTATGAGCGGCAGCTCTGGATCTGGCATGTATCTATAATCGATAGCGTTTTCCTTCGACCGAAGCTTGTAAGTGGATTTCCCGTTCCATCCACGTGTTTCCACCTCTGTGATTGATTCTCCGTTATCGATCATCTTACATTGTCTTTGAAACTCGTGTCTGATGGCAGTAGCAATGGCAGAGGTAGTTGGAAGATTCTTAATTTCAATCCGACTATGATTGTCCACGGAAAGATTGACATCCACACGAATTGCACCGGTTTCAAGCTCTCCCGTACAAACATCCAAGTTCACCAGCATCTGTTGAAATTTTTTAATAAAAGATCTCACTTCATCAACAGTCTCGAAATCAGGTTTCGTCACCATTTCGATAAGAGGTATGTTAGATCTGTTGAAATCAATGTTGGATGTTCCTTCAAGTCTGTACAATGACCGGCCGGTGTCCTGTTCAATTTGTAGTTGTTCAATCCTAATAGTCTTTTCTGCGGGTATGTTGTCGTATCTCGGTGAAAGCTTCACAAAGCCTTCGCTGGCCACTGGTCTGTAATGCTGTGTTATCTGGTATCCGAGTGGTTGATCACCATAAAAGTAATGTTTTCTATCGAAAGATGAAACTCGGTTGATTTTACAGTTCAGAGCGAGTGCAGTTTTCAGTGCGTACAAAAGCGGTTCCTTATTCAGCTTCGGTTGTGTTCCTGGTAAACTGAGATCGAAAAACGAAGCACTTGAATTTGGCTGCGCTTCAAGGAGTGATGTTGTATTTTTGGAAAGAGAGAACAACTTGTGACATGACTTGAGTTGTGTGTGAATCTCCAATCCAATCTTGAGCCTATGCAGCGTCATGTTGTGGAGGCGGAAGACGGATGTGGATAATTAATAATGTTGATTATGATGATGAAAAAAAGTAGTAGCTGATGAAAAAAATATTTGGAAAATTATTCAAGAGAAAAATATTCAGCTTGAAAGAACCCGCTAGGTTCTTCCCTCATCATCCACGATGCTTTGATGTCGCTTACTGAATCAAACACTACTACAATTGTCTTTGCAAAACAGGTACCGGATCTGTTTCAAGTAGGACTGGACTTACTATTTTTCAATCACACTTCAGACAACAATTTCAAAGGAATCAAACTAATTTCAGAAGGCCTTCACTTTGCACACCTCACCAATGTACTTTCCAACACGCGGTCGGGTGTTTTCTTCCACTGTCTTCAAGGTGAGGTGATTGTTGTTGATTTTGATGCTGAAGGCGATCTCATTGTCCAGACTATTGTCCAGAATCAAAAGGGGGTTTTGTATGGATCTCTATCAGATCCTGCATTGGGTCAAAAAATCAAAGATTGGTATCCATTTATGTTAAATTTTGAAAATTTCAAACAACAAAATTGTGAATGGGAGGTTCTCACAAACCAATTGAAGTGTCCAGGAACGTTTTTGAAAACTGGTGATGATTTATTCACATGTCCTGTTCGAACCACTGACTCGTCTACCAAAGAGGTGGATTCTTTGAAAAAAGCACTTCAAGACTCTGCAAAGCTCAGGAAATCACGTTTAGGCGATGATATTGAAAACTTCATCAAAACTGTAGATCTAGAAGGTGATCAGGCTGAGCTTCGACTTACGATACTTGACGAGAAACGTACTTTTCGGAAAGGAGCATCTATTGAAGAAATTACTAAACATTCGCTTGATAAATCTCAATACATCAAGGACAGTTTTGGTGATGAGCCAGCATCCAAGTTTCTTGCAGAGTACAGTTTCTCTTTTATTGGAGCTCTCATTTTGAATAATTACTGCTCTCTTCAGCAATGGTATTCAATGACGAGACTGTTTTTCCAATCAGTTGACCTTTTCAATGAACAGCCAGACTTTGGTCTACAATTTCTAGAACTCGTCAAGGATCAAGTGAACGTAGTTTGGGAAAATTCACATGAAGAGGAAGTTACAGTCGAAGGTCAGTTCATTTCAGTGGATGAGATCATCGGAAGTTTGAAAACACTGATGAAGAATATGGACATGATTGAAAACTTCAAAATCAACTTTGCTGTCAGCTCGCTGGCAGAGTTCTTGAACAGCAAGTTCCACCTGGAACTTGCTTTTTACTGTGATGATTCAAATTCAGAATCAGATATCGATAATTGAAAGCGATTTATTGTTGAGCGAAATTTAATTATCAAAGCACATGCTAGTTAAGTTGGCAAGAAGCCCCACTTGTGTCTCACAGCTCGTGCAACCAAACCAACAATAGAAGAACTAACTGTTTGGACATCCTCAGAAGTCGAGCTCATACTAAGTTGGAATGATTGCATATTTCCTGAGTCTTTGGTGAGAACAATTCGTATAACGGGGTCGTCTTCTCGAAACTTGTGAACGATGCAAAAATCAATGTGGTCATGCAAGTTGAGGTTTGAAATGCGTTGGAGAGCTATTTTGCAAAGATCGTGTAATTTATCCAGCAATGAAGGAGAAAAATTGGTTTGAAGGACTAAATCAAAAGCGATTTTCTCCTGTTGAGCAATTTTGACTCGTTTGCTGGGTCTCTCCAAAACATTTGGACTCAAGCTTTTCATATTCGAGTTACAGGAGAAAGAAGCGGATGCTGCGATTTGAAGTAATGCATCAGTAGAAAACTCTTCTTTCTCTTTTGGCGTGGTAACAGTAGTGCTTTCGGTGATGCTGGAGATGTTGGAGATGCTGGTGTTGGTGTTGTTGGTGATCGAATCATCAACAACCCGTTGTTGCAAACATCTAATTCCGTCTTCATGCAAACTCTCGAGTTTTTCAGAGTCAAGATTGAGGTATTTGGGCAATATATATGCTAGCAAACAGTCAGAATGTTTGACAAATGGACACAAAGAAGCAATAGAGAACTGTTTTGAGTAGTCGGGATCAAGATTGAGCAAATTCTCGTTTTTCATACACGTGATTAATGATTTGAACTCCCTGTATTCGGAGGAAATTGGTGTCGATATTGTAGGTTCATGGCAATGATTTGGGGTAATCGCTTTCAATAACCACAAGTTTTTCTTCAATTTATATTGGATCTCAATTCTGAAATCACATTGAGTTTGATTCTCCTTCTCGGAAGAAATATGAAAAGATTCTGAAGTTGCCAATGGACCAGCAGTGGCACCTGTAAGCTTTCTCATTTTCTTTGAAGTTTCACTGCGTTTGCTGTATCTGGAACATCTCATAATACATCGTTTGTTGTCATTCTTCGCGATCACTAGCTTATAGCCATGAGCAATTGAGTAGAGTTTGGCCACTTCGATCAAAGCTCGTTTGTCTTTGCCATAAAGTAGCGGGAACGATTCGAGTGATGTGTTGTCTAGTGGGATCGCAGACGTCAATTGCTGTGTTGAGAGAGACGGTGTTTCTGACCGTAGATGTATTCCATAATGACTATGATTCCCGGAGTTGTAAGATGAGACAGCCATTTTGTGGCTGGTCCCGGTCCCCTTTTGTCTGATGAGATTCACTTGTTTCAACAAAGTTACAAAAAAAGGGATCAAGGTGGTTTTTTTTGTTTGTGGGTTCAAAAGAATTTATTTTGGTTCGCGATTGTTCATATAAACATATATATTTCGAGTACAGATGTTTGGTTTATCCGTGCTATGAGTCAGGGTTGACTCCCCGTTGTCCACGGCTTTTTCGGCTGAACTTCTGTCTTCAGCAATTCCGGAGTTGGTACCGCCTCCTCATTATATAAACCTAAAGTTGGGAACCCCACATACTCATTTGCTTTGATGAGAACAGGTAGTCCGTTCAATGAACTGCCAAAACGGCCCTTTTTCAGCCACTCACTCTCACCAGCGGGTTTACGCTGATTGTCGTACACCACTATTTCATAAACCCCAACAAGTGACTCACACTCCGCCTTCAATCGAATATGGACTCTATTATCAAAGAACTGCCAGTCGGTCCATTCCTGCGCTTTCTTCACTTTGATTCGAGACCTCGATTCAACGTGTAACGGGTCTCTTGCTCGCGTAATCACAAGCTCTGTATGTGTCTCATCAGTGGTCACTCGAAACAGACAATTTAAAAGAGTGAACTTTGGCTCGAGACCCCTTTGAATTGTTTCTGAGAAAGACTTTTTGTATTCCTTATCAACCAAAGCAGAATTTTTCGAGTCGAGTGCTGAAAATCGATGAGCAAAATTGCTTATCGGTGAAACCATGTAGAGCTGCTGATAAATAAATCGGTCGATCGACGTGTGTTGATGATCATCGAAAACAGAATGAGGGATTATAATGTTGAGACAAAGTTTCCTCTGGTCAAAGATCACACTAATCTTTTCAGTCAATGATCTTACTTCGTGCTCAGCAACTTCGTTGAAGTTTTCAATCTTCTTCAGTGAATCGATCAACATGTCGTCACTCAAGTACCCAGGCAAATCTCCAGCCAAACCTCTGCGATAGATGTTCCGCAAAGTTATTGGTTGCATGTTCGTGTGATCCTCAAACCATTCCAAATTCCTCTCCCTCGCATACTCATAAAGTTCAGTTTTTTTAATGTTCAGTAATGGTCGCACCAAACTTTTCGAACCCGGATATGGTAACTGCACAGGGAACCGTGATAGGGGAGTCATTCCTCGAAGTCCAAATAAAGAAGAGTTACAGCGAAGTCTCATCAAGAAAGTTTCAATCTGATCATTCAAATGATGTGCAACAAAAAGATGATCTGTTCCCATCTCATGCATTTTCTCATGAATTAATTCATACCGTAACCTTCTAGCTTCTTTCTCTAGTTTCTTTGGATCGATTTTCTGGGTGATGGGCAGTATGAAGTGTTGCACAGGGAGATCGGCAGTCAAGTCGTGGACTTTTAGAGACTCTGAGGTACTCTCTTCTCGAAGCTTATGGTCAACAGTAAACGCATTTATTTGGAGATCAGAGTATTTCTCTACTTTCAACTTCACAAGTAAATCCAACAAAACCATGGAATCTACCCCGCCAGAAAGAGCTAGCCCCACACATTTTGGGAATTGCGGAAATATACTCTCTACGTTTCGACAGAAACGCTGGAAAACAGACATTCGAGAACCCCCATCATTAACCGAGAGAAAACGGATTGAAAATTACTCAACGAATGGTGTCAAATAACATATGTCTGAAAAAATATAATTATCTCTTGTTAAACAAAAGTGGTCGATCGACGGAAACGTTAATAATCGACTCCCTGCCAAAGATGAGCAAAAATAAAACATACATTCGAAAAAGGAAACTTTAAAATATCTAACAACTCGTACAAGGGATGTGGTGGACAGCCCTCAATGCTATTTTTTCAGCCACCTCCGAAAAAATCTTGTCTACTATTATGCATAAACTAATGCATGGACGAACTACACCTGCAAAGAGGGCGAATGACGTGCTTCGTTGGTAACTCTATTAATTCACGACTCACTTCGCTCGTCATTCGCTCATGCCAAACTGCCCATTGGGTCATAGTATGGAAGAACCTTATAATCTTTGCTCTTCCAATATTTCACCAACTTAGGATCAGCAAACTTCTCACTGGTGACCACCTGTAAAACAAACTCATCAAACCATCTGTCACTCATCACAAAGTAACCTTTGTGGTCACCGTATTCTCCCCAAGAATTCTCCACCTTCCATCTGACTGGTTTACCATCAACTATGTGGACACCAGTCAAAACCATGGCATGGGTCATCTGAGATGAACCGGCAAGAAGTCTCTGCTTCTTGGTCAAGTTGATATCGGTTCCAAACCCAAGCTTGTAACTCCACGACTCAACATCAAGCAATCCAATGTTTGGGTCTTCAAACTTTCCAACATCACAACCAAAGAACACAGGATGGTTGGCCTTCAACATATTGATGACAGACTGTTTCAAGTTGTTAATGGAGGTGTTGACGTATTCGACAGGTTTTCCCCCCTCAATGTTACCCAATTGGTCGACAGTGTAAAGACCTTCCTCATTCCTCGGATCATTGATCAAGGAAAAGTAAGAAGAAGCATCAAAGTCCAACAAATCGTTGTAGAAACCAAGGGGAGTGGTTTCAACAGACTGAAAGTTTCCGTGTTTGTCTTTGTATTCCCAAATGATTTGAGACTCAGGCTTTGGTGGAACTCCGAGAGTAAGGGCCAAAATATTGAAAATCTCTTTCAACATCGACTCCTTAACGGACTTGATTTCCTCAACTTTCTCGTCGGCCTTGAGCTTTCTGAGAACGAGAGCAAATTCTCTGAGTTTTTCGTTCACAAAATAGTTGAGTTTCGAAGATGCGATCGACGATTCCGAGTCCGGGTAGATAGATTTTGGCACGAGACCATAAGTGTTAACGAGGTTCACTACCATATCCCATTGACCGCCGTCGTTTTCTGGCAACGAGAGAAGGAATTGGACCAGTCTAGAATCAATTTCCTCATCGCAAGAGTCTAAAATTCTGTTGAGAAACCAGTTGGACTTTTCAAGTTTATCATAGAAAAACAGGTAATTCTGTGAGAACTCAAAAGACTCCAACTTGTACTTGGACTTTATGAACTCTTTGAACACATTGGTCGAGGCAAAAAGCCAGCATCTGCCCGACGACTTCTGATTGGTGATTGGTCCACCTTCAAATTTGATGTTCACGTTGAAAAGGTCCACATTGTTGGCGTTAATTTTAGCAGTATTGGCAATGATTTTCGTGATATCATTTCCAATGAAACAGTTCATCGCCAGCTGGTTCTTAGGATCAGAAAGCAAACTCTCCTGCCATTTGTCGAGGTTTGACACGCTGATTGGGTTTGCGTCTTTATCATTGGCGTTGGTGGCTCCATCGTTGGTGTTGAGCAAATTCTGGAGCTTTGAAACGAGTTCGTCGTCGTCAGATGAAGATGAAACAGCAGAGTAGTATTTAGCAGGTGTGAAACATGGTTCTTTTGAGCTGAGTTTGGAGTTGTTTGCTCCCATTTTGGTGGTAAGGCGTTAATGACAAGGTGATTTGTGGACTTCGATTTAAAAAACACAAGTGTTTCAAGGTGTTGATAAAGATTCAAAGTCTTGGTGTTGATTATCTCGTAATTTTTGCCATCCGATAAAGTAAGAAACAGAAGTACAAATTTAGATTCATGTGGCGCATAAGGCTCGCGTGGCTTGTTATCTTCTCACCAGCCACGTGAGTTTTCAAATTGATCGGCCCACAAATTGAAGTGCTGAAAAAAATGAGGGGTAAAAATCTGTAGGAGGAAATTACATTTGAAGATATTCGTGTTCCCAACTCAAGATTCAATGAATTCTATCAGACTTCTGAACAGGCCGTTCACCACGGGTGTTCAGTTGTTTGCATTAAGCCGGGGTTTTGTTCGTGGAGTGGCCACCTCTCCTGCGGGGGATTACGTCAACGATCTTGCTAAAGCTTTGAACCAAACAATCGATAGTTCTGACGTTTTCATTGAACTTACCTCCTTAGACAGTAATTTCAAGGACACCAGACTCGGCAAAACGGTCTTGCAATTTCTTGAATACGCAAAACCAAAGTTAGACAATGAAAGTCTATCTAGCGAACGATTTTTAGGAGAAGACATCAATAAATTATTCAGATCCGACAGAGACCTCATCTCTCGGCAATTCTGTCGCAAAAAAATACCAATTTGTCCTACGAGTTTCCGAACCACTGAACAATTGTCTGGATACGTGACAAGAGCTACTATAAGGCGACCTATCAAAAGTGAGGTTGACGTTTTGGCCTCATTGTTCATGAATAAAGTGCTTGCTGAGAATAATGCGGGTCTCGTTACACAAGATTCTTTAGTTAAAATCTTCACATTTATGAGAAATTTCAAAAAATACGATCAAATGTACGAGTTGTTGAAAGTGCGAGCTCCACAATTGAATGTCGTCCCTAACATTCGTTGCTTTGATCTGTTCCTATCTTGCCATTATGCCACTTCCCAACACAAGCTCTCGATAGTGGCATGGTGTCTTGAAGAGATCATGAAGCTAAATCTTGAACCTACACGAGCCACATGGCTTCTGCTCTATTCTTCTGTTCCAAACCCTTTGAAACCTAAAATCCTATTGGCCATGATTGAATCGAAAATACCGTTGGATGACCTCGTTTGGAGAGTGATAGCTAACCTCCGTGAGGTGTTTGTTACGCCTGAGTCTGCATTGAATTTTATGAGAAAACATCCAGACTCCTTTGGTCATGATATATCGATTGAGCACTATTTGGTAATTTACAGCTTTTACGCGGACTTTGATACCACCTTCTTGATTCTCCAAAATTTGATTAAAGCAAAAAAGGCCGACGGAGGAACTTTGAAAGCAGTTGTGGGGGCTTGTGTGAAACGTGGAGAGCTGTACAAGGCTGTTTCAGTCATAAGATATTACTCCAGAGAATGTCCACGTTCTTGCGTTTCCTATGTCTACAAACATTGTTACAACATCATGATGCTTGATCAACTCAGGAACAAGGGTACTCCTCCTCATGAAAAAAAGCATTGGGTGACTGTCATGCAGTTTCTGTGGTATAATTCGTTTCAAAGAGAAAGCAAACTACTCAAAGATTTTCTTTCGATGAACGGCATTTCTCATCAGTATGACAAGATTACACAACCTTGTCCGGAACTTGACCAAAAAATCAAGAAATCACTCACTTGGGAACCACATTTGATCGGCACAAGTCCTGAAGAAAATCCTCCAAGCTACATTGAAGTCGCAAAATGGTTTCAATAACCCTAAAACAGCATCTATTCTTATATATTTAATAGACATAAAGCATCCTTCCTGCCTTAACTGTTACCAGCCGTCAGATTTTTTTTGAATTCTTGACTTCTCTTGTACGCTCTACTATTTGGATCTCTTGGCTTCTTCTTACCGGATCCACCTCCTGAACCTCCGTGCTTGATTCCTCTCACATGTTGACCCTTCTTAGCTCTTTCTCCCTCCAAGACGATTCTTCCAATAGTGTTTCTATCGCTCTTATTGAGCAGTTTCTTACCTCTTCCAATTATAGTTTTTTGCTTGTCAGTCAATGGCACTCTCGACTTGCCTCCTTGGTTCTGCTTGTTTTTGTTCTCAATATTCTTGCATCTGCTGATACGAAGTTCTCTTGCTTTTTTGGATGTAGAAAGTTTTTGCTTGTTAAGCAAAAGTGCTTTCTCAACATAGTTTGTATCGTTAAATTGAACGATTGCGAATCCTTTACCAAAATTTGTCTTGGAATCTCTGATGATTCTCACATTAGAGATGAATCTAGTGTCATCTTTGTTGACAACACATTTTTCACTAAAGAATCTCCAAAGAGATTCTTCTTTTTCCTCAAAATCAAGATTTCCAACGAAAACAGAAAGCTTGTTATCCTGCTTGAGAGGGTGTGCAACGTGATCCACTCTCAAATGATTTTCCATGAAAATTTCTCCATTCAAAGTAACGGCTTTGAGAGAGTCTGCCTTGTTTTTGAAAACAATGTAACAGTTCGTGGTATCCTCCTCCTTAAAACTCTTGTTAATAAATGCAACCTTGCGCATCGTAGTTCCTGCAGTGGTGAACGATCTGAATCTGATAGATTCCAAAGGACCCTGTTCTTTGAAAAGATTTTTCAGTGCTTTAGTGCTTCTTTTGGATGACATAACAGAAGATGGAACGTTTCCAACAAAAATGGTTCTTTCGGCCTTTTCAAGCTCGCTGTCTTTGAGATCAACCACTTTGGCTTTCTGGTTGGCAGATGATTTCTCTTTTTCATCAGCAGAGTCTTCATCAGAACTATCATCGTCAGAAGAGTCCTCTTTTTTTTCTTCCTCAGAATCATCTTCTTGCATCAGCTTGCTCATGTACTTAGCTTCCAGATCAAAATTCTCATCTGGAGTAGCCTGTTTTCCATTATTCAATTTTCTGATTTTCTTTGGTTGTTCTTCTTGCTCTTCTTCTTCCTTATTTTCCTGTTCTCCTTCATCATTATCTTCGCCTTCACTCAATGGCTCCGGAGTAACTTCGACCACTGTTCGCACTTTCTTTGCAAGCAAATCGCGATTGTCAATTCTCGAAGGCATGCTAAAAAGCGAAGACAGCTTACTGGATGTCTCCGCGGATTCTGAGATTTCTTGCTTCTTGGCCATCACTGGATGTTTTGTTAATAGTAGTCTGATTCCGTTGTGGTGATCGCACTAATGAATCAAAAGCTGTCTGTATAGTATCATCATCTAAAATTTTCACTGATAATAAAAAAATATTACAAAAAAAAAAAAATATTTTTTTGTAAAGGGCACGTCCATAGTCTGGTGTAGGGATGGAAACTTCTTATCTATTGATCGAGCTACTGAGTTTAGCATTTCAACCTCCATTGCTTATGACTCACTCATGAAACTCCCGGGATAATAACAGTTAACTAATCATAGCCCATTTACAAGAAAACTCAAAAAATGTTATAAAAATCAATGTCCAAATTTAATTTTCAAAGCATTTAATAGCAGTGAGTAGAGTGATTCTTATTTTATTTACCCTACAATAATGATTGATAATATCGTGGCTAGCTGGATGGTGAACCAATAATTTGGGTGCCCTTCCTCACCTCAGACCAGCCAAATGTCTTTCTTTGCTCCTCATTAGCCCGTCATATCTTGCACAGCCATTCATCCTCAAACTTTTTCCCCACCAAGTCGCTTTGGGCCCCTCTTCCTCACACCTTTACACCACATCAGATTTTACTCCAATTGAATTCTGCAGTTTTGAGACCTCAAACCATACAAACAAGAAGGTAACTGTATTGTTAATCTATACACAAGCAATAAATTGGTGCTCAAAGTGACACTGAAACTCAGCAAGAAGAAAGCGTGAGGCTGTTTGCGTGTTGAGAGTCGAGTGCCAAAAGTACAGGGTGGACTTGTCAGGCAAAGAACATATAATAGCTTGACACCGCCGGAATTTCACAGGAGACGATATTGATGAGCGAGGTTAGTGTGAGCAGGAAACATACAACATCGTCGTCGTCTGAATTATCAGCATCGTCGTCGCTGACATCTTCGTTGACTAGGACGAAGAACAGGAAAAACTCTTCCAGCGAACTGAGTGAGATAAATTCCTCAGAGGCTGAGACCGACAAGATGGAAGGACTAGAAGAAAGTGACCTGAACCGTCTTTCCAAGGAGACAGAGAAGCGCAAGGGAGATAGTGGAAGCTCTGGGGACGTTAAAAGACGGAAAAAAGACACTGCAAGCGAAGAAGACGAGGCATTACAAGGAGGAGACGAGTCTGAAGAAGAAGCTGAAGAAGAAGCTGAAGAAGACGAAGACGAAGACGAAGGTGAAGAAGACAATAACGAGCAAGATGAAAGCGTAAAAGAACAGGAAGAAGCAAAAGAGGCTATGCGTGTGGCTGCACTTGAAGATCTCAAGACCGTGGAGCAGGACTTTGCTGCACTGAAAGACAAGCTTTACGAGACGCAACTCAACAAGCTTTTGTATGAGTTGGAGCTCTGTAACACCAACCAACATCCCGATTTCATTAACTATCAGAACCTGATTGAAGCGAATTTTCAGGCGAAAATCACAAGATACATCAACTTGCAAAAATACAAGCTCAAATGTTTGGATGAACAAACACGAGCAGCAAGGGTAGCGATTCATCAACAGTTTTACAAAGCATCTCAAGACCTCAAGAGCAACGAAATAATGAACATCACGTCCAACTGGTATGAAATCAACAAGGAGCGCCGCGTGATGGACAATTTGACACTAAATTTGCCAGATTATTATCAGTATAACAGTGGAATTACAGCCAAGAACGTGACATCACAAGCATCGATCAATCAGCTTGTTGTGAAGCGCAATGCTTTGTACGGGGAGCTCAGCGCATTGAGGGGTATTGAAAAGTACAGCGGCGGAATACCGAGCTCGCTCAATGATCTGAGGAGTGGTAATGTAGACGAGATCAGCGAAGACCTGAGGGAAATGGGTATACTCAAGTAGATAATAGTGATTTTTTTTTTGGAGAAGGGTTTTACTACCGTGAGTTCGACTATCCTTTAACTGCAAGTGATTAAGAGTTATATAGAAACAGTAAGTAAGGTAACAACACCTTTAGTACAACTTCAACTTCGAACCAGAAGAGGTCTTTCCGTGTTGGACTGGGTTGTAAGTAATGGAGAATTCACCCAAGTAGTGGCCAACCATCTCAGGCTTGACTTCGGTGGTGTTGAAAACCTTACCGTTGTAGACACCAACCATAGAGCCAATCATTTCTGGAACGATGATCATGTTTCTGAGGTGAGTCTTGACAATAGCTGGCTTCTCGTTGGTACCGGCAGCAGCCAATCTAGCGGCTCTGAGCTTCTTGATCAAACCCATTGGCTTGGAACCCAAACCTCTGGAGAATCTTCTTCTAACTCTAGCGTGGCACAATTTGGCGAAATCTTCAGTTGGGAGTTCCAAGAGGTCGGCAAGGTCGACACCCTTGAACGAGAAGGTCTTGAAGGTTCTCTTCTTCTTTTCAACAACTAGATGGGTGTTAGTAAAAGCACACGAAGAAGTGATTTTGGGTGCGAGGAATCAAGGAGAAAATCATTTCGGCTGAACGTGTATTTGTAGTTTCTTATTTGTGAAATGTTATCCAGTTGTCCACTCCTTTTGCTGGCTGAGTGTTGAGGTTTTTCACTTGCTCATAATGAAGCACATTGGCTGATGTTGTGTGTCACCATTTCGTCGATAACTCTCTTTGCTACCTGCCCTAGTGTGTTTTCTGTTAACATACCTCCAGACATGTTTGTTATGATTCTTGTCTATGATAGTCAGATATCAAAGTTAATCGTACAAGAAACGAAAGAACTCTTTTCTATAGATTGATATAATGAATATCGCTTCTCGCTGTTTTTCCCAGGGCTGATTTTTCATCTCCATACAAAATTCAAGCTATAAAATTTTTTTTTCCCTGGCAGAGAGAAGTCACCACGGACGATTCACCGGGGGCCGCGCGTGGTAGGTCACCTCTATCTGGGGCAAATCTTGAATCTTGGCCTGCGAACTTTTCGCGAAAAATAGCACACCTCAGACCTTAGCTTCCATTTCGGGAAACTTTTGATAGTCTTTGTGACCGCATCTTTTGGTCGTGCGCGCAAGACTGAAAAAATTCGTTACAAATGCAAGATTGCTAGCGGTGTAAGGTGTGTCTGGTGCCGTTCAGTTGGAAAACTGGTCGATGCAGTGTAGCGAGCCATCGTTTTGCGGAGCGTCAAAAGACTACAGAGTTGGTAAATAACAGTAGCGAAGCTCTCATAGTTAACAGCCCCCAGACAAAAGGAATTATTCATCACACATCCAAAAAGTAAGTGAACCACATATGAAAAGCGCAGCAACATCAAATGACATGATTCTACTGGCATATAATTCAACTTGATGAACCAGTAAATGTACTTTCATTTTGGTGATGCTAATCAGTCAGCCCAACAATCTACAACATTGAAAGGTCACGTACTAACAATCTACCAGTGAAATACTTAGCCGCATACCTTTTACTCGTTCAAGCTGGTAACGCTTCTCCATCCGCTGCCGATGTCACCAAGGTGTTGGAGTCCGTCGGTGTCGAAGTTGAGTCCGACAAAATCGAGAAGTTGATCTCTGAATTGGAGGGCAAGTCCGTCGAGGAACTCATTGCTGAGGGTACTGAGAAGATGTCCAGTGTCCCAACTGGTGCTCCAGCTGCTGCTGCTGGTGCTGCTGCTTCCGGTGCTTCTGCTGCTGCCGCTGAGGAGGCTGCTCCAGAAGAAGAAGAGGAAGAGGAAGATGACGACATGGGCTTCGGTTTGTTCGACTAGATTTAATACGTAATGTTTCATTAACACATCTGTTTCAGCTTGCACCTAAAACTAAAGAACTATCATAACATATAAATCATGTAAGTGCTCGTAACCACCTTAGTTTTTTGGGAGGAGATAAAATTATATTTTTGTTAAATAAAAGAGGGAACAAAACAAACGCCCCCCTTTTTTGTTTGTCATCCTCAATCAAATCATACATTGAATCCCCAATTATGTCCGAGTTAGCCAACGCTATAAGAGCTCGTGTGAGAATGGAGGTCAGAAGACCTTATAATGTGATCAGTGGATTACTACAATCAGGATCTGTTGTATACCCACTCCAAGGAATACTATATTTCTTTCAAAACCCTGACTTGTGGCCTGTTTATCTCCGTTTGATCCCACCAATTTTGATTGTTCATGTAACAGTATTTTTGTCTATTTTTTCAACTCTTTTTGCCTTCAATGTTTCCGCAGCGGTTTGTTGCTGTGGTCCCTTTGGACTTCTTGTTGGCGCTGGAGTTACTGCCCAAGAGGCCAACTTTATGACGAGCTATGTTCTAGACAATTATCTCATTCCAAGACCAATGGATGGACTTTTTGATGTGATTCTATGCAAGGAAGGATTAGAACAAGTGGTCATTCCAGGTAAACTGAAAAGAGTTGTTGGTCCTTCATTTGGAGATCGTCTCTTGCAAAATACTATGTGGATCCCAGCAACACTTCCATCCACTCTTTACAGTTTTTTCCGTCCCGTCATCATAAGTTTTGTTCCCTTAGTTGGTCCAATAGCATTGAGTTTCAATGGTGCAGTTGCCAAAGGGTCTGCATTCGAGAACAGATTTTACAAGCTTACAAGACTGAGAGCGAGACAGGTGAGGTATTTGATCAAAGAAAGAGAAGGAGATTATTATGGTTTTGGAATGGTGGCAAACTTCTTCGAAAGTATTCCAATCTTTGGCTCTTTTTTTTACTTTACCAATCAAATTGGTGGGGCGTTAATGGCTGCTGAGTATTATAAGCAGGGCAGAACACAATTTTGATGTAACGAGTTACTTGAATTACCGTTGGCTGTGCATTTTCTTTGTTCTTCAGTAATAGGATATCCTCGCCGCATGTGTTGCTTTTCCAAAGGTCCGCTAAGGAGTCTGCCGCGATACCCAAACAGGCAACTCCGGAATCAAAAAAATTTCCCCAAGAGGTATTTGTGCCAAGGTGTAAGGATGCTGCGACCAAAACTTGAAAATAATTCTGAACTTTGGGCGAGTGGAGTGGGTTTTATTGGATAAGTTTATTGAGCGTCAAGCTTGAATAGGTTTTGAGAATAAGTTGGTTGGCCTTTGTTCGTATACTTTTCGCTAAGTTCTCGGCAGTTTAATTGACGGTTGCCGACCCAAAAAACAAAAACAAAAAACGGTTTTTTTTAGCCTACAAGACCACAATCTCTTTTTCTATGTGACATAACATTTTTTATTGTTGTTTTATTGTTACTGTGAGTAAAATTTGATTTCTTTTTTATTTTGCAACACATTTTTTTTTCGCACAGGGAAAGGATATAAAACGGTTATCAAAGCCAGTTTCATTACAGCTGGGCTCGCGGAGTACAGTCAAACTGACAAGGATAATAACTTCAGAGTTCAGTACACAAAGAATATAAAAGATGGTTGATTACGAGATTTCAGAGCACATGCACAGCTTCTTGGAAGAACTTCCAAAGTGTGAGCACCACGTTCACTTGGAAGGTACTTTGGGACCAGATCTTTTGTTCCCATTGGCCAAGAGAAACAACATTCAGTTGCCAGACCACTTCCCAAAGACTGTTGAGCAGCTGCAAGCCAGATACGATGCTTTTGCTGATTTGCAAGATTTCTTGAACTACTACTACATTGGTATGAACGTTCTCATCACTGAGGATGATTTCTTTGAGTTGGCATGGGCATATTTCCAAAAGGCCAAGAGAGATGGTTTGCATCACACCGAGGCGTTTTTCGATCCACAAGGTCACATTGAGAGAGGTATTTCTATGGACACCGTTGTGAACGGATTTAAGAGAGCTTGTGACAAAGCCGAAGCTGAGCTTGGTATCACTACGAAGCTCATCATGTGTTTGCTCAGACACTTGCCTGCAGAGGAAGGTCTCAAGACCATCCACGAGGCCAAGCCATTTTACGAGAAGGGATGGTTGCACGGATTGGGTCTTGACTCCGCTGAGAAACCATTCCCACCAGAACTTTTCCAAGAGTGTTACTCTCACGTTCTTGAGAACCATCCCGAAGTTGGTCTTACCGCACATGCTGGTGAAGAAGGTGGTCCCGAATACATTGTCAACTCCCTTGATTTGCTGAAGGTGTCTAGAATTGACCACGGTGTCAACTCTATCAAGGACGAGCAATTGATCAAGAGACTTGCTGAACAACAGACTATGTTGTCTCTGTGTCCATTGTCCAACCTCAAGCTGCAAGTTGTGAGCGACATTGCTGATTTACCTATAAGGGAGTGGCTGGCTGCCGGTGTGCCATTCTCAATCAACTCTGATGATCCAGCCTACTTTGGAGGTTATATTTTGGACAACTACAAGGTTGTTCAGAAGAAGTTTGGCTTTGACCTCGACACCTGGAGAACCATTGCCAAGAATGGTGTCAACGGTTCGTGGATTACACAATCCAGAAAGGACGAGATTTTGAGAGAGATCGACGCAGTCTGTGCCAGGTACGAGCCTTTGTTGTAGGTTTGCGATCTGATTCTCGTGTATACTAGGCATAATAACATTATTCAATCATTTTAATCAAAAGCTTTATAGAACACATGAATTACGTAACAGAATCAAGCTTTTCGCGAAGAAAATTGATCAGTCAAAAAAAAAAGGAAAAAAAACTAGATCAAGTTGTTTACATAAACAACCCCATGACTGCAGTTAGCATTCAATACGTTACTTCCTACTACCCATTATGACGTCAACGCTGAGATTCCAACGGACAAATCTTGATTCTTACAGCTTGAGCGATCCACAGACTCTCTCAAGACAACTCCTACATCAACATGAAGACGACTTGGCAGGAAATCAACAGAGAACAGACCCTCTGAGTATCAAAGAAATCGCTCCAATTTTGTTAGACCAGAGACTTAAAGACCTTATACACAAATCTGGCGACTCTCTGTTAAAGTTTAGTCCGAAACTTGAGGGTTCCAACCCGCTGTCGCTCAGCTTGCTCATCGAAAGAACTTTGGCTGACTTTCATACCGAAACCACCCTCGACGACAAAGTGCTACTTGATTATTCAGAAGCTCGAGTTTTACGCGAAGAAATTGCGAAATTGAAACAAGATAAGCATCAAATATTGGAAAGTCTGAAACAAAGCCCGGACGTGGCCCTCGTTCCCATGCTCATTGATACTGATTCTCAAATAGACGAATTGGAAGCACGTTTCAATCGCCACATGGTTCTTGTTTCGCAACTCGGATACATACAGGACGTTTCACAGTACACCGATTTTACTTTACAGGAAACGACGCGTGCGAATTCATCTGCCATCGAGAGATCGTTGGAAGATCTCGTTTCTACAGTCATGTCTCTCTCTATTCAAAACCACATACAATTGCCCGAACCAGATATCAACTCAATGCAGACTTTGAATGGACGTATAGAGTGGAGTAGCAAGTGTATCGGTTCGTTAGTAAGTGGTGTCAAGGGTTCGACGAGTCCAGAATCCGAAATCAACAAAGATTCGACTCAAGTCAATTTCAAAGAAATCAAATCCGACTCATCGAAAACCTCAGAAGAGCTAAAAACAGCTCTCAACGACCTCCAGTTTGCTCATAATTATCTCACGAGACAGTACGAAGACGAAAGAGCACAATACAACAAATCGTTGAACCAATTACGAGTCAAATTGAACCGGTCACAAGAGCTTCTCAAGATATCCAGTAATGAGCTTGCGAGACAAACGAGTCAGGTGCTCAAATTGGAAATGCAAACGAGTGATTTACAAATGCAGTTGAGCAACAAACAGAAAGAATGGATCGAGCAAAGTAAGGAGATAAATCTTCTTCGAGTCGATCATTTAGGTGATTCCTCTATTGACAGACCGATTTCATTCAATTCGAGTGGAATTTTTTCAAATTCAACGCCGTCTACTCCTCCAACGATGTTTGATGATAATATCTTGCAATCAGCTCCTTCGCCAACAAGAAATAATGTGAGTGCGTCAATTTTGAGAATGGAATTCAGGAAGCTTGTTGCACACATCAATCAAAAGTTTGAACAAGAGTTGGAAAGTGAGAGGATTGAAAAGCAAAGATTGAAGGATTTGTTGAAGATGTATGAGAACAAAAGAGCTAGTTTGTCTTCGCAAGAGGGTCCACTGACGTCATCGTCCACTTGACTAGCGAATTAAGTGATACATAGTTTTACCTTTTTTGAGCCAATTCTCCGATTACATAGGCAATGTAGAACTCAACATAAAACAGGTATAGAAGTAACACAAAGGAAAAAATAGAGAAAATAGCGGGAGTGTCATACCAAGTCTACTTACTCAAACTAACTTATTCTTTGGTTGTCGCTGATGACTCGCTAAATTTGATTGTCACTCACGACTCACTTCGCTTGTCGTCATTCAAAGATCTATCAGACTTCCACCTTGTTGTTTTCTTCCACCGCTCTGACCGTTATTCTGTGCACCTTGATTACCAAATCCATAACCAGTGTAGGCAGGGGTAATTGCAGTAGAAGGAATTCCAGTATACTGAGTATCAAAAAATGGATTGGCAGAGCCGGCTTCCTGTTTATATCCAGTACCATAGGAGTTGATGAACGTTCCGGTCTTTGTGTGTTGAGCTGGAATCCTTGTCTCTCCAACATTACCAAATGTATCAACTCCTGTACCAGTAGCCAAAAGAGCATTCAACTGTGAGTACTGTTCGTTGAACTTTTGACTTCCTGTTGGAGTTTGTTTCAAGGGTTGTTGTTGTGGTTGTTGTGGTTGTTGTTGTTGTGGTTGCTGTTGTGGTTGTTGTTGTGGTTGCTGTTCTTGCTTTCCGTTTTGTTGACCAAATGCAAATGGATTGTTCGAACCCGTCTTCAATGGGATTTGTTGTTGTTGTTGTTGCTGTTGGAGAAGAAGGGCAGCTTGTTGTTGTTGTTGGAGAAGAGCAGCCTGTTGTTGTTGTTGTTGGAGAAAAGCAGCTTGCTGTTGCTGCTGATACAATTGTTGTTGCTGCTGTTGATAAGCCTGTTGCTGCTGCTGTTGATAAGCCTGTTGTTGCTCCAGCGCAGCCATATCCTGGTAAGCGTTCTGCAAATAACCAGTGTTCATGGCCTGATTGGCGTAAACCGGATTACCAAACATGTCGTAACCAATAATTTGGCCTTGATTTTGCCCATAGTAACCGAAAACCTGTGGTGGTTGAGAATTATCATCGTCGAGATCTAATAGGTTTGCGTTTCTCTTTCTCAACTCGTCTTCTTCCAAACTCAATTGAATGGCTTTTTCTAAACTATCTTCGCTCTGGTTCCTCCTTCTTCTTTCCTCATCTTCAGCAGTCAAACGGCTCTGCTCCAGCGCTTTCTGCAAGGCCTCGTCGTATTCTTCAGGGTCAGGAGGAGAATCTGGACGGCGACGGCTGCGACGAGACCTTCTCTCTGCGAGTCTTTGTCTTGCCAGGTCCCTCTCCTGTCTAAGACGCTCATCGTCTTTCAATAAACTGGTGAGCTCTTTGGCTTTCACTCTGATAACTGCGCCTTGATCAGCACCTGTAGAGTCAGTTGCTTGGAATTCTCTAAGTGTTTTAATCACATACAAGTTGTCTTTAGCCCAAATAACCACATCATCTGAACCATATCTGACAAGATAATCAAGTAAAGTAAGGGATTTGGCAATGTGGCGCCAGTTTTTACCCTTATCGTTGAGTCTTCTGTCAACCATATCCATAACTTCCAAAAACTCGCCTGGCTCATAGGTGTGATTGGCTACATCTGCCATTTGTGAAGTGGAAGGACCAGTCGGATCATTGCTGGTAGCATTACGCACCATCACCTGAACCGAAGAGTAACCATTGGCCACATTTTTGATTGTTCTGATAACTGATTTTGTTGTTGACATTTCTATAGCCTGATAACAGATATTCGCTCTGATAACAGATGTCCTTTTAATGTCTCACAAACAAACGTATATATTCTCTGCAAACTCTCTTGTTCGCACGGAAGTTGTTGATTCCCCCCTTTGAAGTGGATAATTTTGGTTTTTTGATATTTGTTTGTATGGTGTTCCGTCGTCTCCGTGACTGTTTAACGGTTATACAGCACTTTTAATTTCAGGAGATCTGCAGTTTCCGGCCAACGGAGCCTCCGGTTATGAGCCCGGGTGAATGGGATTTATGGGTGCGAGTAACAGCGAGCAAAAGATGGGCGGAGGAGGAGCAATGATAAGCAACGACGAGCAACGACGAGCAAAGCGAGTCTTACAAATTGTTTTGGTGGTGACAAGATAATCTTTGAGTTTCAAGTGACTTGCTCACAGCTGTTGTTAAGGGGGGAGTGATGATGTGATTCCACCGATTGGTTCACTGTAAGGGCCTGCCAATTAGGGCAAACTGGGAGCAGTATGAAACGGTTGAAGATACTTAAACCAACGAGCTTACTGAAGGAGGAGGAGAAGGAGGAGAAGAACGGGAAGAACGGGAAGAACGGGAAGAACAAAACAAATCAAACAAATTATTTCCCCCTTTTTTTTAATCCTTTAAATACAGATGAAAATACAGAACATAATAAAATATATGTCACGTGATACATATCACGCATATCAAGTGTGCTTGCGTCAGGTCTGTCCAGGCTTCCCTTCACAGCCCGGACAATTGTGCAAAACCTCATGAATAAACACATCACAATCAATACAGAATTCCCTTCTGCAATCATCACAACGATACCTTGAGCTTGTTTGGAATTCCTTACGTCGTTTATTCTCGGATTTTGTGCGCTCACTGGCCTTAACACCAGCTGGAAAACGAGTCTGACATCCGTAACAGTGAGAGGAATCATAGCTCTCAGCCACGGGGACCTCACGAAACAATTTGAGTGGGAAAAGATGATGATAAGATCTTGCCAAATGCGTCGACAGAATCAACATGAGGTCGCAACATGGACAAACCGTCGGTAAAACACAAACTTTGCTTTTGCAGTTGGGACAGATGTAGCCTCCATACACTGTCTTGGAATGGCACGAACAGAAAGTTGGATGGGTATCACTTATTCGTGATGGGAACCCCATTTTCACGAGCGTGAAACCGTCTTTTTTCTGTAATTCCACTTTAGTGACCGCTAATGGTGTCACTGCGTCCATGAATAGCTCTCTGAAGTTTTGCTCGTACAAGACGACATGATAAGAGTTGCGAAGATCTCCGAAATTTGTGAACTTGCACAGTTCTTCACAAATAGCCACCTGAGCAGTGAGTCCGATGACTCTCACTGTAATTTTCTCTTTAACCAACTCCTTAATGGTTTTATGAATATTTCCTGGATCCGAAGTGAAAAGAGCCCCGAAGATAATAAGAACCTCTCGCGTACAATGAGAAGCCACGTGCAACAGCAGTCCACGTGACATCTCAAGAGCATTCTGAAGAGACGGATAACCCTGAGGTTCAAGTTTGCGAATTGATTTGAGTGCTTCAATATGGTCATGAGGGTTTCCACTCAGTTCAGAGACAAGCTGGGCAAGGCCATTGCGCATGATGATGATACTTAGTTGCGAGATTGGATTTTGGTCGAAAAATTCATTGACGAAATCGATTGCATTGGAAATCGTCACCGACGCCCTGTTTGGTCTAAAATCTTTCTCGCTCATCACATTGGAGAAATCCAACACTAAAACCATGGTACGGATGATACCTCTCTGGAATGGAGCAATATTTTTTAGGTATCTTTTTTTCTGAGATTCAACAAGTCCAGAAACGATCGCTTCAATGCTACCACTCTCATCTTCCTGAACAATATCCCATGATCGACGGTACTCATCTTCCCATGCATATCCTCCACTCTGTCCTTTGAGAGCTTCGGGAGCTCTTTTGCCAGAGTCTTGAGCACCATTTTCTTTGTCTACGGAGCCGTCATGCGAATCCCCGCCGCTTTTGGTCGATCCCACGGCCGGGGACGCGGATCTTTCGTCAAAGTCGTCGTCGGACTCCATGGCGAGAAGAGAGGTTGGTAATTGTAATCACCTTTAAAGATAAAGAAGTACCATAAATCAGACAGAGAGTGATGGATGAAAAAATATATAATTATTTCAAGTTGGTTTAAGTCGATCGACCCGTCTATTGATAAAACATTACACTCCAATTCTGTCATTTCAACTAGCGTGCCCAGTACTGCGGCCAGGAGAGTTGTGTTTTTTAAACTTGTGCTGCAATAAAACAGCTGTTTGACCTACACCAAACCACCCTTCCGATAATCAACTCCCCATCTGAAACTAATTGATACTCGAAGTTTTGCGAAAATGTCAGGAACATCGTACTTGACAGTCGCTGCATCTGCCGTCGTCGGCGGCTATATGCTGTTCAACGGCTCTGGTGAAAGTTTCAACGTTGGTGAATTCCTTGAAACAACTTCTCCATATATGTGGGCTTTGCTCGGGATTTCAGCCTGCATTGGTTTCTCTGTCATTGGAGCTGCATGGGGTATTTTTGTGACGGGCTCATCGGTGCTGGGTGCCGGAGTCAAGGCTCCAAGAATCACGACAAAAAACCTCATCTCTATTATTTTCTGCGAGGTTGTCGCTATTTATGGTCTCATTATGGCCATTGTGTTCTCCTCAAAACTCACGGTAGTGGACTCAGTGGCGCTTTATTCCAAAGAAAACTTCTACACCGGTTACTCTTTGTTCTGGGCTGGCTTAACCGTTGGACTCAGTAATCTGATCTGTGGTATCGCTGTCGGTGTGACGGGCTCGACTGCAGCCATTTCTGATGCTGCTGATTCTTCTCTGTTTGTTAAGATATTGGTTATCGAGATTTTCGGTTCTGTTCTGGGCCTTTTCGGACTCATTGTCGGTCTTCTGATGGCCGGCAAAGCAGGAGAATTCAAATGAGCTACTGCTTGTGTCAATAACACTTGAGATACAAATATATATTTAGTGACGCTCTAATGTACTAAGTACTCTGCGATACGTTTTTTCTCTATAACTTGCTCACGTGCTCCACAGTGGCACCCTCGTTAGCAGGATCAAGCAACTTCCACACGCACTCCACTTTCTCCTGAGCGAATCTTTCAATGATGGCAGAAGCCAACTCTTCAAAGTTTGTCGTAGCTAACACCAAAATAGTAGGCCCAGCACCACTCAAACAGATTCCTAAAAGACCTGGATGGGTTTGAGGTGTGAAGCTTGACAAAATTTCAGTCAATCCTGGTATCAGAGACTTTCTGTAAGGTTGGTGGAGCTTGTCTTGCATCGAGTTGTAAATGAGCTCTCCATCAGGCTCGGCGGCGCCCACTGCGGACGTGAGCACTGCCAGACGTTGCAAGTTGAACACAATGTCGGGACGTTCGTAGGAAGTTGGAAGAACAGCACGGGAGGCAGAAGTGGCCACCTCAAACTGTGGAACGATGGCAAGACATCTAATCTTTGGGTTCCAAGCGTACCTCACATGTCTTCCGAGATCAAGTGGGGCATCTGAGGGACGAACTTTAGGGTCTGAACCCGCTTTTGGCAACAAATCGTTGAGTGGTTGGTGAACCACATTGTATTCCTGTTCTGAGAGGTCTCTCAAGAATGAACCAACAAAACCTCCCATCATAGCAGCGGTGATGTTATCAGGATGTCTCTCGATCATGAGACAGTAATCAAGACATCTTTGCTTGGAGAAGCCGAGATTACCCACGGCATTAGCCAGCAACACACCTCCCACAACGGCGGCACCTGAGGACCCAAGTCCTCTACCAAATGGGACGGCATTGCTCACATGAACCTTCGTCCCGACAGGGAAGGTTTCTATACCGTTACAACGAAGAACGTACAGTGCGGTTTTAGTGATGAGATTTTCCTCAGAGTTCAAAGGGACATTGGCAGAGCCTTCACCGTCATAAGATAAAACACAATTTTGAGGGTCCTTTTTCGACTCTTGGCCGTACTTGGCTTCGTCGACTTTGACATTAAGAACCAGATACAGGTTGAGACCGATACCCAGCACGTCAAAGCCGGGTCCAATGTTAGCCGAAGAAGCCGGCACTTTGATCACAAATTCTGCCGTCATATGTGTGAGTGGGAGTGGAAGTTTTGCGGAAACGAGGCGAGTGATCGTTGTGAAGGAGTTGATCAAAGTAGATGACTATTTTTTTTTTTGTTTTTTTTAGGATTTTGTCTTTTTTTTTTTTTTCACTGCGGTACCGGCGAACTGCCAAAAAAATTCCGGTACCGGTGGAGATGATTTGAGGAGGCAGTCGCGAAATCAGAGGTAAGTGAGTGTGCGTTTTGAGGTGAACACCAGAGCCAAATATGGCACTTCAAGTGTGGGTGAGCCTGATGAACAGCGGGATGAGTTACTTATCGAGAGTGGTCTCACCTACTCACTCACTGCTAGAATCATAACTTCTGCTGCGGCATCGCGGCGAACTAAAACCCTGATCTATTATTTCTACGCCGCACAGCCGCTGGAATACACGCGAAATCGACCCTCCTGCAAGAAGTAGTTAGTTGGTTGCAAGACAAGCTGGGGAAGTAATAAAGGGGCAGTTGTAGTGAGTCAGCAGCAGATGAGGCAATGCAGTCTTGCGTAATGTAGTGTAATGTATCAGAAATGAATGGGAGAACCGAGCCGAAAATGTCTGGAATCAGAAGATTCTTTGAGGATATTACCAGTGAACAACGAGCGAATTACGAGCGATTGATTTGACGAGTCAATATTTAAGCGAGACAAGATGGAGTGAGTGAATGATCCAATAATTTACCAACCGACTACTCCAATGACTGACTCGCTTTGCACATCAATCAGTCTGGGTGCTCATGACTCACAACACACTATTCGCTTCTTTCGTAGTTCGTCGCTCGTCGCTCGTCGCTCGTCGCCCCCCTCCAAACGGGCTCACTCTCTCGTGCGTGTTTATTTTCCCCCTTGAGCGAAGAAAAAAATCGGCCTCGCAGAAAAATCTCAAAAAAGCGTGGTTGATTTCTCATCCAAACACCAAAAGGCCGGCACCAAACCACCTCAACAGAGCAAATCACGAACACCGCTCTTTCCAGTTTATTTCCCTACCCTCTTTTGTTGAGTGAACTCATTTGAACCGCGAACAAGCGGACCGTTCGTTACAAAACACGCTAGTCATTATGACAGACACAACCACTGTCCGGTCTCGTTCAAGAGGCTCATCAAGAGCGTCAAGCACGCGTAAGTCGACCCACGAGGAACTCTTGGCTGCTTCTCAGGCCGTCGAACAAGAACTAAATGTCGTCAAAGCTCTGAAACGTCTCTCAATTGGAAACAGTTTAAACTATGACCCAGATTTACCCTTTAACGATACAGACTTTAATGATTTGAATTACATTGATATACAACATCAAGTTGAAAATTACCAATATTCGCATCCAGGTAAGGAGAACGTGGCGGTCTTGCCTGAAAAACGCGTTTCTTCACCACATATAGTTGATCAACAAGCCATTTTTGATGATCTGGATACTCCAATTGACCCAGATAGTGTCATTACAGAAGCCAATACTCTGATGTGGGTTCCAGCCACTGCCCATCCGCAACTTGCTCCTGAGAACTTTAGAAAACACGTCCAAGCAACTGTTGACGACATAACCAATAAACTCAGTCGAAGCGGGTCAATAAAGTCATCATTGTCCAACGAAGCGAGAACCGATTCAGACGATGCGACTCCAAAACGTACACCGTCTGCTGCATCTAATTCGTCTCTTTCGTCCCATTTTTCTAACGTCCAGCGAAAACCGTCGCTCAAAGAGCTCACTAGAGAACTTGAAGCTCTCTCTCATATGGCTGGAATGGATTCCACTGATGCAGTCACTCTTGCCAGGACGCTTTCGTCCTCCTCGTGGAGTCTGCGCGCGGATCTGGCAGACTCTGCTGGCTCCCCTGTCTCTGCTGGCTCAGAAGACGACGCAGTTCTCGAACAACCGTCCACAGACACTTTGAGACGGTCTAGATGGACAACTTATCGCCGTGGAAGCGGCCATTCGAAACTCACAAGGAGAAAACACTCAGAAGATTCTTTGGAATCTGTTAAAACTGCCAGTGGGATTAGCAAAGAACGGAGCGAGGAATATTCTCAAAACCTTCTCAAGGAAAGACAAATCACCCCTTCACTAAATAAAGCTCCAAAGAGCTCTTTACCAGCGTTGCCAAAGGATAAAAATCAACCCCTCCCTCCGCTTCCCCCTCTTCCATCCCAGTCTCCCCCCAAAACGCCGAAAAAGAAGAAATCATACGGACTTTTATCAACTTCATCGTCTTCGTCTGGTCAATCCGCTGGTTCTTCACGTAAAACCAGCTGGAACTGGCTCACTAAGGACAAAGATAAGGGGACGGAAAAAATTGAAAAGGTGGACTCCAAGGAAAAGTCTCCACCAAATCATTCGAGAAATAGACATGGAACTGCTGATGTCACGAGAATTGAGTCGAATGGAGCACTGCCATCTTCAGCAACGTCGTCCGTCACGTCGCTTGTGGAAACAGAACCTCAGCCAAAGGAGAAAAAATCTCTTTCAGACTTCTTCAAGTTGAAGAAAGACCGCTCAAAATCGATCGAACGTAGTTTCAGTGGAGATAGTCAATCTGATTCTGACAGCGAGAGTATTACCGATAAGAGGCTCATCTTCCGCAAAAAACGTACCCCTAGTGACCACACAGAGAATTCTCAACCACAAGAACGTCATTCTCAGCCAGTTACAGCGACATCAAAATCGCAGTTGTCTCAATCCCAACAACCTCAGCCTTCAAGCATACCCCCATCGTCTCCTGTTCCTCCGTCACCCGTCCCTTCATCACCTGTTGGTTCATCTTCCGTTGGACCATCACCAATTGCCTCATCCCCCTCTGCTCCACCACCACCGCCTCATGTCGATCCAATTGTCAGCGAAACACTTAAACAAACGTTGGCACTACAGAAACGAAATCAAAAACCAAACCAGCCTCTAAAAATGACAGAATCGGCATTTGGGTTCCCCCTTCCACCTGTTTCGCCATCCACACTCGTCATGCTCGATTATCGGTTTCCAATCCATGTTGAACGAGCAGTCTACAGACTTAGTCACCTCAAGTTAGCTGATCCAAAAAGACCATTGTACCAACAAGTCTTGCTCAGTAACTTCATGTACGCATACCTCAACTTGGTCAACCACACCTTGTTTTTACAACAGCAACAGGATGAAATATACCCACAACATGTTGCACCGCCACAGGACCAAGAGTATGCAGAAACGCAGACTTTTGATGGCTTCGATGATTCTGTTGATTTATATACAGATTCTGAAATGTATCAAAGCGGTATTTACAACGAGGAATGATTATCGACGAGTGATTCAAATGACTTGGGTCATGTGATTTAAAGACTTATCCACTTCTCTTCCTTTGTCAACATATACTCATTCACGACAAGTTTTGGAACGTGTCGAGCGAAACTAACAAATCATGAGCGGAGAGACAAGCATCAAAACACTCACAAAGGACTTGCTCGTGATTGACTCGTCTATAAATTCATATGTACATTCATAGATTCATTTTATCCCATTCAATAAGCGAATACCGACTAAACGTCAACATCCAGAAGTATGTCTTGAAAAACCAAACCCCAGCACCAAGAAGAATCCAATAAGTTGATTTCCAGAACAGCCTTCCCTCCACCGATAAAAGCGGAAATTGCATAAAATTGCACCAGGAGTGAGCAACTACACAGCTCCAAACCGAGTTGGTGTTAAGAAAAACAAGATTGGTTAACACTCCAAACACTGTTGTATATGTAATTTGGAACATTGTTGCCACTATAATGGCTGCCACGCCGCTTCTTCCCGCACGTAAGGCCTCCCAGGCGTGATGGAGATGTGCAAAGCCAAAAAGGAGGGGTGTTGCATAGACAATTGGACCGGGAGACGCTGGTTTGGCCCCACCCTCCTTCAACGGTAGAAATGGCGAAAACAGTCCTAATATGCAGGCCGTATAGGTCAATTCCTCTGTGACTGGAGCAACTATAAGATCCCGTGTAATCTGCCATCCATCACTATAGTTGAAATCTTCTTGAATCACCTCGATTCCCCAGGAAAGATACTCAATCACAGGTCCAATGAACAGTCCAAAAAACAACAAGAACACCCTCAAACTGTCCAATAGCGTCCTGGTTCTCAAGCAGAGTCCCATATAGTTCAATGCATCCTCATAAGACTCGGCAGATCCAATCGCATTCACCATCATATACGGCACGAAAACGATGGATATGACTGTCGAAATACAAACTCTCGTGATTCGGGACTTGATCACTTCTGTCGAGTTTCGTAGCCCCTTGGGAGCATTGTAGTACAGTATAAGCACATATCCAAAGGAAACTGCCACCCCCGTTGCCAAACTCAATTGTAACTGCGAAAACATGAAGTGACAGAAACGATAATGATCTTATAATCTTGATAAACTTGATAGGTCTTTTTGAGTGTTTATTTTTTTTTTGTTTGAGATTTTTCAGGCACGATCGTCTTTCTGCACAGCCTTGTTTTACCGATTGTTAACGATTGACCCCTTCAAATACCAAATCGACACAATAACCATGAATCCAACAGCACCACAGCCAATCACAAACGAGTTAATCATTCCTTCTGTATCAGTAGGCTCCGGCTCCAAGCCAGGGGTCGAACTTCTCGGATCGGAAGCAGATTTAACCAAATGAATAAGCAATTCACTCAGCGACGACGTCCAACCAGACGAAATGTGTAATGGAGGAGGCAGAAAAAGTGCACGTGTATATGGTTCTGGTTGGATGTCACAGCGTTGCTGTTGACGGTCTAAATCGGCTTTCAAAGCGACATAAACAACAGGAATGTTATCCAAACTTGGATATCTTTCCCGTAAGTTTATAAGATGCTGGAATGATTCGGGATCTGATGAATCGTAAGCGTAGCAAACAACATCACAAGATTCTAGTTTCTCATTATTTTCAAGAACAGCAGACTCTAACTCGCCCAGTTCCTCCATAATCAGATAACACTGTTTTCCACCAGTCAGTTCAACATTGTTCACGGCCACTTTTCGCTGGATCGTAGGAGAATAATAATCGCTGTAATGTCTTCCCAAAAATGATTCCATGAGCGACGTTTTACCACAACCAGGGGCTCCCAATAAGAAACAATTGAAAACTGTTCGATCCGAAACTGATGCACGGAAGATTTTACCGTTTCTCTTACGAGTTTTCCGTTGTTTTGTGATCCTCAAGGCCGATGTAGTGGCAGAGCCAGGTTTTGATTTGTCTTCGTAGCCAAAATATCCAAGATAAGCCAACGTGGTCTTGTGGTCAAGATAAGTGGTCATTGACCATTGAGCCAACCACCCTTGTAATGTGACGTAACCTTGTTCATTGCAAACGACCGTTCTTGGGAAATTGGACTCCTGCCACGACCTCGGTATTCCTGGTGTTGGATAGAACAGTTGTGTCAGTTCGTCCTCACTCAAACCACCATCGTTGTCCTTATCAAATAGAAGAAACAGATCAACCAAGAATTTATAGCCTTTTGGAGATAATTCAACACTGGAATTTGGTGGAACATCAATTTTTGGATACAACACTTTGTCGTCAATGGATAATGAGTCTGTGTAATGGAAAGACCGAAGAATCCCCCAAATGGTTTCGTGTCTCCCTGTTTCGGCATAGAGCTTGTTGAGAGCCAAGAACGCTTTTTCGGTGATCCCTCGGTTCGCTGCTGATCCAGGAATCGCCTCGTTTAGTGTGAGTTTTATCATTGTGAGCTCATTCACGTCGATAGATTTGTGAAAACATTTTTGCTGTAATTCAAGAAACTCAGAGTCATTTAGGTATCCGTCTTGGTCTCTATCACAGAGGTAAAAGATCCTGGTGAGTGCATTGATGGCAAACGGCTTTAAATTGCTCTCCTTGTAATCGTAAAGCGGGGCTATGGGATGAGTAACGGCTCTTTGACAGAGGTAGAATGCCTGGTTCACATTATGATTTTCTTTAGCACTGCACCGAATACACGCTTCAATTTCCTTGAATTCTTTCAAAAGTGGGATCAGTTCGTCACTCATAACAGTTTCGCTCTCGTTTGGTTTTTCATCTAAATCAGCTTTGTTATTGCACAACACAACGGGTAAATTGACCCCCATTGAGCGGAACATGGGAATCCAGTATAACGAGATTCGCTCGTATGTGTAATGGTCTGAGTAAACAAGCCAAATCACATCAGATTTCCGGATCTCTTCTTGAACACTGAGTATATCAGATGACAGCGTGTCGATGAGAACGCTCGATTTTGGGGAGTATGGCGATCCTGAGAAATCACGAGGAACGCTTATCTGAGGGATGACATGTTGAATATTGGGGACAAATTTCTCCTTAATGAGGGTGGTAATAAGGCTGGACTTACCGACTCCCTCATCACCGCAAACTACGACCCGAATCGTGTCCATTGAGTTGATGTGAAAAAATCAGAGGGGAGAAGTAAGGAGCAAAGACTGTCTGCCTTCTTGATGGTGTAAACAGTGATAAATATTTTTTCCACTCTTGATGACCCATAATATATTATGACAGTATGCCAGCATTTTTTTGCAAACCGAAGGCAAAAAAGCTGATTTCAACAAAACGCTGTTTATTTTCATTTAACACTCCCTGGTTAATACACCTTAAACTAATACATCCCCCAATGACATCAATTGGAACAGGATACGATCTGTCGAACTCGATTTTCTCGCCAGACGGGAGAAATTTTCAAGTCGAGTACGCTTCCAAAGCTGTTGAAAATGCAGGAACATCAATTGGAATTCGTTGTAAAGACGGAGTCGTTCTTGCGACAGAAAAGATCATCACGTCGAAATTACTTGCACCAAACAAGAACAAACGGATCCAATCAATAGACAGGCATGTGGGGGTGGTTTATTCAGGTCTGATACCAGATGGTAGACATTTTGTTAACAGAGGTCGTGACGAGGCCCAATCGTTCAAGTCACTGTACAAGGAACCTATTGGGGTTCCAGGTCTTATAGATAAGCTCGGTTATTATGTTCAAGCTTACACGTGTTACAATTCCGTGAGACCGTTTGGAATCAACGCTATTGTGGGAGGTGTGGATGACGATGGTGCACACTTGTATATGGTGGAGCCAAGTGGAACTTACTGGGGTTTCTACGGTGCAGCTACAGGAAAGGGGAGACAGACGGCGAAATCCGAGCTTGAAAAATTGAGTTTGCCAAATATCACAGCAAGAGAGGCAGTCAAGGAAGCTGCTAGAATCATTTATCTGGCCCACGAGGATAATAAAGACAAAGATTTTGAGTTGGAAGTGACCTGGATAAGCAAGAGCGAGACTGAAGGTCGTCATAAGTTTGTTCCTAAAGATTTATTAGAGGAAGCTATCAAGTATGCTGAGGAGGAAGGTGATGGGGAGGAGAGTAGTGATGAGGATATGAGCGAATGAGCAGATGACTGGCAGATGGCGAGCGAAGCGAGTCTTTTGCGGGTCGTAAGTAGTGAGCACGAGTGAAGCGAGTCTCTCCGTAGTTGCTCATGAGGGGTCCCCACTCTTCATGACTCTTCATTACTTATTCATAACTCATAAATAAGTGATATTATCTATTAGTTTGTAAAGAGTTGTTATTAACTCATCAATGGTGATACAATCTATTTGGTAAATCAGACTTTTTGTTCACGATAAGTGAAGCTAAAGGTAATTTATTCACTCCGTCAATTTTCTTAACGGACCCGTTATTATTCAATTGCTCACTAATGGCTCGCTTCCCTCGTCATATATATTTCAAAATCTTTGCATGTTTTTCTCATTTTGCTTTCTTCGCCTCCCTCATTCCCGCTTTCAGCTCTTGATTCTCCCTATCAAGCTCCTCCAACCTTTTTTTTGATTGCTTCTTCTCAAACGACAAAGCTTCTTCAGCTGCTTTCCATCTTTTGGTCAACTCGTCAAGTCTCAATCGCGATACTGGACTTTCAACCTTTTCCTTGTTGTCAAGTAGGGATTCCAGTTCCTCGATTCTATTTGTTAGATCTGTCACCATTGAGTTCTGGTCACTACCCACTCGCTGGGTCAGTCTTCCATGATCATCAATTATAGTTTCAATGGCAGAAAGATCATATTGAAAAATTGTCTCATACAATTTTTTCGTAGAAGCATCGTCCAACTGTAACTCATCCCGATCAGCGAGTTGTATCACTTTTTCTGCTGCCTCTTTCACTGATTTTTGGTCTAATATTTTGCTCAACATTTTGATTAGATGCGTTTGAAAATTGACGTTGATAGTGAGAATATCCTGATATTTGTCATCAGATTCTTGTGCTTCAGTGAGAAGTGAATCGTTTTCTGATCGTAAAGTATGAATAATGTTCTCCTGATCTTGAACGTGCAGTTCCAGTGATGAGATCTTCTTTTTCAACTCGTCTAATTGAAAATTCGTTTTGATTTTTTCGGAGCTCAAATGGCGTTGTTTCAATAATGATGTGTTTAGATTGTCATTTAAGATACTCAACTGTTGTTGCAGTTCAATTGTGTCGTTTGATTCCAGCTTCTTGATTTGGGAATCCAGATCAATATTTTTCTTTTCAAGCCTCGACAAACTCTCTCTGGCTGATTCTCTTTCCTCCAACAACTCCCTTATTTTCTGCTCTTTCAATTGGTTCTCTTTTAATAGACCTTCAGAACGAATACTAACCTGTTTTCTTCTATCAACTTCAACCGAAATTAGCTCAGTCTTGTCTGTTTGTTCCTGATATTCCAACTCGTTTATGCGTTTTTCCAATCGTTTGATCTCGTCATCATTCTTTCCAAGCTTCTCCTGTTGAAGTTCCATCTGCTTTGAAGAATCAATAAAATTGTTGAGGATACCTTCCAATGCCACCCCAGAAGCTTGTAGCTTCTGTTTCATGCTGTTACTGGAGTGGGCGTCAACTAACATATCCCTAATCCTATCGCTGTTGTCACATTGCATTATCATGTCCAAAATGTCATTCGATACTAGTTTCCATTCTTCATGATCGTTTTGCAACTTCTCTAATTGACTTTGTAGCAGTTCGAATGAACTCACCAATTCTTGAAGCTCTTTGTGCAAATACTCATTCTCCTTTGCTGAATCTGCAGACGAATTCTCCTTAGCCTGCGATACCGTGAATGGATTCTCCTCTGGCTTCTTGTCAGAAAATTGTTTTTCAAGGAATCTCATCGCAGAGCTCTCTTCACCATATTGCTCCCTCAACAATTCCCTTTGAAGTTTCAACTGGATCTTGCAATCAGTGAGTTGTCGTTGTAGTTTCTCAATTTCGTGGAAATCAGAAATAGATTTTCCAGATGCGTGCACCCCCAAACGGAGCTTGGACATTTCACCAGTCGGCACCTCAGTATCTGTGTAAGAAGTGCTCTTAATTCCAAAGTTAGGAACTTGCGGTATATTGATAGTTTTATCGACATCGATTTCGTACTCATCGCTCTTGTTATGGTCATCGCTTTCATCATCGCTTCCGGCTGGAGACCCAGCGAGTTTTGCACGGAGAACGTGTGTACTAAGCATTCTTGATCTTCTTTTTTCACGTCTTTCACTTAGGTGGTCTTTGTTGATGAATCGTAATGGGGTGGTCCTGGCACTATGCACAACCGCCACAGCCGGCAAAATGTCTTGATTTTGCAGTTTCTCAGTTTCATCCTCTGAAATGTCAAAGGTGGCAAGCTCTTCGACATCACCAGCGCCATCATCGCTCTCTTTTGGGTAGTCTGCCTCGACGCTCTCCTCATCTATTAGGATTTTTTTAGTGCTTTTGAAAGCCAAATGGTTGGCATTTGAAAATGAATGTTTTACCGGGAGATCAATCTCGTCATCCTGGCCGGCTGTTGTTGGATTTGATTGGTCTTGGTCAAGTGAATCGTTGCGGAATGAATCTTTTTCGAACTCGTCTTCTTCAGAATGTTTCTCTGAATGCTCCCATTCATGAGACTCGTCCCTTACGCTGGACATTGCCCAGTTCTTCAAACAAATTGAGCTGATCCAAGTATATGGGAGTTGCGGGCGCAAATGGGGATAATGAAAAAGTAAAGAAGGATAAACAGAAAGGGCTACTAAAAACTTCAAAAGAAAAACATTCAATAAAATAAAAATAATAATGATAACAAAATTTTGAGACATTTTCGACGCGAACGACGTAAGCGACGCGCTTCGCGTCGTCAATTGTATTTCGTTGTTGTTTCGCGTCGATAATGACTTTCCCAGTGATTGCCCTAATCACCGCCCCGCACTGCCCTTTGCCCTCTCTGAAACTCAGTCATGACTTGGCCTGGTAATGACTAACTTGGCTCGTTTAGTTCGTCAATAGTTACCAATACGCAAGAAAACTTTATCAGGTAGTGAACAACGAATTTCTACCCAAGTGACTAAATTGTGATCCAACTCAACACATCCTTCTTTCAATAACAGAACTATTTTCAAGTGCCCCTACTAACCGAACATAGTGGACTAATCAATTCAATCAATAAGTCAGACAAATGAAAAATCCTCGAAATTGTGTTTTAGCTTCGGTACCATTAATTAGAAAGCGCGATACGTGCATATCGGGTACATTATGAAAATCAGATTAATGAAAAAGTTAAAACTAAGTAGCATATACTAAAATAGTTCTTCTGAAAGCTTCTGTAGGTTTCTGTAGAGCTTTGAGAGGCCAAACTATATAAATCAAATCACTATTATGTTGATTGAGAACAAAATCAGTTTTGGGGTTGTTGCAAACTAACTCAACAATATGTCGTTTCCTGATTGTCAATCTGAGGCAAGTGCCATTCCAGACTATGACGATTTTACCTACAATCAAGACATTGTTCTTGAAGGTGTGCCACCCTCTTTTCAGATGCATAACTATATTCTCAATAAAACGGTTTTTGATGAAACAGATATGAATTTCCGGTAAATAAGGTTGCAAATGTCCAATATAAGTCACCAATATCTTACTAGAGATTGATGAAAAGCAAAGTCTCAAAGACTGCAGAGTCACTGATCGAGCAGAGATGATAATGTTACTTACTGAATCCGAAGAGTTTAGGCGGAGAAACAGAAACGACTGATGTTAAGCAACTCTGACCAAAAAATCCAATTGAAGATAGTACTAAGTTGTCAGATATACTAAGACCAAGCTCGCAAACAATTTGTTCTCGAGCTTCCAAACAAAACTGGATTTCGAAGTTGGATATAGCAAAGTGAAACACCTAGCTTCTACTATTCCCGAGTCGTCTTCAAAATTCTCCTTCTCTGACACTCCTATGCGTTACCGATCTACACTACAAAATCCAAAAAATCTGGTGGTTCCTCAATTTTTGACTCTGGATCACTCAGTACTGCTCCAACATCTTGGTAGGGATCGACTCAGTCTATTAGCAGAGGAGGCGACCTATCAAATGTATTGAATGGTATAGATGCACGGGTGAGAATTGAAAGCAGTTCAAAGCCTCCTGAAAACTTGACTTTCAAAATGAGATTCAAAGTAATAAACATTCATTTTTCGCATCCTCTATCAATAACTTTTGATGAGGATTTTCTCGCAAATGCTCAAAACAATAATGAGGCTACAGGAGCAATTTGCAAAAACTTTGGTCAAATATATCAACAGAATAAGACAACCATCTGCTGCCACCGGTGCGAACGTTCCAGTAAGGTTGTATCATGACATGTTAACATTGAATTAGCTCAGATACAGTGAAAAAGCTCTAGACATTTTTTGTAAAAACCAAACAGACAATCACCTGGAGAGTAGTTAATACTTCCGCCAAAGGTGGAAAGGTTCCTGAAGCCGTTTTGAGTACTGAGTTCAACCAGAAACGCGCGGGTTGCTATCATGTATTACCAAGTTTCCAGAGTTGTACATTATCGGGGAATTATAGTTTGGAAGCAAGTTGTTACATCAAGGGTGAAAAATTGAGTTTGATTTTACCCGTAGAGATTAGCTGACTAATTGATTAAATAACTCATATTCTAAAATTTTGGGCTTGACCCGATTTAGTAGCCAACCCTAAAATAGGCGCAGTGGCAAACCGATAAGAAACTGTGTGTCATAATTTGATTTGAATGATCTATTTTTCAGATAGCACTATGTTTTGTGATGCACTCATGAATTTGTCTAACTAGCTGTGATCTAATCTGTGTGTGTTTTATGAGCTAGAAACGACCGGTCAGGTTGAAATTAATCTAGAATGTGATTGACTGAGACACCCTTGCACATAGATTTTTATCAGATAACCTCTATTGTGTACTGTACGTTATCTCCTATTGTACTTTATGCCGAAAAAGTTTATCAAAATTCCAAAAGGAGTTATAAAAATAGAGTATGTATTTTATGGAGGGAAAATCAAGTCTATACGAAATATGAGTCATCTTGCATTAGGTGTTGCTAGTTGATTGTGAAGATTTGATCAATAGGATTGATGCAGTGGAGAACTGTGCACAAAGGAATTGAACCCTTTGGATAAGATTTTTTTCTGGATCCCTTTTCTCCGTACATTGCGTGTCATATTAAAACAAGAGTTCCCACCTTTCTGAATCATATCGTTATTTTAAGAACCGTAAAATACCAAAATGCAAATACCGCACGAGATTCCTTGCTATGATGAGGCCGTGAGTGATCACGAAGCTGTGCTGGAAGATATTCTTCCCTCCTTTGAGATGCATAACTACATGTTCAATAGAACAGTTTTCGACTCAGACCACAGTCACTCTTCTCAAAAACTACCAGAATACCAAGAGGTATCAGTAAGCAATAATGAGCCACCAATGCAACCCTCGCACGTTGATCCCTTTCCGAATCCGGATCTTCTGGTGCTGAATAATTTGCAAAACATGCAGTCGATTGATATACCAGTCAAAGCTACCATCTGTATCACAAAAGCGTTTACGCGTTTTGGTGCGGTTACAGAGCCTGAAAACACTTTACGAATATACCAACCTGGGGATCTTGTTACTGGCTATGTTCTTCTTGAGAATCTGACATTAACTCCGTTTCCGTTTGAAATGTTTCTGGTTTCTCTTGAAGGTGTCGTGACAGTTCCTAGGAATATAGGACATTCGGAAGGTGACGTAATTCGAGAAACTTTCTTGAACATGTATGATCTCAGTGCATGTAATCATCATTGTTGTTTTGATACAGAAACTGATAAATGTGTATGTCCTGAAATAGACCCTATCGATGGAACCCAATCGGGTTTTCCAGAGAAAACCTTGCTACCAGGACAGAGATACAAAAAAACGTTCATGTTCAAACTTCCTGAGACCATGTTGGATGTGGCCTGCATCCATCAGTGTCAATCGCACTTACGTCTTCCTCCAACATTTGGCGATCCCTCGAAAACTTTGGGTGGTGATAGCTTAGTCATCGGACATGATATACATTCAAGAGATCAGTCGGTTTCATATTCTGTTAACATTAAGCTCATTGGTACAAAATTGAATCAGTATGAGGAGTTTTACACAACCGTTGATCATGAGTTCATAATTTTGAAGAATTCACGTCAATTCATAAGGTTTACAAATTCACCTTCTACTCAAGACGAATATGATTTTATGTCGCAGACGCCTACATCTGTTCAACTTTCAAATCTCGAAAAATTGGTCAAGGCCAAAATGGAGGAGGTGACAGAACTAAAGAGGAGTAATGAAGACAGAGAAACTGGACTATATCCGGTCAAAGCTAAGGCGACCCAATGCTCTGCTAGTCTAATGAGTCAAATCACGTCAGATGGTCTACAAAACTCGACAGTATCTAGAAGTAAATCGTTTGAGATGAAAGGGTCTATTTTTTCCAGTCTCAAAGGTTTATTTGAGATCAAGACGAGCTACAAAAAGGGGTGTAGTCTCAGCAGTATTGTTCCTCCAGAATTAAAATATAACGAAGCCCATGCTGTAAGAAATTCTAGAAGTTCATACAACTCGCTCAATACTTCAAAGTCTCTTTTTGAATCAATAGAATCATACTCCACTTCGCCAACGTCTGTTAGCTCAAGGATTATAAATCGGACTTTGGACGTTCTTGAAGCAGAAATAGTCTGGAAATCCTCGTCAAAACCTCCTGACACTGTCACTTTGAACATCAACTTGCTTGTTGTGACAATTCAATCGGTGAAACCTATCCCTGTGGTTTTTGATCAGGATTTTTTTGACAAATCTGATAATTATCAAACTATCAGAAGTATCAACTCGAAGTATGGAATGTATCTGACCAACTTGAAGAAGCTTTCTGAGGTTGAAGGAAACAGTGTTTCCTCGCAGTTATACGATGATGTTATTTCATTGAGTCAACTCAGATTTTCGGAGAAATCTCTTCAAATCTACAAGCAATCTAAACAAAATTTGCAATGGAAAGTGCAAGAGAAACTATATAACGGCGAAAAAGTGTATCGAGCCGCGTTCAATATTCCTTTGAAACTGATTCAAAGAAAAGCAGGATATTATCACATCCCTCCCAGTTTTCAAACCTGTTTTCTGGTGCGCAAATATTTGTTGGAGTCTGTTTGTCGCTTTAAAAACGAGTCAGTCAACGTGTGTGTGCCAGTCGAAGTTGTGTGACTGGATAATATTTATTTGAAGTTCTCGGTTTTTGGTTAAAGTTGGGTAAAGCATTTCTAATATTTAATAAATATACATTTACGAAGCATTTGCAAATACATTGTTCATTG
Source organism: Ogataea pini (assembly GCA_003707665.2). Classification (NCBI taxonomy): domain Eukaryota; kingdom Fungi; phylum Ascomycota; class Pichiomycetes; order Pichiales; family Pichiaceae; genus Ogataea; species Ogataea pini. The sequence goes on along the minus strand of PPKL02000013.1, from coordinate 256,773 downwards.
TAAACCAGCGTTTGTGCAACGAGAGTCAGATCTCTTCTTATTCTGTGAAATCTTACTATTCAAAACACTTGTGTTTGCGGAATTTCCGAGAAAATCGTCTCCATACCAAATGTCAACGGAATTATCGAAAAGAATCTCGTGATAAGAAGATGAGGTATTCATGAGATCAATCAGAAAATGATCAGCAGGCTCTATCTGGCTATTAGAACCACTTAGCGGAATTTTCAAGATTGCATCGTCAATCATCTTGAAAACCTCTGCACAACGTTTGGCAAAATACCAGTTCTCACTGAAACCATTCAGAATCTCAACACAAATATGAATGTCTGTTTTTGACTCCACAAGATCAATGGACCAATGACAAAGACAGTATAAAATAGTAGTACATGTTGTAAGAAACCTGTACAAAGTGATCCGATTGAGTGGTAGCAAGTTGGCTGTGTACAAACTGTAAGTGAATGTCAGATTATGTAAGCAAGATTTGCCCAAGATTTCCAGATTTGATAACGACGGTTTGGGAAAAAGATATGATGGTCTGTAAAGAAGCATTAGTAGTTGATAATAACATGCTGAAAACCAGGCTGTGGAGCCCAAAAACGATGCATTTCTTTTCTTATTGCTGATTGAGGAAGAAGAAGATAAAAGTCTAGAATCGTTGTACCAATTTTCAATGTCCTGTCTAAGATGAGAGAGAACGGCTTCTTTGGATTCGTCGGACTCAAATTTTTCAGATGCACGAACACAGTGGATATTTGTTAGGATATTCCCTTCAACTCTTCGCATTTCAATGATATTTTTTGTAATCTTGAGACTCTCAAGTTCGTCCTCATATAATGGTTCTGGAAGAGGAACGTTTATGTCGTCGTCCTGTACAGCAATTGGTCTACCAAAACTTATAGAAATGAGTCTGTCCATATTGTACACGGCCCAGAATAGACGGTATCTCATTTCAATGTCCCCGGCACTCATGAGTTTAGCTTCGACTTCTCGAACTTTTCGGTTGATTCCAAGCGAAACAGCAAATCTCGTTAACATTCCGACGATCGACCATGAATAGAGGCCCTTAGAGTCGAAAAATGAGTAAACTCCAAGTAAGATCAGAGCTCTAACAGTGCCAACGTCTTTGAAAGTAACCGCTTTTGGAAGAAATTTGACTGACCTGGAGGAGAAGTATCTTGAATACCCTAGGTTTTCATCAGTCAGACCAGCACGTTCTAAAGTGGTGCTACCTATAGCCATGATCATGTTGACTTCGAAATTCAGTGAAACATCTATTTCGTTGTGATTTTCATCGAAATAAGTGTTGAAGTTGATTGAATCCACTTTTTTCAAGAATTCTCTTTCATCTAAGAAGGGATAAGTCTTCTGGTTGTGATCCAAATATGCCTTTATAAACGTCATTGCGAGTTCTTTATTGACTACCGGCGGATCATCCGGTGGGGTTGGCGAGACGCTGCCAATGATCGCATGTGTAAGGTGAAAATGGGCAGATTCCATGCACAATTCTGTGCCAGCTCGATAGGCCTCTCCACCGGGATTACCCTGATTGTTGATAGACGGTCTATGATGTTCACTTTCAGAGAGAATCGATTGGATCGAGACAAACTTGTGCGAAGAAAGCTGTTGCTGGGTAGGCGGTAAAGTCGGCTGTGCAGAAGGAGCCGTGTTTTGTAGTGGGATTGACAGATATTTTTGGTTTGCGGAAAATTGCGCTGTTCCGGGGATTGAACGGTAGCCATTAGTAGAGCTTGATTGATCTGAGCTATTGCGACGATAAATTTGTGGTGCAAGCGGGGTTGGTTCGGAAAAACTTTGCAATTGTTTTTGTGGGTTGATTTTACTCAATATTGGCGGAAGTTGAGAACCATTGGAGTTGTTGGCAGTGGTAGCACTGGAAATTGAATAACTACTCGAACTCAAAGGTGATTCGTTGGTGTTTTTTTTTTTATTCTTCCGCTCCGAATACTGACAACTTTGGTTTACTCTCGTACAATTGGAGCATTTGGGCAGATCTCTAGTACACTTTTTTTTCAATCTTCGACATCGCAAACATGCGTACTTACTTTGTTTGCGTCCGTCATAACAAAGAAATTCGTGGATTTTTGGTGCAGAACTCCCTGACTTATTTTTGCTCGAAACAGAGCTCATGGATGCTCTAGTTGGTTTTTTATCTCTCTAGTGTCAAATGAGGCAGGTTGTGAAGATGAGCGGAGAATTCACAGATGCTGCAAAACCCTAACAAAGACGGAGAAATAACAAAACAACGATAAATTTGACGTAAAAATAGGTCAGTCGCGTCGATTACATCATTTTGCGTCGATCGTCCCGGTGGTCCCCATAGGGTATTCAGGAATAGTGATTTTATCGCCTATGATTCCGCCAATTACACCTGGTTGTTATGTTATAACCAGCTTGTATCAATTGGCTCAAATTACTGCGACCAGAGAGTCCAGTTTCGCATTATCTATATTGATATGATCGCTATACCTCTTACAATTGACCAAAAGTCTTAAGACCACAGTACCAGAAGTAGCCATATGCATCCTCCTCAACAGCCTTGAAGGTGATGGTGCAACCTTTCTTAAAGTACAAAACATCACCTCTTTGTGGAAGAACCTTGTAACCAGTTTCGTCGGAAATTTCCACGGTACCCTTGATGTCAAGAACAACCTTCATCTCATCGTAGTGGTAGGTGTACACAAGTGGTTCCCCCGAGACCTGCTTGTAGAAACCAGCGGTGATTTGTTCTTCTTTTGGTGCCTCAGAAGACATGGTGTCTTCCAAGTAAGAAGTTGGTCCAACACTAGCTGGGAGCTTGTCGTGGCCATCGGCCTTAGAAAGGTATGTCATAGGCATTTTTGTATGTGTTTGTGTGTAATCGAAGTCTGTCAATTGGCCAAGATCATCTTCTAGTTAGTGTTTAGTACCTGCGATTGATGTGATTTATATACTTGGTCAACAATCTTTGGTACATAGTAAGAAATTGATATTCTACCCATCACCTTCCCAATAGGGCTTAGATTTCCCCGTCCTTCCTTTCATGGAAAAAAATAAAGTTTCACCACTTTCAAATCAGATTTTGTATCGTAATCTCGTAACTAACGTCTTCCTGTTACTCGCGCGCGCCAGTTGGCTCCCCAAAACAGTGAGTCTAACCACCGTTATACTAATGGAATTCCCGGGCATCTGTTTCTTACGTAATCAGCCACTTCGCGTGATAGTGGTTATCGATAACATGCGCTCGTAAATCTTTACCCAAAACGGAAATATTTTGGGGAACACTCAAGGAAGTACCAGTAGATCAGGCAAAACTGAAGTTGGTGGAAACCAAGTGAAAGCAGTATAAATAGAGGGTATTTTACTGCCTTGGGTTGTTGGGATGGAAATGGTTCTTCTCAAATTATCACTCAATCGATCTTATAGAAAAGTCCAAGTTATCCAAAATGCCTATGTTCTACCAATCCCACAAGGAGAATGGTTTCTCCATCAAGCCAACTCAAATTCCTTCCCCAGGTAACAACTCTTTCCTTTCTGACACTTTCACCTCCGATGCTCCAAAGGAAGAACAAATCTCTGCTGGTTTCTACAGACAAGAAGCTGGTGAGGCTTTGGTCTACACCTACGACTACGATGAGATGAAGGTCAACCTCGAGGTCCACGGTAAGTTCACTGTCACTGACGAGACTGGACAAGCCAAGGTCATCACTCCAGGTGACACTTTCTACTTCAAGAAGGGCTGCACCATCACCTTCAAGGTTGAGGGTACTGATGAAGTTCCAGAGAGCGAGGCTTACGCTCTCAACTTCTTCTGTGGTTTGAGACCAAACGGTACTGCTTAATTGTAACAAGAACTGGTATCTTGTCATAGTTAAAAAAAAAGTATTTAGTTATTTCAATTACAAAGTATCAAAATTATAGATTGGCATATTTATTGTGGCGGTACATACACCAGCCACAGGAAATCAAGACTGAAAGTGTAAAAAAAATTTATCAAGCACTTTTGTAACTTTTCTGGGAAATTTTTGTTTTTGAGAGCTATTTTCTTTCTAGTATCGGAATATAAAGATTTTAGCAGATTAACAAAACTTTCTGAGGAGACTGACTACTCTTTTTTTTCTCAGATCCAGAACTGGTCCATTGTATTAACATCGAAATACCGTTGGAATAACACACTTGTTTCTGTTTTTTTTTGCCGTAGAGGCGATTTTTTTGCTACCAACAATGGTTTACGTGGAAAAAGCACAGCCACGAATTGGTGCTTTTTCATTGACACATCTCACCAGACTAAAATGTACACAAAACGCTCATTTGATCAATGATATAGGCCTGGCGCCTTATCATTTGGTTGAGCCGATATTGAAGAAAAAAACGGCCAAATCTTTGAGAATTATAGAATCCAAATCGCCCCAAATAATCCCATATTCTGAACCTCTGTGGAGATCTCTTATTGAGCGAGATTTTGGCGAAAGACCTTCGGAACAAATCACTATCAAGAACGGCAAGAAGCGGAAGATTCCAGCACGGGACCTTTACGAGAAGTACGTTGTTGAGCGAGAGAAACAGCGGCAAACTGCGGCAGAGAATTTGAAGCAAATCACTCGAAATCTGAACCAAGAAAAAAATAGAAACAAGGTCAAAGCTTTGAATCATGTCATTGTACCGTCCTATAAAAAAAAAGCGACCCAGCAAGTTCAACGCCCGTCAGCTTTCAAGAGCAGCTTGCTTCAAAAAGCTATGCAACAGAATAAACTGCGATCCAGATTCCTCGGACAGCAGAAAATAAACCCTCCAAGATTAAATCAAGTTTCCAAATATTCATCAACTTCCATCAGTCAAATCACAACAATTTCTTCAGCTGCTCTTCCCACCACCAATCGGAAGAGGTCACTTGCACAGTCGCCACCGCCTGCTACAAAAGCACCGAAAACTGTTGCTTCCGCCCGCATTAATGATTCCGCTACCGGCGTCACTGCCAAACCTGTTCCCGGTCAACTCAGAGGTATCAGCATTACACCACCAGCAAAGAAGAGGATGAATCTTTCGTAGTCGTTCCGGTTTTTCACGTCTGGTATACTTTTCCATTTCTATAGAATTATGCGTTACCCTTTCTATATTTATTAATTTGCCTTTCCAAGGCTCTTTCCTGTTTGCGTTTTTTGTAACTTTGGGCATCCATTTTGATATTTGCTGTCTGTTGCTTGGATTTGTCCTTGTTTTCCAATGAGTTATCAATCAGGTTGTCATCGCCGCTTATCACAATCACCTGTTTATACGATTTAATACGCAATCTTCCATTGAGCAGGACTTTCAAAGACCAGTCTTTGAAACTCTGTTGTGCTCTAGATGAGTCGAGACCAAATAGTATCAGCAAGTTCACGATATCGTTAGAGTTTCTCAATGTTTCGCCTGTACCTGACCCACTAGAGCATAACAATCCTCTATTTCTCGATGCTCGTATCAACTGTTTGATGTTGGAAATCACCCTTGCCCGCGTAACTGCGGAGGTTCCAACAAAATCACTGTACTTTATTTCGAAAAATATACCCTTTTCCACCGCCGAACAAACGGCCTTGTGCTTCAGATAGCACGGCAGTCTATTTTGGAAATCAAAAGAAATCAAATCGATTTCTAAATTCGTGGTACAAGACAAAAGCGCTTTTTCTGTCTTGGGTTCCACCGCGACAATGTCAAAGACATTCAATAATTTTGCAATGTTCTGAGATTGAGCGGAATCGTCAATGATCATAGTGACTCTCGTGAAAATCTTTAACCGGGACTCAAATTCTTGAAATAAAGTCAGATCTATTGGGTTCACGCTGTTTATATCTGTTGGTAGCTTTTGATCTTGTGAAAGGCGGAAATTGAGTGCCACATGAGTGTATCCCAATTCTTCCAAAACACTTAATGACGACTTCAGTTGTTTTATTTGCGTCGAAGACGGCTGAGAGTTGTAGCCACTAACGGGCCACAAAACGTTCAAATCGCAAATCATAGGTTTATGGGAGAACTTGAATATATGCCTGACGGAAACGTGGTGAAATCAAACCAAAGACTCAACTTGTAGATTGAAAAAAGTGTCTAAAAAAAAAGATTTTTGTTATTAAACAAAAATGCTTGAGGAATGGAAAAAAAAAAAGACACAAATTCCAGTCACGTGACTATTGGCACATGATAAATCTCGGAGTGGCGACAGATAACGCCTTTTCTCGATTACAAAAGTATATATATATATGATGATTTTCATAATATTTCGTAATATTTCATCCAAAGTATATTTTTGCCTACATTTTCTCCACTCAAAAATGACTACGGTAAACGACAAAAACGATGAAACTCTCATGGATATAGGCGAACATTGTTCGGTGTGCCGAAGACTGGACTTTTTGCCCTTCACGTGCCAACTATGTTCGGTCTCTTTCTGTAGTGAACATCGGGTCCAATTCAACGAACATGGTTGCGATAAAGGTACCGTATCCTCAACAAGCACCATGAAAAGCAATCTGCCTCTTTCAACTTCGGTTTTCCCAGATTTAGACAGCATCAGAAAACAGGCACAATCAAAATACCAAATGAAACAAACGACTCTGTTTTCAGATCCGAAACAGACAGAAAAAAAGCCAAATACGATAGCCTCGAAACTGATTTCAGAGTCCATCTCCCAGTCTAATCAAACAGCATCTGCAGCATTGAAGAAATTGAAAAACTTCATCTCCATGTCCAAATCACCAAAAGGTCCAAGCACATTCGGGTTCAAATCAAAACCGAAAAAGCTCTCGCCAGCTGCCAGACTTGTTGAAGTCTCTAAACTGAAATCTCAGGGTAAGGGGGACCCTAAAGTTCCCACTACTCAACGGTTGTACATATGGTGTCAGTACGTTCCTGACGAATCATCGTTTGGAAACTTGGAATTGACAGCCAAAAAAGCCATATTTGTATCGAAAACATGGCCTGTGGGAAGAATGTTAGATTCGGCATCTGATTTACTCAAGATTCGCAACGATAATAATAAAACTACTAAAGGTGACCAGAGGCTTACTATTTTTCGTCGACGCAGGGACGATGAGCCGAAAGTTGACGCGAACGACGAAGATTATATTTTCGTCGCGTCGAATGGAAGAGTTGTTAAGGAAATTAAGGACGGTGATCACGTGTACATTGTGAGGGGCGCTAGTTTGTAAGTAGAGTAAGAAAAAAGTTGAAAAAATTTCCGCACCGTGTCAAACTTGGCATTATTCTTCGTGTTTCTATACCAGTCACCTAGCGTCATCATTTATTGTTGGAGCCCCCAACGAAAAAAATTTTATCATGAAAAAACTTTGTTTACTTTTCGAGAAGAATCTTTTTCAAGTCAAAATCATGCAAGAGAAACGCGAATTTTTTTTTTTTTTTCCCCTCAAAGTCCTCGTGGCTGGCGGGGTTCGTTGTTACAAGGAATGCAGGCTCTGTTAGCAAGAAAAGCTAATTATTATTAAATTTATATACTTAAACTGAAATGCTATAAAGTATTGATCAACTCAATTGAAGTTTCCCGGAAACCATAGTTGAAATAGATAAAGTGATGCAATAACGGCAGACATTTATTGTCCAACCTTCAAAGGTGCCTCTGTGGTATTTTTAGATTCCCTTCCCTATGTAATTTTTTTAAACCCTTAGTAATGACGAATGATAATGATAAATGATGATGAATGACGATGAGCGATGAGTGTTTTGACTGGCGCAGCGCCGCCTAATGAATGGAGAGCCATTTTCTGTAGTTCTCAGAGGCTGGTGTGGCCGAAAGTAGATCGCTAACGTTCTGTGCAGTTTCATTAAGACTGCTTCTAAGAGAAGTCATCTCGGAAGTCATAGTAGAGACTGGGTATGTGTAACTTGAACGAGAAGCGTTGAGATCAAGTCTATTGCAATCGAGGTCGTTGTGAAACGAAGCAGTCGAAAGCATTGGCGACTCGTAGCTAAGGTCTTCAAATTGGGGAGAGCGCAGCAACATAGCTTTAGATTGTTGCTGCTGTTGTATGGAGTATTGTGGAGTAAGGATAGGGGAAATGATTGAGTGATTGTGAGCGGCACTCGACTGCACCGAGGAACAGGTTGAAAGGGTGGGCGACCCCGTTTGCAAGAAGTCAGTATTCTTGCACTGTTCGGAACAGTAAACCGAATTTGATGAGCAAATCTTTTCGCAAACCAGGCAGTAATCGTTGAATGCAGACATTTTTTTGTGTTGTATGTGTATACAAGTTGCTTTGTAAATCAAACAACTAATGATGATAACGAAAAATTCAAGTCTTATATACAAGAGAGTGAGTCATGTTAGAAAATTATATGAGCAATTAGATCAATATATATATATGCAAGCGCACGCATTTTGGCACGCTGTCATCCGTATTTGGCAATTTGGCCCCGGTAAAAAAAATTTTCTAGCACCACAGTTTCGAAGAGTCATTTTCATTTCGTAATCTAGACAGTTCGCGCAATTCTTGCTGAAAATTTTTCACACCGAGGCTCAAAGGTGCTTTTTCTGCGTGGGCCCAGCCAAATGAGCTCCGCTCCGCCCGTACAATCCGCCTCAGTTGACACGCGCGCGCGTGTTTTAGTGTGTGTTTTTTTTTTTTGTTTATTATAGTTTCGAGCCACCGGGCGCGTCGCCATGGCTCCCCACGTTTCAACTAATTTGGTGACTGGGATCATCCAGCACGGTGTCTTAATTATTAGTGCCCTGACACACGTGAGGAGACCGCAATGTTTACACTTACGCAGTTCGGCCTACCGGGGGTGCAATGAGGCACCTTGAAACAGGATCTACGGTCTGTAGGATTTGACCCAATTGCTTGAACCACACCACTGTTGCCATACTGTGCCGGCCCGCTGGTGCCATCAGTTCATATTGACTACTTTGTAACACCGTCTCTCCGCTCCGATTTCACCGAAGCGTGCGCCACACAAACTTCGAGGCCCTGAAAAAAAAAAAGTTTTTTTGTTGATTCCTCGATGTGTCAACGGGCGGGGTTTCAAAAATCAAACAAGTCTGGGGCCGGCCACCGTGGAACTTTAGATCTTTCCGAGAAAAAAAAATTTCTACAAACGTACGATAATTGTAACAATTCAGGGGATCAGCGCTCTGAGTTTCAGATAACTATGACAAACCCCTCTGTTTTTGTCACAACAATTCCCTTATTTTTTGTGGTCGATCCCCTCACTCATTCCCCGGTATATCGGAATCTTTGGTTCCAGACCGATTTGTTTGGCACCTCGGCAACCCTACGATCACTCATACACGCGAAACTGAGACTTTTCGGTTCTCAGTAGACCAACATTTGTAGCAAGTCATATTTTTCCCCATTAGGCAAAGCGAGGAAACAAATAGCAAAATCCGGGGTAACTGCTGGCAGTTCTAAAAAAAGTTTTTTCACTATGTTTTTTTTTTTGTTTGTTTCGCTTTTCACGGCTTTGATTCAGCCTTACATATGCTTAAATTAAAGCTAGAACACCAAACACAGCCATGATCTCGGTTGTATACTGTTTCAATCAGTCAATTGGCCGGGGAAATTGTATTATATCGGTCTAGAACTCGGTAAATAATTTTATTTTTCAGTTGAACCTACGTTACCTCATATCTTGACTCTACGCCTCACCCTTGACGCAATTGACCCATCAGCAGCTTCGTCTTCTTGCAGAAGCTCTAGAATTTCTTTGTAGTCATTACTCTCCACAATAAGCGTCTTGCTGATTCCCGCAGCCACAGGGTTATCGACTATGTCAAGTTTAACGTTAGCCAACAGTATGTTGGACAACAATTCGAGTATCAACACGAAAAGCGAATTCAAAATCGCAAGACAGTAGTTCGAGATTGTCAAGCCAATGTCAAGCCATGATCCTTCTGTTTTCACCAGGAAAAAGAAATTGAGTGATAGCAAATCACTCAAAGAAATAATGAGTGTTGAGATGCTAAAAATAATCAAGTGCAATCTAACATTCATCAGCCCGAGACCGATACTCAGTATGACGTAAGGAATGATAAGCTTGAGCATCAGTAACGCACCCATTGGGAACGGATCAAAGATTGGTAGCAACCGATAAACTGAGTCTAGCGAGAACGATGAAATGGATGCAATGTTTCCTGTACCAAAGAATGCTATTTGCAAGAAGAAGAATCCAATCAACGAAATACGCAGCAGTTGCAACCATTTCCTCGAATTTTGTATCAGTTTGGCCTCTATTTCGATCCATTGGTAGATCAATGCGGAATATAACACATAGAAGAGTGTTTCAAAAGAGATGGTGAGAATCACAAACGTTGGTGAGAATGTCAAAAACACAATCAAAAATCTCAATTTGTAACTGCTGTGGAGCTTGAAACGGTGCAATGCTGGAAGTATAATGAGGGAAACGAATAAGTTGGTCCAACCCAAGAATTGGGCCAATTTTGGTAACCCTTCTCTCTGTTGCAATGAAACAACGGCACTGGAAGTGGAATAGATCGATAATCCAACCAATGAAATCTGAACCAAAATTAATGACAATGTGTATTTCGGAATTTTGGTGGTTTTTCTCAATAAATTGACTGAGAAAAGACTGATAATCACAATCAAAACTCCACCAGCAACAATCATAGTCAGATTTTCTGTTTTCACTGGATTCTGTGATGGGAAATACGACATTAGTGAACAAGTGACAAGCCACGAAACAAATCTAGAAACACTCAACTTGGAGATCAAAATTGGATAGAATCCGAGTGAAACCAACATGTAAATGAAAATCTCTCTGTTTGTGAATCCATAAGTTATGCACTCAAAGAACGCAACGACGAACACCAAAATGAAGAAAATTGACACAAAACTCAGACCTTTGAAAAACTCCTTGATACCATCAAGCAAATCATCTTTTCTATTGACAATATTGAACCAAAACAAGATGGGGAACAAAAGGTAGAGATAATAATTGAACGGAGATTTTTGGTAAAACAAAATGTATGACAAAACTAAAGTGATGGCACCGAAAACCGCATAACTGAGAAAACTTGACTGTGATTTTCTAGATGATGCTTTTCCTGGAATGATGAAAAGTTGTAAGAAAATGATAAATGAATAAACGATCCAGCCCACAAAACCAAAAGTGACGATACTTCTGAGTAACAACCAGTTGTATTTTTGCAAGTAATCAAGTCCTTCCAATGTAGTGAACATAAATTCCTCAATAAGAGTTATTGTTTGTGGTTCTTTCCAATCTTCACCGTTGGCGATATCATCAATAAGTTTCTCAATTTGAAGCTGGTAATGTTCAATCGATTTAGTTTCGAATCCATAAAAAGGTTTGAAATTGAACTGACTCGAAGAAACCTCAAAAAGTTTCACATAATACTGTTCTAGAATACTCAATGAGTTTTGATACAATCCATTGATCTTTTCGCTTTCAGAAACTGCAAGATACTCTATTGGCAATTCTCCAACAGAATTCAAAGGATACCGCAATCCAACCAGGTATGACATCAACGAGGCAATATCTGCCTGTTTGACATCATGTCTCTTGATGCTTGCCAGATCCCATGGCTCCATTTCCTCGGCTTCCCATTCGAATTGAGTCTCGTTTTCATCAAGAATAACTGGTTTATTGCACCCAGCACCCCAACAAACAAGCGGAGTTCTCGTATTATCCGGGTGACCATCTCCGTGAGAACCAAAATCACTCATCCCGTGATCAGCAGTAAAAATGAAGGCAGTTTCTTCGTCATTGAAAAACTCGTTGATCCGAGGAACCAATTTTTTGATCTCACTGTCGGTGTACTTGATATTGTCGTAGTATTCAGCAGAATATGGTCTGTAACCGTGACCAGAAGTGTCAGTTCCGAGCAGATGCAAGAAAAACACGTTTCCATCCTGTCTAATTTGATTGTTGAGATCATCATCTTTAGTGGAGTTATCTAAAAGCTCATAAAAATGGTCAAAAACGAATTTATCAAGTTCAATTGAAGAGGATGTGAAGTCTTCAAATTCGTGTCCATACATCCAAGTATCCACACGATCAGCATCGGAAGCTCCTTCAGCGAACATCGGGAGAATGTCAGGAGATCCGAACGAATATGTGTGCGAAGATTGATTGAAAACCGAATCGAAATCCACTGGATTTTCTTTCCAACCTTTGGTAACAGCACTCACATCTTCATAGAATCCTGCAATCATGGCCACGTGACCTGGCCGAGACTCGGTAGGCATTCTAGTGTGAGATATTCCATAAGTTCCTTCATTTTGTATGACCGATCTCAGATATGGAGCGAGATATTCCCATTGTCCGGTCTCTGGATGTTGAACTTTTGCGAGAGTCTTATCGGCTCGTTGTCCGTCACCGACAATGAGAACAAGACGTTTTGCTGGCGGGTTTGGAGTACTGAGATGCTGTTGCATTCCATGAACCAACGGGCTCACGAAGTATATGTCAAAAATAGACCATAAATATAGCAGGTGGAACAGTACACCTGCCACCACCAGCCACACTCTTTTGGACTTGAACGCTTGGAGCATAGTTGAGGGGATGTGGTTGATTGTTATCAGGGGGAGTTAAATAGTAAACATCTCCACACGTAAGCCAACAAATAAGGTGACGCGTATGAAACGAAAAATATGAACAAAAAAAAAACAATTAAAATCGACGCGTCGACGCGTCGATATGTTTTTACAACTTTTTTTTTCATATGCTGCCTTTGTCGCGCCCAACACTCGTTATGGCGGGCACGTAGGCATTACCTGATTTAAATCATTATTCCCACCATCTTAATGAAAACCTCCAATACTATCCGATCATCAATTTCCCCTTAAATACTTATTACAATGGTCTCTCAAGAATTCACTGACAAAGTAAGTCTCACCTGATTTACATTGAGTTTTCCATACTAACCCCGCAAGGCTGCTGGCGTTCAAAACCTTAAAACCAGACCAAACGACGACGAGTTGTTGCAACTCTACGGTTTGTACAAACAGGCTACTGTTGGAGACAACACCACTGACAAGCCAGGTGTTTTCGACTTCAAGGGCAAGTACAAGTGGGAAGCTTGGAAGAAGTTGGAAGGTACTTCCCAGGAGGATGCTGAGAAGAAGTACATTGAGTTGGCCACCGAACTGGAAAGCAAGTACAACTAGTGTCGATTACGTACTTGAGATATATACGTCAATTTTGCTTGATATTCTTTATTTGTTGCTTTACTCAGTTTTGGAGTTCTTCGGCTGTGCAGGTTGTGCAAGCTTTTTGTAAAGCCGACACACAGAATCACACATCATCACGAGAGGAAGAACAAATGTAGGAAAGTAAACACCTAGTAAGTTGTATTTTTCCGCGACGGAAAGACCATGTGGTTCGCTCTCGTACCACACGTACACGAGACAACAGAGTGTGGTGAACGATGCATTGAATCCGTAAATCACAAATAACGGGAGAATTCCATTAGAGTAGCCTTTAAATCCGTTCTGAACGTAGTTGTACGCAGCAACCACAAAAAATGGTAATTGGAAAACCAGCTCAAGCAATCCAAAAAACCACAGCCACAATTGAACGTCTGTCAGCAAGAAATCTTTGTTCAATTGGTTGTGAAAGTTTCCTAGAAAGAGCTGGATTGAAAGTTGTTTGTCTTTTGGGATGACGAGTGTAGAGTCTATTAACACGGTAATTGGAATGTGCAAGAGGAAGTAGCAGAAGTATACCTTATCGAGAATGGCCATGATGGAATGAGGTGGTTGGGTCTGTTAAGATTGAGAAGTTTGGGGCGTTTGGGGCGGAATGAACTGAGATAATGTTGAGAAATGAAAAATTCAAAGCTCAAAAAAAATAGCTGCACGTAATTGAACTTAGTGGCTGACAATTGACTCCAACTGTTGGCGAAATCATCATCACCACGGAGAAGACCGAAATCTACACAGCTTCCCACAAGTTTACTTGAACTACGAAAAACACTAAACTCACTCAGTCTGAAAATAATACACAAATTATACAACGAAATCAATTCCACATAATGACGAGCAAAGTGAGTCGTTTGCAAAATGTTCGCTTGCCCCTCTCACCCGCTTCACTAGCCATTTCTTGTCTCACAGACTTCTCGCGCGACTCGCACGACTCGTCGTTCGTTAGTTCACACCAAACAGCGCCTCTTTCCTCTTATTAACCGAATCCAACCCATGTAACTCAATCAACTCCTCCAATTTCGAACTATCTTTCAGCATCATATCATGCTCATCAGTCCAGAAACCAGCAAGATTATTCAAAAGAAGCTCATCATCTCTGATATAATGTAAAATAGCAGCCATAAAAAGATTCAAATGGCCACAAGAACAATCAAACCAGTAGTTCAACCATCTCAATGATAATCCAACCTTCTCATTCAAGACCTTGAAAAGATCAAACGATGTGGTCAAAGTGGATCCAAAATCACCGAAAATCTTTTCAATTTGAATACAAGTATCTTCAACATTGATCAAATGTTTCTCTTTCAACGGTTCCGGCTCATCTTTTTTCAACTCTTCAAAAGATATGATATTATCTGTTTCAATCGAAGGAAGAGCTTCAAATTTGCTCAAATCTTCATTAAGAGCTTTTATCTCATCCTCGTTAGCGTCCTCGAACAAATTGGCTCCTGCAGCACCTGCTGATTTATCTTCTTCTTCCTCTGTTGCATCAATCTTGGTTTCACTCACTGGGGATTTGCTAGCCTTGGTTTCAGTTGGTTCCTCCTCAACCTTCAATTCCTCCTCTTCTTTCTTCAATGATTCATCCTTCGTTTCCTCATCCGAAGCTTCATCAACAAGTTTCGCAGCATTCTCTTCGTTCTCCTTTCTTTCAACAGAAACTCTCGCCAACGCCTCGATCCTCTCTAAACTTGGAATACTAGACGAGATATCGGCATTCTTCTCATCAATAGGGGGCTCCAAAATAATCGAAGACTCGTTCTGTCTGACTCTCTTCGTCTTTCTCTTCGTCTCCACTTGGCCTTTAGATCTGGAACTCATATTTTTCATAGGTTCAGGTTCAAGCTTCTTCGCAATACAGTTCTCATAGTATGTGATGTAGTTTTCCAATCCATACTTGGAAGCAAACTTACGGTATCTATCTCTCCAAGACATCGCGGTATGTCTTGGATACTTTTCAACCAATTCGGTAAAAACAGATTCAGGAATACTGTTCCCATCAAGTTTCCTTTTCTTTGTGTATTGCTCCATGTTGTTCTTGAAATGTAAAACATGCTTGCAGAGTTGATAATCTTCAGCTGCAGTATATTGTGATTTGATTAAGTTCGGCATATCTTTGACAATTATTGGCTGTTTAGTCACAGGATCCAGCACAAGCTGGCTTGTTTCCGGATCAACTTGGTAAACCCAGTCCAACTTCTCAGCTAAAATTTTTCTGTATCTGAATCTAATGGAATTACCTGTGTGGCCACTCAGAAGAGGCAGTTCAGCAATTCTGGCAAAAAAACTGTGTGTGGACCTCAAATTTGGATTTCTTCTAATCAAATCCAAGATTGCCTCATCCTCCCTAGAAGTAAACTTCATTGAACGTTTCTTTGATACGGTATTGCTGGCGGGAGAGTCGAGCATTTCAAGATCTACGGCAGAAGCCGAAGGCGGAGCAGGAAGTCCACTAGCTGATTTGGAATCTTCAGAAGGCGATAATCTGGCCAAATCACCGATATTGATGTTAAAATTCTGCGGGAGTTGTGGAGGTCTTTTCATCTTGAACAATTGAAGATTGGGAACCGTTCTGTCGCGCTGAACAGTGTAAATATAGTTAAAAGAGTAGACGGATTGGTCGATTCCCGGCTGAATATCGCTAGCTGTTCTGGCCAGTAAAATGGCTGAACCATCTTTTGAGTCTGTAATGGTTCCTCCTAGACCTTTGATCATCACTGCCACGTCCAAATTGGACTCAGAACTGCCAATAAAAGCAAATTTTTGACCCTCCAAAAGTGAAAATGACTTATCATCCTCTTCTTTGGTGGGATTGCCCAACGAAGGATCCACAATTACCTCCAATGGCCCATCATCAGTCTTATTCTTCTCTCCCAGCCCCTGGACTAGATTGTGAATCAACGAGGTGTCTTCTAATCCTGTGTTACCCGACCCTGTCGTCTCAGTCTCAGAACTTTTATCGCCACTCGCATTGATGGCAGCAGCTGCCACCGCATCTGATGGAACGTCCAAACTGACCGACAGTTCAGACTCTTTGTTTTTCGTAGAACTTGACATTACCTTGTTAGTGCCACCAATTTTGTAAACAGCGCTATTTTTATTCGCCACCGGATCGATTTCAATACTCTAATCAACTTGTCCTGCAAAAACTTCTATGTCAAGCGACCTTGGTGTGCTGATCAATGATCTTTCAACGCGTTTTTGTTCTTGTTTTAATCCCTTTTTTTTCAAAAACATAAAAACATCCTCATCTTCACAAAATCTCTACCTTGGGAAGGGATGGTGAAAAGGTTTTTCGGGAAGGAAGGGGAAGGTAGTTTGCACGTGTAGAGGTGGCAAAGAGATCTAGAATTTTGAGAAAAAATAATCGCATGCTACAGTCACGTGATCAATATTTTTCGGGGCTGAGATTTGGGGCTGAGATTTGGGGCTACCAGCCACTCACCAAAGAGTGATTTGCAGTTTACCAACCACCAATCACCAGCTTCAACAAACGACAATCAAAGCGAGTTGAAGCGGGTTGAAGCGGGTTGCTTAGCTCGCTCGCGTATTTTAAATCGATTCAATTATTTATCCAATCATTATGCGCAAACATCAAGCTTCGCTCGCTGTTTGCGTTATCCAAACGGAGTACCATCCGTACGCTGTTGTTCCTTCTCAATAATCAATTCCTTCGAAAACAACCTCCTCAACTCATCACTAATCGGGACACTCTTCCCTCCTTTTACGCCTTCTCCATTCTTACGGTCGATAAGCACCACCATTTGACGAAATTTCAAAAACAACAACTCCCCACGAATTAACAAATCATCCACATCTAACGTACCGCTCAAATCATTCATAAACTTCAGAATCTGGTCAAATTGATGAAGATTATTGATCATGATCTTTGAGTTCTTCTCTAATATCGCCAGAGCAAAAAACAATATGAACTGAGATGAATAGTGATTTGTCCATAAAATTTCCCATAATCTCATTGTATCTTCGAACGAAAGCTCACGTTTGAACCAAACTAACAGCATTCGGAAGAAAAAAAACAGACTGTTCGACTCGCACTTCTCCAAATGCAAGTAAAGATCGGGAATCATGAATTGAACAAGCTCGTTTAATGTAAGCATTTGTAACTTCATTCCTCCCAAATCTTTGAGGAAATTGCGCTCCATTCCTTCCATGAACCCGGCAAAAGCCCAGAACGCCAGTGCCTCGTCATGCAGCACAAAATAAAGAGGAGATAACAAATCGCTCATTCCTTGAACATAACCGAGATTCCGGTTCAACTCGTTATACGAGAAAAGAATATCACGCAGTTTCAGCAAATTTGGGTTTTTGAAAGATTTGTCATCATCCTCATCATCCTCATCTTCACCTGTTTCATTCTCTCCTTCTCCATAAACAGCTTTGTACAGCTCAAGTTCTCTGTCAGTTCTCTTCACATCCTTATTAATTCTGACCTTTTGATCCTGCCAGAAATTGTCACTTTGTTGCCGTTCCATGTCAAGTTTCCAATTTTGCTTGTATTGCAAATAACTTTCCGTTAGTGTCTGTGCCAGTTGTTCTCTTTCTGCTGTCGAAGTATCCCATGGAAACACTCCAAGAAGGAAGAGCCATGCGTTTTTTCTCACTTCTGGCTCCAAACCACCGTGGAAAATACGATCTTTCACTTCCTCTATTGTCACTTGCAATCTGCCAGTGTAGTCAAAAAAATTAGACCATTCCACGCTCGAAACAGGTTTCAATCTCGTTGCTTTCGACACTTCGAGCGGAGTAAGTTGAATGAAATTATCACCCAACTCCGACCGAATCAAATGGTTATAATAGTCATTGCCGATGATGAGTTTTCTAGACTTCTCGGCCTCCCTTTGAACGGCTAATGCCCATTTTGCTAAGTAGACGTTGGCACTATCAAATTCGTCACTGATTACCTTAACCTCGGACTTACTAAGCAATTTCTTCACAGGTTGCGGCAACCGTTCGTTTCGTAGTGCCTGGCTCATTTGCTGTTTTGCAAATGTGGTCACAGAGGCGAGTCCTGTGAGAACTTTCCACTTAGCAGAAGTAAGAACCGCATTGACTGTCTGATTCGCGTTTTCGAGAGGATCTTTGGAACCGTCTAAAACATTTGGAATGAAGTTGATTGTGTCTTCATTCGAAGGATTCACTAAAATCATTCCTCGTTCAAGTGGAGACCGTTGTAAAACACAATATTCTTCTAAACAAGCTAAAAACCTGTCTCCTCCCCAGTATAAGAAACTGCCACGTTTAGCCTCTGAGAATGGCTCAAATTTATCGTACTTGATTTTTTGCTCTCTTTTTGTTCCTGGAGACTCGTCATCGTGGAAAAATAGAGCTGGAACTTTTTCCAGTGCATCTTTTGGGTGTAGAATGACTGATCCATGCCACAAATTTGATTGTTTTGCTCTCACTTGGAGACTAAAAAGATTGTGAATAGTTATACCAAAAGCGTATGATGAAATTGATGACATTTGTGGGCGTTTTATGAACTTCACCATTTTCGGAGTGTTGCTGACAATGGTGGAATCATTGTTGCTGCTCCCGCTTAGACCATATAAATCAAAGTAATCAAGCGTCTCCTTGTCCTCGCCTACCACTTCTGACTCCGGAATAAACGCCACAATAACATCCAAGTTAGACGAGTCTTTTTGCGGTCTCAGAATCACCAGATATCCAGGAATATTGTCACTTCTTGACGATGTCACATGGACATATACTTTTGATTTGGCAAACAAAAGCTGGCCTTTTCCGACAGGGAAGGATGTTGACATAATGAAATGTGAGAATTATTTGATGGCTGTGTAATCTTGTTGTGTTGGTGTTCAATTCGGGTGTGCAATTGCTATTATTTATATATTTTGTGAAACAAAGATTAATTGGGCTCTGCGCCTCTTCCAAGTGACTTTTTTTTTACCCGAAAATTCTCATCGCATTATCAGTTGCGAATGTATGTAATTGATTTTCTTCATTTTTTGGAATCGCCCTAATACCTACAAGCCCAGAAGCCCCAGAAGCCCCAAAGGTCCTCCTGACTGGCATGAATAAAATTGCACCATACCAATTTTCTTTCCACTAATATATACATTGGGCAATCATGCAATCAGGTGATTGAGTGACAAGCAAAGAATGTGAATGATCCTGTGTCAAAGTATGCTTCGCTTGTCGTTGAGTGCATGATCATCAAAATATACGCACCTCAAGGACATATAGTAAATTCTCGTTGTCATCACGCCAATATAAATTTATGTAAAGTGGTAGACTCTGTGACTAGTCATTTGCTATTATCACTTTAATTGACTCGCTACGCTACCCTCGTTATTCGAATCGCTTGCCATTTGCTCAGCGAGCGAAATACATGCAGTAATAATACATCTATATACCAGTTACACACCAGCTACACACAAGTTACCCCTTTAACCAAGCAAATAAAACCATCCAAAATGATCGTGAAGAATTTGGGGAGAGGTGTTGCCAAAATACCCGAGCAATGCTTCCAGAGCGTGCTTTTGATATGGGTCTTCTGGCGGTGTAGAGATGTTGGTAGCAGCTCCCACTCCTGACATAGTAAAAGATGGACTCCATAGACGACTTGTTTTCGGCTCCACAGCCTCGGTTAGGTACATATAATTCTTGATATCTGTTCTATCTGGATCTATCTGGACGGATGAATCACTGTTGAGGCCGTCGCGCTCGTGGATGAGATTGTTGATGGAAGTTTTCGAGCGAGATTCCAGTGAAAGGAATAGACTATCAGGGTTAAAATCTGGTTGAGGTGGTGCCATTGCTTTTCCCTCGATCTGGCGTAGGTTTTCGGCTAGTTTATCGAAACAGCCATGTCTGGAAACTTTTTGTAACTTTGCACGAACAAAAAAGCAAAATTGGTTTGAGATCGGCCAATTGATAGCCATCCTCGCAAAATACACGTCTGTTGCGCGCGATAGCATGTCGGAAGCGATTTGTCGCAGCTTCTGATCACTATTGTGTACATGGTTAACCATTCCCATACACGCCAAACTCAGTAGACAATGCAATGGCCAAACAGAATGATGAATTCGGCCAGAATCACACAGGTTTTTACAGATCACATACACGATAAATGATGACTTGAAAGAAATACTCCATGAAGGAAAGTATTTTGTGTGAGTACAATTGAGTTGTGCTGATCTCATGATGTTAGACCTGTGTAGAGTTATAAGCAAAGCGTGATAGTGTGCGGCAAGAAGTGACAAAGGCAACGTGTGTGTAGAGGGATCCTCGAGTCGATACAACAATGTTCGGGGAAGTTTTTGAAACCACTCACTAAGCATAACGTCTGCGTTCATTACCATATGATCGTGATTTTCGCCTCGAAGTGCACAAGAGTTGATTTCTGCCTGTAATTCAAGAACCTGTTCTTGAACACGGCATAGTTGTACAAGATTGAGCACATAGTCGCACTGGCGAGGTGTAAGGCCGTGCGATTTGAGGTCTTTTCGAGTGAGTCTAGGTACGTTTGCAGCGATTTTAGAGGTTAGAGACGGCCGAAATAGACACAAACTGAGTAGTTTTTCGTAAGTGTAGAGAAGCCACCAAAGGATGCGTTGAGTGATTTGATCTTGTTCTTGGGGCTGTTGGGGCTGTTGGGAATGATGGCCTCTATGAAATCCAAAACTTTCGGCAGTGTAAAGAGCAACTTTACACCAGTAAACTATGTTTTTTTGGGAGCACAGTTTGTTATCCCAATGCCACGCAAAGGTGATGAGAGATTGAACAGTGGAGAGGGAATCTGTTTCAACGCCAAACTCGTACAATAAACGGGCTTTGCGGAATAATTGCTGTGAAATTTCCAGTTGTCGTTGGCGTTGTGATGGAGTCCAATCGGGACAATCTGTGTCTCTTGAGCCTGCAAATAACACAGATTGCAAGAGCAACAGCGATGGTGGCTTTGTGAGGTCTTGGTAAGCGGAAAAAAAGTGATCTCTGTTGATGATGGGAAGCTGAGCATTTGTTTTTTCAAAGAAATTGTTTATATAGTGCCAACAAATATCAATCGGTGGAATACTGAAACATCCGATTTTTTGAAGATAGTCTAAGTCGTCATTATCAAGAGAATATGTTCTTTCATTTCCGGTGGAGACCTGTTCAACGACGTAAAAGCCGAGATCGGGCGATGTTCTGAGAATTTCTGAAAGCGATGCATGTGACTCCTCATAGAAAAGGGTCGAGAAGTTTGGTTTCAAGGTGTTTTCAATGGCGAGAGGAATCGAATTTATTGGAGTTGAAAGCAGCAAATCAGATGGGATTTTTGTTTCCGTGAGTGGCACTGGTACAATTAAAGGTGGTGCTGGTGGTAATTCGTAAACGGTTGCAGCTTCTGTGACTTCCTTTGTATCTTTCATACGTTTCTTTTTAGTGTCGTACATTCTCTTGCGTTCAAAGAGAACACATGATTGACTGTTCAATTCACAGTTTGTGCACGGAACAATAATACGAGCAGAAAGCAAACTGGATGTCTTATTCTTCACCGACACGTCACAACGGACTTTCCTCCTGTGGCAATGCTGGCACGAGTATTTTGCGCGTGACCGCTTGGGTAGGTTGGCTTCATTCGATGACGTGTGTGAAAAAGTGTACTGGACATGCTGTTGCAACGGCGGAAGAATTGTGGATGAGGCCGAAATATTCTGTGATGTTTGGGTGGCCTGGGTACCAGGGGTACTCTGGGAAGGCTGGGGAGAGCGGGATGGACCCAAGGGAAGCTGGCTCGATCGCTGTACGCGATGCTGGTCTTGAGTTTTGCTGCCGTCCGCGGATGAATACGGGAACATGTAGCTATAGAAGAACGAGAGAACAAGTCAAAATACGGTGAATTGACCTTGTGCAATTAAGGTATCAGTTAGTAGGAACGATTGTCTTCGAAACAAATTGCCAAAGGGTTGTTGTATCAAAGTTGATACAAAACTTGAAGTCCGTCGAGCTGTGTTGTGCAATGCGGACGCCTCAACAGAAATTGAGCTGCTGCTTCCAATTGATGTGATGGGCCATATCTTTGAAACGTATTACACGTGATTAAGTCCGCCTTGCCCGTTCGAACGATCTAGTTATTTCCACAGTGGCATCCCATCGCTGTAGGCTTTTTAACAGATCCTTGCGGAGCAGGCATGCTTGAAAAATGGAGGTACTTGACCGCTCAACCCAAATTGTTCCATCGTGCATCACGACAAGCGGTGAGACAATAGTCGAAAAAAAGCAAAAAGACAATACAATGTGTTGAGCCGCTAGCGAAGCACTAGCAACGAAGGTGCTGAGATTTTATGCCGTGTGAGTGTCATACTATACACGGTTTTTTGCATCAAGGGGTACCATTCACTGCATAGATTTACATTTGTGTTTTGTGCATTCTGATGCAAATATACGAAGGGTTATGCATCAGCACTGCATGTATGCTGTAGTAAATGTGCAAGAGCGCGCAGATGAGTTGGTAGCGCGCTCTGAGCCGCGAGTAGACCACGAGCCCGGACGGCCGGCAGCGGCGCAGCCGCCTGACCCGCGCAGGGCACATAGGGCGCAGGGCGCAGGGCACGGGACGCGGGGCACTTCCGCTTTATCCTAACCCCCTAGCAGCATTTGAAAAAAAAAACAATCTCCATGAGATCCTTCTCTACACCACTCTTCCTAGGTCACTCCTAAGACAGCATCAACCCCAGGGTTCACCTGTTGGTATGGGATCCACATCACTTTCTTTGCATCTCCATCTCAGACGCACCTACCTTCTTCGTTGCTCCATCGAATTCGCAACCGCCACAAGATTTTTAATTCTCCTGCAAACTTTTTGACGCACCTATCCAAATGTTAGCTGCGGCGCTCAGCCGGAACCTTGTGGTCCTCCTGTAACGAGAGTGTGCTACAAACACCGTTTTTGGTTTGCATTGCATGTGGATACGTGCGGCGGATAAACTCTACCGAGTTTGGATTTCAGGTAGTTTAGCCTTCGGTTTGATTGGAATTCTGTCGGCTAATTTGTTTTCAATTTCGCCGTTCCTATAGCCAAAAAATTAACCCACCCTCGAGGCCATCTGCATCCATTGCAGCCAAGCCAAGCTGATCATTAGACGGCTGCAACAAATGATACAGAGAAACCCTACTTCGAACTACAACTTTAATTAGCGATCCGATTTACATGGTACCGTTTGTTACATAAATGATATTATCGGTCGAGTTCAAGTAAAAACTAAGTTTTTTTTTTTCAGAAGGGAATTTAGTTTCATGTCACTATGTAGGAATTAAAAACTTGAGTACTTTGTTATTTTTTGTACATATTTTACATATATGTTTGTGTTTGTTTGAATTGCCGTTTTCAAAATAGAGATCGTCGTTAATCAAAACTTCCACGCAACTCTAGACTCAACATGCTTAGTATTCCTCCTGCAGATGTGAGAATCATTCGATTCTTGCGCAAGCATCTTCAATCAACACATTGCACAACAACTCGTATGTTGCAACTAATTTTGTTGTAATCCCAACTATTTTCATGTGTTTTGTTATATCTCGAATCTTTGTTGATTACATCAATATTCTCCCTTATAGCGTAATGGTTATCGCGTTCGGCTACGAACCGGAAGGTTCCAGGTTCAAGTCCTGGTGGGGGAGTATTTATTTTTTTATTTTTTAGCGATCGAGAAAACTTGCTTGTTAAGTTTTCTTTTGCTACTGCCGTTCAGGTATCCCAACAGTGTTTGCTTGCTGGTCGTTGACTCTGTTACTCAATTACTCTCCCCCATTACCAGAATTGACACAAAATACTCACTTTCTTCCGAGATTCACTCGTCTTGTATCCTACGTTCGACAGCAGTTTATTTTTCTTCCTATTAATATTCGAGAGAATTGGCAATCTCTTGTAAACAGCCAACGTTCAGAGTGCTTAGAAGTTGATACGAGACTTCTTCAAAAGCGCCAAAAGCATGGTCCAGTTCACTCTTGGTGAAGCCCACGTTTAAATGAATCAACAGCTCAGGAACCACAGGCAAAAGTTCGTGGTGCAACACTCTCTTGGATCTGGTGATCAGGATCTTAGACTCAAGAAGCTTGTTTATGATCAATTGTAGCACATAACTCTCGAGATTGTAGTCTCTATTGAAGAATTCATCCTCATGACCGTTTTTGATAGCCTTTGAAACGTCAGAACCTGGCCCACCATAACTTTCTGGGAGATTCAGTTGTCTGCGCAATGCTGGCTTTATTCTTAAATGCACCACTGGAGAATGCTCATCTGACTTCAAGAGAAGCACACTGTTCAACTTCTGCGATTGTTTGATCAATGAATGGAAGTAGACAGCACTTTCTTGTAATGGCTTAACAATCTGGTTCACCTCACCCGGCTTCTCCGAAGACTCGAGTAAGTTGATCACGGTGGAAACAGCAGTAGCACAATATGGAGGTGGAGCAGCAGAAAAGACATAAGCACTCGATGACAAAACTTGATGGTAAATCATATCGTTACAGCCGACACAGAATCCACCACTCGAACCAAAAGCATGTGCCATTGTACCCATTGTGATTTCGATTTGAGTTCTTGGAATTCCGTAAACTTCTGGAAGACCACGTCCATTTGGGCCCAAAGTACCAATAGAATAACTTTCATCCAAAGCAAGTCTGAACTTGTACTTGTTTTTGATTTCAACCAGTCTTTTCAAATCTGGAGAATCACCGAAATTCTCTGAAAGCGCTTCTGTCAAGATGAATCTTCTGTTGAGAGGACCTTCAGCTAATTCTTCCTTCATACTTTCTAGAATGCTCTCCAAATGATCCAAATCGTTGTGGTTGTACCATTCAATATGACAACGAGAAATCAAAACTCCCTTTTGCAAAGAAAGATTCACACCACCGTCAACAATGACGATGTCACCTCTTTTCAGAAAACATGGCAAAATAGAGTTAGCAGTACAGAAATCCTGACCATAAATGATACCATTTTCAGCACCTAAAAATCTAGCCAAATCTTCACAAACACGAGCGTGAACATCTTGAGTTCCGTAAAAGTTCAGTGGACTACAAGCACCAACACCACAGTTCTTAATAGTGTCAATTGCGCGCTGTCTAACCACATCATTCATACCCATGTCCAAATAATCTCTTGATGCCATGTTTAAAACGTTCCGTATAACCTTACCGGTCAGTGGGTCTTCCAGATTCACATGCTTAGTAATTGCACCTTCAACTTGAGGAACAGAGCTCAACTCCCACATTTCCTCTTTTCTCACTGGAGGAACTAAAGGCTCTGGCTGCCAGTCATCAATCAGTTCTTGAACCTCTTTCTCAGAAAGATGGACTTTTTCGTTCTCATCTTGAGAGTATTTAGATGCTAAAAAGTAACGAATCGCCACCAAAGCAAGTAAAATTTCAAGTAAAGTTCTCCATGGATCATTTTTATGGGACGCTTTGATGTAGTTTAACACCAATTGTCCACCAGGAACACGTTCAACAAATTCAATGAATTTATGCCATAATTGAACCGCGTAAGACACGTATGCAATAAACGCGTCTCCAACAATTTGGGTGTCCTGAGTCACTGTTTTTGTCACAACAGACATATTGAATCAGAATTAATGATTGTGTGATGTTGTTAAGTGTTGTTTAGTATTGTTCAATGTTACTGTAGATTTACCACTGATATGACGTTGACCGTTGACCTTTGGACGTTCAAATGCAGTTTTGACTCCCCTTAGCGAAACAAATCACCCAACACTCCAGCTGTACTACGCAGATCCTCCGTTCTGATTATTTTCAAAATCAAGTTAGTCGTTTGTTTTCCCAACTGGTCGTGTTTTTTTTTTCCATTCTGTGCCGACTTTTTTAGGGCTAATAAACACAGCCACTGGGGCAGCAACTGTGGCGGTGCAACTACTATTTTTTTTGTACGCACTTTTTATTATACAGCTTAATCGGATCCTTCATCATCAAGACCTTCGAGATCCTCCAATAACTCCCTCTCAAAATCTTCATCGTCACCACTGTCATCGTCATTTTCACCATCAAGTACGTTGAATTTATCTGACTTTTCAAGTTTTTGCCGTTTTTCATAGTTGATCTCGGTGTCACTGTGATCACTTCCGTCTTCCTCGTACTCCTCACGCTCTCTCTTCATAGAAAAGTCTTCCTCTCCCTCTTCTTCCTCTTCCTCCTCCTCTCCATCGTAGTCACTCCCCATAAACTCTTTCATCTCCTCATCAATCTCACCCCAGTCAAGATCCTCACCATCAAAATTCCCTCCCATCTCATGAGACTTCAAATAATTATTCACCTCGGTTTTACTCAGTAACTGATCAACTTCAACCATATAATCATCTTCCGGAACTTTCTCCCAAAGGGCAATACAACTAAATAGCCAATCAGGATTCACAATCTTCACTTGCGGATCAATGGATTTGGCCAATCTCACTTTGAACGTTCCGGGATTCTTGCAAATAACATGAGTCACAGTACTATTATAATCCGTAACAAATGTAGCCCCAAACGATTTGGCCCAAATAACGATATCAGCAGATTCTAATGGCGTTCCAAGTGGCAAAATACCACTCAGCAAGAACACAAAATCATGGAAAACTAGTCTTTTCATTGACGTCATGATATCTTTAACATCTGGAAGCTGTTTTTGAGCCTGTTCAACTTCAAAGAAAAATTCGTTATGAATTCTCACCAAAGCTTGTCCCAATGTTTCAAGCTCTTTGTCATCATCAGATAACAAATTGTGCTCTTCTTTCTCCTCGAATTGCGAGCCACTTGTTGTGTCACTTCCATGGTTTTTGATCTCATCTTCCTCTATAATTTTTTCCAAATTCTCCTGAAGCTTTGCCAAAGGTCTATCTTGCAATTGTTGTTCTAGAACGGTACTTCTTTCAGTTTCTTGGGCAGCAAGCAGTTCCGAATTATCTTCTCCCTCTCCAAGTTCCATCATTCTGTCAACCGGGGAGTATCCAGCCTCAGGCAATGACACATTGACCTCACCTGGGTTGTTTGAGCTTCCTTCAGAGTCAGCTTCTCCCGTCTCTTTTGTCTCTTTCTCGACATCATCCTCGCCTTCCGCGTCCTCACTGCTTCCCTCTTCATCATCAACAATGGCATCCTCACTCACTTCATCCTTCATCTCGCGAATAGCATCTTTTGTCGAAATGAGCTGATCTTCCAGCTTGTTCACCGACCTCCGCCTTTTCGAAGGACCAAGAAGCGCATTCTGTCTTGGTAAAAAGCTCGAATTGATGTCACCAATACCAACAAAGAAATCGTATGGAATCACTTTAATCAGGTTTGGAGACCAGTTCCAAACATCACCCCTGTCATCTATCACAACCACCATCGATGTGTCCACAGGGAACAGTCTTTTCAATGATTTTTGCGTGAGTGATCCACTCTCGTCTCTTGATAGTATTCTATCGCCAAAATATATCCCATCCGGATCGATAATTTTGGCTATCGACTTGGCATACGCTCTCGTGGCCATTGTATAGATATGAAGTTCATAAAGCTTAGAAATTTTCTCAAGAAACTCCTGAAGACCCGGTCTCAGTTTCACATAATACCATCTAATATGAGGAGGGGGTTTGGGTCCGGTGTAATGGACTGGCATCATTGGCTCTTCTTCAAGAGAAAATGACCTCACATCTTTTATGGAGTCATAATTAGGATTGTTTGGATCAGACATCCATTCACCAACAGTAGGATCCACCGTGGCGTGTATCACTGTCTGATCAAGATCAACAACTAGTGATAATTTTTCCTCTCTCAAAAGTCTTTGAGTGGAACTGCGCTCTATATTCTCCGCTTCCTTGGTTGAAACTTTCAAATTTGTCGTTCCATGTGACATTGAAATTGGTGCACGATCCTTGTCGTTGAAACCCGTATAATCCTGATCTTCAACAGACTTACCGCACAGGGCACAAAGACCGCCATATTGAATAGAATGTGTGCAGGGCTCAATCAAATCTAATACTTTGACAGAAGAATCCTTCAATTTATCGTTCAATTTCACGTTAATCAAATAAACTTCACCTTCCAAGGGGGACTCAAAAGAACCAACATACTCGACTTTGACTAGCTTCCTCTCAGAATCATCGTTCTTACCCTCCTCTTGCTCGCTCAATGGAATAGGTTCGAAGTCAAAATACTTGTAATGAACTATAGACGTGTGTTTCTGTATTTGGTCGCCTTTGTTCACGTTTATCTTTACAATAGTAAGAGGAAACGGTAAGTTTGAGGGTAAATATATTGGAGTAGTGTCTGGCATTGTTTGGGTGTGGATTGCTTTTGAGCTCGATTGATATCAATTTGTATTGGGGAATAAATTTTTGGTGTTTCAAACTGTTTGATTGAACGCGATGTTCAAACCAATAGTCATGCGCCAAGGGACTAGCACTGAGTTTTCACTAGTTTCGTTAACTCCTTGTTTCCTTACAAATTTTTTTTGTCCTTGTTTATGCCCCAAGACTTTTTTTATTTCTTCAACACGCCGCGTCGATAACGTCGATCGACGCAACAACGGTAAATTAAAGCGATAAAGTTACACTAATATTATACATACAAACAGACAATTGGCCAGCGAAGCAGCTCATAAGTAACAAGTCATGGGTTAGCAAATCAAGACTAACCTGATCATGACTTGAGTATATAATGAACACCATGAGTAGATTTTACTTACTCAAATGCATTGGTAATCACCTCTGCGTTCTGGGAAACGGACTCTGCCTGAGACTCTCCAAACAAGACAATTGGAGATGCACTTGTTGCTTCTACGCCAGTCCCTGTACCAGCTTCTGGTTCACCCCCCTCATCATTATCAAAATCAATTTCATCCATGTCAATATCGTCTTCGAACTCATTGAAATCAATTTCGTGACTTTTAGCCTTGGACGCTTCTTCTTGTAGTTTTTGTTGTTTCAAACGACGTTTCTCCAAGAACTTATTCCGTCTTTTCTGTTGAACTTTCAACCCATTGATAACTTCATCGTATTTAGAGGCATAAAAATCAGATAGAAATTGACTGTAATTCGATGGAAGTTTGTCATTTTTGGTGTAAAAACCAAGATTCTTGCCAAGTAGAGCTTCTTCGGAACTGATTCTTTCTTGATATAATCTTTGTTTCTCTTGTTTACGTTTCTCTAGAAGTTTCATTCGTTGTTTTGCAAATTCGACAATGTCGAGACGGGGTTTCAAAAACGTGGACACCGTCAGTTGACTATTATCACCCTCTGTCTCTTTTTTCATTTCATTCTCGTCCTTTCCGTTCGTTTTAGTGTCTTCAGGGTTCATTTGCTTCTCCTCACCTTCTTCAGACTCTTCCTCGCTCACTAGTTCATCACTTCTCAACTCAGGATCACTCTCACCCCTCTCAACGGGAACAACATTATCCTTCAGATCCAAAATATGATGTAGTGCTTTCTCTCCAAGACGAGCCTCAACAACGAGTTTCTCCTTCACTTTGACAGGATCATCCAATGCCTTGGAATATTTTGGAGTAGCCTGGTACGTGTGTTTAGGAGGTAACGGAGGCATCCAGCTCGGAATATACTGTTTGTCTGAAGGTGAAGGTGGAACAACTTGATGAATAATCGCTGAAGTATCGTTGAAAAAAACAAATGCCGGATCGTCTTCTGTCACCATATCATCATCAGCAGGAGCATCCAAAATCTCACTCAATTTTGCAGCCTTTTCATCGAGTGTTTGTAACTTTGATTTGAGTCCTGTATTATTTCGATGATAAATTTTGGTCATTTGTGCTGCTTTAGCTACTCCTTCGAGATCCATCATTCCAAACCTCGAGAGTAGTTGCAAATCGACTTTTGCAGGACGTCCCCTTCTTTGATATTCTGTCAATCTATGAAGAGAGGCGAATACTTTACCCATGAATCTGGTTGCCAAGTTAGTCAGTTCGTCAAGTGCCAACGATGAAACGTTCAAAATGTCCATTGATGATAGTAAAAGCGTGAGTGAAGCTTCTAATAAAGAGTCCATTGGATCTCGCTCAACTTCAAAGTTTGTGCACTCAAAATGAACTCCTTCCAACGCTCTTGCTCTTTTGACAAACCGATCATGTCTTTTTTCCTCTCGCGTGAGGAGACAATGGGATTTCACTGGTTCAGGCGTTCTCTGTTTTGGTTCATCGATTTCTTCATCCGAGTCAGAGCTTTCTTCTTCTGAAGATGAATCATCACTGGAGGAGTCTACAACTGTCACTTCCGGTGCTATTGAGGAGCTTACCGTCGTCAATTCCGGAGCCTTGGGATCGCTAGTTGCTGTTGTGTTCTCTGCTCTGTCTGTTGGGGCCTCCTCTGACGCATTGCCTTCCTGATTCTCTATGTTGTTATCGTCCATTGTTGGCATCCAATCTCGCCTCAAAAGCGGTGAATTTTTGTTCAATAAGGCTTTCAAGGCTCTTTATGGATGTTTAGTACTCAAAATCTGTTGTTACAGATTTAAAGGTGGCGATTCACTGACCGTTTATTGAACCGTATGTTCAACGAGAAAAAAATCATAGCAAGTTTTTTTTTTTTTTTTGGAGAAATCATTTTTTGATTCTTTAATTCTGACAGTACAAAAAGTTGCCCTTCTGATTCAATTGATTTTGTTTCAAGTTAGGTTGGTCAAAGAGTTGAAAAGAGACACAAACATTGCCAAACTCAATTGCACGTCTATTGACGAACCCGAACTCAACCCATACCCGCCTCGTACCCGCCATCGTCCCCAACAAATTGAGTATTTCACAGCCATGTCAAACATTCTCATCGATAAGGTCACTTGCACCCTCCGTGAAGTAGACGACAAAGCTCTCGATATCCTTTCAAAACTCGAGCAACAGGAAAAACAAGGAGTCGTCAGCGATTCAGCAACGTTAGTCAAAGAACACTTTAGCGAAATTTATTCCCTCCTCAGACCCCTTGAAAATTGCTCGAAAGATGATTCTCATACACCAACCACCTCGAATCAGTTCAAGTTATCCAAGCATTCGATTACAAAACTCAACAGAACCATTAAATTTTTTGAAAATGGACTCGTAGAACCTTCAAATCCGGAATTGGTCCAATTACAGGAGCTCATTATCGTTTATTCTGCCATCGTCGTGATTGTTGTTTCCAGTCAAGATCTACTGAACGCGACACTGCTAATCAACGATGACCTTCATTACTACGAAACAAAACTTTCCTCTCAATTAAACATCGGTTTATACGCAATCCAAAGCTTACCCGTCAATGCAGCCAGTTTCCTGGGAACTCTATTCCAAGATGTCGTTGGTAAAAACCTCGAATTAGACGAAGAATTGTATGCAGAAACTGTCAATACTCCCGAATGGCTGCCTCAGAGATTGAAAAATCTCTACTTCAAACTCAATAAATGGGCCCGTTTGTTTCTGGACTCAGCAGCCACTAATCTGAAAGGACTTGTTTTCTCTCCAACAACTTTTTTGATCGCTAAACACAGAAAAACCAACAGCAACGCAAAGAAATTCATCTCTACAGCAATTGGTCTTCCGCTCTATTATTCCCAAATGGAGTTGAAACAAAAACATGATGCCCTAATTCAATTGCAGCAGCAGAATGTGACAAAACTGGGTTTCCTGTTGAGTGAAATACCAACCTACAATTCAGGAGTTGAAAGTGTCTCTACTTCGGTCGAAAATAACAAAGCACTCATCTCGAAACTTATATCATTCTACCAAGTTGGTGATGAGTTTTCTGTCACCACCACGCCGGAACCAATCAGTTTGGATGAATCCTTCAAATGTCTCTCACTTATCAGCGGAAAACTACTACCAGAAAGCACAGCTGCCATTCAATTTCAGAGACTTGAAAATAAACAGCCTCGTTATTTGTTCAAATACTGGATAGTTCTGCTTGTTTCCTTCCTCTACGGCCCCTCATTCATCACCAACTTGATCTCAAATCGAGAAGCAATTGTCAATTGGATCAGATTGAACTTGGTGGACACAACCATTGGATTCTGGAAAAATTGGATCGTGAAACCGGTTGAAAACATACTCAAGACCATCAGACACGACGATAATTCGAGGATTGCTATAATGTCGCAACAGTCGTTGAATTCCGATCTGGAGTCTCTTGAACGGATGGTTTTGGACTACTCTCTCGATAACTACACCTACATCACTGATACACCTTTGTCAGTTCATGACCGTTCAGCCCTATTTGAAAACATCAAGAACGAAGTCAAACTGGGTAATCTCGAGCTGGTGATGAAAGGTTACGAGAACGATCTGAAAAAACCAGTCAAGTCCATCATCGCAGGTGATATGATCAGAAATCTCCTCATTCAAATCCAAAAAATGAAAGTTGATGGTGCAGTTGCAATTGCTGGAATTGATAAGATTTTGAGATCTCAAGAACTTGTTTTTGGAATTGTGGCAGCTTCTCCAAGTGGTTTGATTGTTTGGTATCTTTTGAAATCTCTTCAAAGTTACCTGAGGAACGGTTATGTTATACGCAACACAAAAGATAAAAAGATCGGTTTAATGAGGTCATTGAGAAACGTTGAGAGATTGATAAATCTCCAGATATCCAAAAAGGAAACTTCAGGCGATTCACCAGAGGAAACTGATTACTACAATGAAGGTTTGTTGTATCTAGAGCTCATCAATCTTCGCAAACTCGGCCTTCAAACTCTACCAAATTTCGCTAAAAGCGATTATGTTCACGATCTTAACGATTTAGGTGATTCAAACCAAACGTATAAGTTTAAACTCATGACCCTCACAAGAATCAGAAATACCTATGGAAGTTATATTGTTTATTGAGTGATGTCAGACAGACTTTACCCAAGCAGAAACACAAACATACATGCCATGCCGTTGCTCGTTTTATTTTAGACAAATATCATTTATTGGATGGATGGATAAAATAATGTCAAACAATAAAAAATCCAAAAAATATCAAAGTAATTGTCAAATCATTCAATGCTCACGAGATACTCCTAGTTCTCGTCATGACTGAAAAAAGACTAGCTCTGCTCGTCATTCTTAGAACATAGAATCCACAATCGCATTACCAACCGTTGCTCCCGCACCAAAAATACCCGCATTACCAAACTTCTTTCCAAACTTCTTCACTTCCTCACTACCTTTGTGATGGTGTTCATCCTTGGATTGGTCTTCTTTTTGAACTTGTTCTTTTTTCTCTTCTTTCTTATCGTCACCCATAATGTAAATATCCGATAAAGAAGTAAGTGAAATTTTCCATAGATTTATGAAAATGGCACTTCGCCCTTTTATATAGTACTCTACTTTGCCACGTAATCACCACCCACCAACATCCACCACCAGAACCTGAAATTAGCAATCTCCAGACTCGCTAACCGCTCTACGTTCAGCTGATTATGATTCACACATCTTTTGTTGCTATTCATCGATTACGTAATCGAAGCAACCAAAGCTCTCAAAAGAAAAGAGTTTGTGGTAATTGCTCACTTAGACCTTACACCTCACACCTCAATCACTGATTTACTCACTGCGACTCACTCCTTCCTCGAATGGCTCGCTTCACTCATTCGCTTGTCATTGGTCGTTTGCTCGCCGTAATTTCATTATACAGAGTCTATATCACAAGCTATCATAGCTGAATGAAATGTGAAACATCGCTGTCAAAGGTACCTGATGACCCGCTTCTTGGTGATATTCGTCCATTGCTGATATCACTCAAGTACTGTACGCTAGAAGCTGTAGACTCAAAGACCTGGTCGTTTGTGTATACATTCAACTGACTGATTGTGGTGGTGGCCATTGCCGGAGAACTTGAAGGACCCAAACTTGGCGGTAAGAGACCGACGTTACTCTTTGAATTTGATCTCAATGAAGCGTTAGATGCAGCAGATTGAGCCAGTTTTAGAGGACTATTGAGAATTCTGTTGATGGATTCCGCACGAACATTGAATGGAATACTGTCCATTTGACTACTTTCTGTCAACGAGTCCAATTCGTCCGAACTGTGAACTTCTCCATCATCACTGATTGCATCATTGTTATTCTCGTAATCCTTGTAATTGCTGTTCCGAACCTGAGAAGACCGGTTCGTGATAATTATGTGATTGCTCCTCAGTGATTTCGGATCCTGTGAAGAAAGTATATCACTGGTAACTTCGTAAATCTCAGAGCCTATAAGAATCTCCTTCACGTTCTTGTGGGCGTCTTCTTCTTCTTCGTAACCACGGTCTTTTTTTGAGTCTTCTTGTTCTTGTTGTTGCTCGTTGTTGAAGATGTTGGTGTTTTGTTGCGTGCGATTGCTCCCCGTGCGATTGCTCCCTGTACGATTGCTCCCTGTGCTGCCTTGCCTGGGAGTGACTGGGTCTGCTCTGGCAGTGACCGGTGTTTTTGCAGGCGTGCGAGGACTCGCATTTTCCTGTTCGGTGATTCCATCATTAATACCACCACTTTCATCGTTCATAACTTCGAATTCGGGCTTGCCAAACGTCTTTGTGAACTCTTCAGTGCTGGTTCTGTACATCATACTGACGCTCTCGTTCAAGTTGTGAGCGTCCCGTGTGACAAGCTTGAGAATCGACGAGACGAGACCGGAGATTGAACGGTGCAATATCGCAACCACAATGATACTGCCTCCAAGTGCAATTGTATCCTTGTGGTTCTCGATTAGAGGAGAAATTCTTGAGTCGTATATCTCGTATAAGTCACTGAAAAGCGGAGAATAAGCATCGGCAATTTGAATCAAGTGAACTGCCAAATGCTCATGGTACCACTGGTGAAGTTTCGCTGAAACCAGGGTCTGAGTTTGCAAAACATGACATGATAATTGCCGATGGTATGGCTCAATGGCAGATTTGACGTGAGTGAAATAGGGACTCAAAACACCTAACGCCTTGACATAATGAGGGTTAACGTTAACTGTAATGTTATCATTGAACAATTGTTGGGCCACAAGCCAATAACTTTTGAGAATTTGCCCGTATCCGCTGAGAATTGCCAGAAATGGAGCAGTCAATTGCTTCACCTCGTAGTAGTGAGGCTGCAAAAAATTCAACAATTGAGTAGTATGTTTATTTTCGTGAAGATAATACTCTTTTATTCTCTCAACAAGAGAAGACAGACTAAGCGAGTATTTTCCACCAAAATTCACAACCTTTTGATGCTGTTCGATTGAACCTCCGTAACCAATATAACCCGCTGTATAAAAAATTTGTTAGTGGATTTGTTGATTGTATACTAGTAAATGATAATACTCACCAATTTGACTGAGAGGCTCTGGAAGTTTCAGCTGGTCAATGTTGTTAACCAGAAGAATAGAAAGCAGTGTAATCACCGCATAATACACAAATAGAACTGGGAATGCCATCTTTGTCACCCGCTTCTGCTATTGGTGGTGGTGTTGTTTATTGAAATGGTGTAAAGAAGATTGGGGGATGCGCACGTTAATTTGTGTGCCCGCCAATAAGAGATGTTTGTTAACTTGTTCTGACTTTGAATTCTTCGACTCCGTTGAACTGTGTCTGATGAATTGACTTTGTCCAATACTGAACTGTTAAAAGAAGCAAACCTTTTTTCCCTCATGCAAATGGGCCCAAAAAAAAAAAAAAAAGATAGCGAGAGTCGATCGGCGCTAAATTTGGTCGATCGGCTCCATTTTTCTTACTTAATTGATTCAATTGTCTCGAGTCTACCAGAATAACTTTACTTCAATGGTTGATTTTCTCCAAACGCCATGCCATTCATCCCAATCGACCTATTGATAACCACCCTATTTGGAGTTGCCATCTGCTCGGTTTTGATAGCTTCTTTTGTTCCAAATCTCCGTGATCTGCTAAAATATGGCAAAACTATCACTGAACCATCAAACCAATCAATATTGGGAACACTGACAGCTGTTCGTGTTCCAAAGTCATGGTTCTCCCATTTTTATATTCTTTCACTGATTGCA
Organism: Ogataea pini; assembly: GCA_003707665.2. Lineage (NCBI taxonomy): Eukaryota > Fungi > Ascomycota > Pichiomycetes > Pichiales > Pichiaceae > Ogataea > Ogataea pini. Next base: position 220,697 of record PPKL02000013.1, on the reverse strand, counting down.
TCCATTACATCAATCTTCACTGCTTCCAATTTCCAAAATATTCCAATAACATTTATGAATTTCATCTCCGATCAAGCACCAGCGATTTCATGGCATCAATATAGAATCATTGCAGCTTTTAACTTGATTCAAGCATTTAGAAGATCCTACGAGTGTTTTTTTGTAAGTAGGTTCTCCAAAACCTCCAAGATCAACATCTCTCATTATCTCGTTGGCGTCTTCTTCTATGCATCCATCAACATCCAGCCATTTCTCTACTACTTGAAATCGTGTAATCAATATGAGCCCATGTCAACTTCCACCACACCAGCCCAGTTTTTTGCCATTCTGATGTTCTCGCTTGCCTCCTACGATCAATATCAAAATCACGCGTATTTGGCAAACATAATCAAATACAACCAGCCGGATTCTAGAATGTTCAAATACGTTGGCTCAGCACACTATTTAGACGAGGTGATTATTTATTTCTGTCATTTCTTGATTCTGAAAAACGCATATTCCGTGTTGGTTGTCACGTGGGTTGTACTAAGCCTCGGGGTTTCTGCAAATGAAACCTACAAGTTCTACCTAAAGAAAGGCAAAAAAAATATGAAAAATTACTGGAGAATGATTCCGTTTGTGTTTTAGTACCGGCAACGAGCGAGCCATTGTCTTTTGGTTCATTCCCTCAATCAATCACCCGCAAATGGGTCAGATATGAATCAATTCCTTCATCATCCCCTCGTCATCAGATTCCCTCGTACTTCCCCACACAAATGGACGCATTAGTCCCCCCAAATCCAAAACTATTCGTCAAAGCATACTTCACCTCCTTCTTCTGTGCAACATTCGGAACATAATTGAAAATAAAATCTTCATCACCTTCTGCATTTCCCGGATTATCGCAATTCAAAGTTGGTGGTAAAATACCATGCTCCAATGCTAACATCGTGAAAATAGCCTCAACAGTTCCCGCTGCTCCTAAAAGATGACCAATCGACCCTTTAGTAGATGAAACAGCCAATCCAGGATTGGTCTCACCGAAAATTGTTTTGATAGCTTGATTCTCTGCACTGTCTCCGAGAACCGTGGACGTGGCATGTGCATTCACATAACCGACATTGCTGCTCTCAATTGCTGCTCTTTCGATCGCTCCTTCCATAGCTCTTCTTGCACCGTCGCCTTGCGTGTTTGGAGACGTGATGTGATTGGCATCACCAGACAGTCCATAACCAAGAACTTCTGCGTGAATTTTGGCCCCACGCTCAAGTGCGTGTTCAAGACTCTCCAGAACAACAATTCCGCTTCCTTCCCCTAGAACAAATCCATTACGATCTTTGTCGAAAGGTCTGCTTGCCTTAGTTGGCTCATCGTTGAATTTGGTAGCCAACGACTTGGCTCTGGCAAACCCAGCAACCGCCACCGGATGCATCACTCCTTCTGAAGCCCCGGCAACTATCACGTCAGCATATCCGTCTTTAATGAATCTGTAAGCATCTCCAATGGCATGTAATCCTGTAGCACAGGCAGTAGCAACTCCATGGTTTGGACCTTGGAACCCATACTTGATGGACACATGACCAGCTGCCATATTTGTAAGCAGTTTTGGAACCATCAATGGTTGCATTCGACGATATCCACCAGTATGGAAGTTGACAGAATTTTCATAAAGATCTTGGATCGAACCTATTCCAGAACCAATACAGACTCCTGTTCTTTCTTTGGAGTTTTGATCAGTAGGAAACCAATTAGCATCTTGGAGAGCCTCTTTGGCTGCAACAAGGGCATATTGTATGAATTCCGATAGTTTTCTAACCTCATGAGTTTCAAAATGGTCCAAAGGTGAATATTTTCCCTCTGAAATAGAACCAACGTCACCTCTAGGAACTGGAGCAACAACTTTTGCTGGAATATCTGTGAAAGCTTGTGAGTTTGCAATACTACTTGTTGAAACCAGCCCGGATTTTCCTGCTAAAATACTATTCCAACAATGTTTTGTGCCAACACCCAAAGGCGTGACCATTCCCATACCTGTCACAACAACTCTAACCATTATAGCTTTTGATGAATGTGAAGAAGCAGCAGGAAATAATTCGATTAAGAGTGTGTAATTTTTTGCTTTAACCCGCACAAAATACCGCTCTTCTTCAATAAAATTCCCCTTATGCGTGTAAATTTGGGATCGACCGAGATTTGTGCCCCCAAATTGTGTGGAGAACCACCTGATTTGTTCACCGTATTGGATTCCCCAGATCGCGGGTAAAATCAACTGAGCTGTTGGGTGCAATCCGAAGTTGAGCCGCACACAAATTTCCGAAAAAAAAAAAATTTAAAAAAAAAAAAAAAAAATTTGAAAAGTTTGAAAGAGATTTGAATCATACAATAAATAGTATTAGAGAGTCCGTATCAATACACAGACACTCGCAAATGGCAGGGGGCTCACAACTGAAAAAGCTCAAAGAGTCGCTGAAACAGGCGGGTCTTACAGGCCAGACAAACCGTCGCAAGAAGGGTAGCAGACACTCTCAAAAGACACCAAACGAGACCAGAAGAGATGACCGCGAGCAAGTGTTGAACCAGATCAGACAGGAATTCAATCCATTCGACGTCAAAGTTGTTCGCAATAAGCGCGCAGATGCTACAGAAACCCGTCGTGTGGTGGGTAAACCGGGAATCTCAAAGCAAGCGGGTGAAGAACAGCGTAGGACCGCGTGGGAGGCCAGCCAGGCCCGCAAAAACAAAGTTGGTGGTGTTATGGATAGACGTTTTGGTGAAGGAAATGACAAACTCTCAGCAGAAGAAAAGATGTTGCAACGTTTTGTGAGAGAAAGGCAAGTCCAGGCCTCGCGAGCATCCAAGTTCAATCTTGATGATGACGATGACGACGCTGTAGACGGTCTGACTCACTTTGGACAGTCTTTGTCTATGGGTGGAGATTTAAGCGGTGATGATGGCGAGGACGACATGGACGGCGAATTTTTCTCGAAGAAACACAGCAACGAATCGACCGGCCCTGAGGTCGACGAAGAAGATCAACCACAGAGGAAAAAGACAAAGCTTGAAGTCATGCGTGAAGTGATTGCCAAGTCGAAATTCTATAAACGTGAAAGGCAAAACTTGGCTGAAAAGACGCAAAACACTGTCCAGGAGTTGGATGAGGACTTTGACTCTGTTATGACAACTTTGCACAACGTTCCGCAGCCAAAGACCTCGGGTATCGAGCCAAAGTCTGAGGAGGAGATTAGGTACCAGATGAAGTTGAAGGAAGTTGCTCTTGACAGAAGAGCTGCACCAGCAGACAGAACGAAGACTGTGGAGGAGCTCGAAAAGGAGAAAAGAGAACATCTTGCTGAACTTGAGGCTGCTAGACTTCGGAGAATGGAGGGTGATTTAGATGACGAAGATCGCCACGGTGGTGCCGACGATTTAGAAGATGATTTCTGGGATCAGGATAACAGTGAAGAGGAGAATGGAGAAGCTGAAGATTCTGAGGAGATTGAAGAGTCGAATGACTCTTCTGACACTGCTGAATTACTACTGGAAACAGCCGCAAATTCTGGGCTCGAGATCAAGATCGGTAATAAGGTGGTGAAGTCTTCAAAAAACCCAGAAAGTATCAAGTGTCCTGCCACCTTGGACGAGTTTGTTGCTCTTGTGAAAGGTATCGATTATGAACAAGTGATTGGAGTGATCAACAATCTGTTCAAGGTTTACCAGCCAAGACTAGCCGCTACCAACAAAGAAAAAATCGGAGTTTTGAGCCGTGTTTTGTTACAATACATCATGGTTCTTGCTGACTCCGAGTTTACGTTGGAAAACAGAGAGAAATATATCAAGTTGATGGAATTCTTGAGCAAATTGGTGAGAAACATGTCCGAAAAGTATCCTGAGCAGATGTGTGCCGAGTTCAGATCTCAGCTTGAATCAATCCAAGAGAGAGCCGATGAAAGAGACCCGCAAACGTATCCTAAAAGATCTGACCTGATTCTTTACACAATCATCGGACGGTCATTCTCTACTTCTGATTTGTACCATTTGGTGGTGACCCCAACCTCTCTTCTGATTGGTGAGACTTTTGAGATTCTCAAGATCGACAAGGAGATGACCCATCTATTTTCGGGAGTCTACTTAGCAGATCTCCTCCTAAATTACCAAAGAATGTCGAAAAGATTAGTTCCAGAAGTGATTAATTTCCTCGAAAGAGCTCTTCTTACTTTGATTCCAGACCCTCAATCTTTCATTAAGGTCAACGATCTAGCAACAAAATCCTCAACTCTGAAGGTTACCAAGTTCACTTTGAAATCGGACACTAAGCTTTCCAGTGAAGGCCTCAAGATTTCTGAGTGGAACATCGCAGATGAAAAACACAGGTCTCAACTCTTACTCCAGGTGATCAAGTCTTTGGACAGCTACGTTTCGACAATTTTCAAAGAAGCATCTTCTTTTTTGGAAATCACCAAACCATTCGAGTCTATTCTGCAACATTTGGTCAAATACTATGCAGTCGTTCCTGCTGTCCCATCGCTGTTGCAAAAGTTGCAAAACCTAAGAAAAATCGCTCAAAGGGAAAAGAAACCTTTGAAATTGCAATCTCACAGAGCAGTTGCTATTCCAACCTATGTGCCCAAATTCGAAGAGAACTTTAATCCAGACAAGAAGTCATACGATCCTGACCAGTCCAGACAAGAAATCAGCAAGTTGCGCCATCAAATCAAGGAAGAGAGAAAGCAAGCACTTCGTGAAATCAGAAAGGACTCCCAATTCGAAGCCAGAGAACAGGTCAAGCAGAAGAAGAAGGACTACCAAGAGTACCACTCCAAGATGGCCAGAATCATCAACTCTATTCAAACTGAGGAAGGTGCTGCCAAAAACCAGTATGAAAGGGAAAAGAGGAAGAGAAAGGGAAAATGATCAGCCATCGTTTGCATGGTTGATCGCCATAATTCCAACCATCGTAATTCATATAAATGTTCAATAGAACGGAAATCGACAGTGTTTTATACTTGTAAATGCTCTTCTTTGAAAAATCTAGCGCCCTCATTTGTGTTGATTGTAAAGCACCACTCACCACTACCTATCAACTCACTCACGACTCACCTCACTATCGTCGTTCGCTTACCTTGCACCCTTGTTCTTGTATATCTGATTGATAAGACCCAAAACTCCTGCCTCATCATCGCCATCATTATCATCTTCATCTTCATCTTCATCTTCATCTCCCAAACTCTTCATGAAACCACGTTTGTGGTTTTCAGCGTCATTCTTCAATAGATCTTCGATTGGATACCCATGTTGAAAAGACTCACCCAACAAAGTACTGTTGTTCAAGTTACTCAAATAGTTCTTCGTATCAACACCAAGCCCAGCTGTAGTGTCTTCCATCAGATCATTGTTCTGAGTGTTCCGTCTAGAGTAAACGGATTCAGTGATATTCGGATGCTTGAACTGCGGAGGATATCTCACAGACGACACTCCTCCACTAGCCTTTCTTTCCATGATTGAATTATTCAACACCGCAGATTTCAAGAGACTCTTGTTCATTCCAGTATGTTTCGGTGTTCTCACCCCATTCGAACTACCAGAAGAGTGTGTACTTGGTGGGTGCCTCATGGGTTCGTTTCCATAACTCTCTAAGAAGAACAAGTATGATTTTACCATCTTGTCATCTCCAGAGGAGTAATAGTCATGTTTGAGCTCCTCACCATCACCTTGAGGAGAGTACGTATTGATTGGTTTGTCTTTGTTGTTGTCGAAACTAAACATGGCAAATGTGCAAACATATCCCAATCCATCAACATGCACGCTGAACTCTCTGAAAAAGTCAATCACTTTTTCTGAAACCTCTGGCATTTGATAGTATAAAATATATGGTAGCATGATCAAACTTGCAATTTCCCTCAGTATCAAAACAATTCTCAAGTTGAACATTCCGCAAAACTCGTTTTTCACTTCTTCTGTATGAAATCTCCCATTCCAAGAGCTTGGCAAATAGTGAGTGAATTGAGCAACGTATCTCAGAGACGCTTCCGGATCAAACACTGTGTCATTTTCGGAGACGGAACCTTTGCAGATAGTGAAAACAGCTCCTAAAGTAGTCATGTAAAACAAAACTGTTCTTCCTTCCATGAGCTCAAAATTCAAAAAGTTCTCGTGTCCCAGAATAGTCAACAGAACTAAGATAGCCACAAGTGATCCAGTAATGAACGACACAAATTTCAAGACAATGTTGGTAGCTTCTTTTGGGAATCGATCAATATATTCAGTGGCACCTTGACGTGATAACTTGAGTCTTTTTGTGAAAATGTGTGGTAATTCATTGAATTCTCTTAGTTTCCATCGAGCATATGGTGAGTACTCTCTCGAACCCATAAGAGAAGGATTCGTTTTGAAGTCATAAAAAAACTTGAGAAAAAAGTACAGCAAGAAGTAAATCACCAAAAATGGCGTCAAAAAAATACTGAGTATTCCTGCTAATCTGAACCTTTTTCTGAGTTCCACAGATAATGCTAGCCGTTTGTGCTCGCTCAAAACCGATTGTTTCAACTGACCATTGGAATTAAACACAAAATCGAAAATACACAACTTCAAGTTCCATTCTAACGTCTTTGTAAGAAAATGGCTATTGATGATGGGAATTGTCAGAGCTGAACTCAAAATGTTTTTGTTGAATATCGCAATCATATAATTCTCTTTTCTCATCAATCTGTTAGCAATATCGTGAGCGCTCAATCTCGTTTTGGATTTCAAATCATCGGCTCCTTTCAAATTTTGATTCCCGGAGATTAATGCATTGGTATTTTGATCTCTTAGAATCATGACTTTCTTGACTATGGTAGACCAGCTAATGGTTTGTAGCTCATAATCGCCTACTCCCAACAGCAGATTGTAAAAGTTCTTGATCTCTTTCAAATCTTTGAAATGATCGTAAAATGTCTTCACCCTCAAAGCTAGTATCATAATGAGGATAAAATAAAAGAACTTTTGTGTGAGCGAGATTTTGGAGTAACATTTGTCCACTGTCACCTCGCTAAGTCTGGTGACGTTCTCATTCATCAGTTTGTGGTAATCGATGCAGTTTCCCATATAGGTTGTTAAACAAACGACGAACACAATAATGAGCAAATCAAAAACTCGCGAGAGGATAATGCATTGGTATCCGTTGCCAATGTAGTAAGCATAGACATCTTCCAAGAACTGGTCTAAATTTGAAATATTAGACCAGAGCCATAATGCTCTCTCCATGGGGCTCAAAAGACCAAGTCTGCCTCTGAGTTGTCTCTGTTCATTTGAACTTCTCTCGGTTGTCTGTGGGGTTGAGCTTTCTCTCCGATATGATATAGGAGGAGGAGGGAGCCTGCTTGAAGTGTTATTAGGCAGCTGGAAAGATATACGTTTTGGGATTGATTTCGGAATGCTGTTAATCGTTCTGTTTGCTATGTGTTTCGCTTTTTCTCCTAATTGACTGAGACTTGGAGTTATACTCCTTTCAGCTTCTAGGAGATGCTCGAAAAACTGTGGTTTTTCGGTCTTTCTCTGCTGGTGCAGTGATTTATTATTCAAAATTGACCGTGGTGGATGCTGCTTTGAGCTTCTATGATGAATCCTCTCCATTAGTAAACTTTCAGGGACTGTATCGAAGTCCTCGTCATCGCTGAACTCTGATCTCACCTGTTCTAAAAGCTGTCTCTTCTGATCATACAAGAGTCCATCCTGAGACGAGTTTCCGAGCCTCCCTTCTGATTCTGAGCCAGAATCAGAGGAGTTTTCGTCTTCGGAGTTCACGTTCACCAAGTTGTCTTGTTTTTTTTTAGTCGAATACACCTGTGCATCACCAGATTGAGCAAGCCGGGGTTGCGGGTGCATTAGAAGGTCGTCTTGAAATTCTTGGTACGGCACACCAGAGGAATCAATAACCTCGCTGGTCTCCTCCTCATCATCGTCATCCTCTTCAAAGTTATCTTGTAAATTGTGTATACTTAATTGAAGATCATCGTTATCGTCGTTTAACAGCGGATTTGACCCCGGGGTGTTATATGTGGAATTCAATCCGAAAACTCTGGACAAAAACGTGTGCTTGTTGTTGAGATCACTATTGCTCGTCATTCTCAAAAATCAATGGACAAAGAATGAGGTCCCTTTAGTTGGTTTTGTTGATCTTGGTAGGTCTTGGTTAGTTTATCTAATCAGCAATCAACTTCCCACGTGTGGGGCAAAAGTAACTCCGCAATAAGGTGAACAAATATTCAACAGCCTTTGAGGTGTTTATTTTTTCTTTGTTGGAGTTGTCCTTCTTGGGTTTTCAAACCCTTATTTCTATCCTTTCAACAACTACCAAATTATGGTTATTTCATTATCTTACGCTCTTTTGTTCCCTTTTTTTATCTATCGCCTTTTGTGACATTTTGGTGTACGGATGCTTTTGATGTGAGATTTTTGTCGAGATTGAGAAAAAAATCTACGAGAATCGATAAACTAAGTAAATACATCAACAATATTACGAGCTGACTACTTATAACCACCTCACACGACCTCATACCACGAGATGTCAGTGCTTCTACAACTGAGACAGGCAATCAGACAATCCAAGCCAATTGGATTGGTTCCTGAGGGAGCGGATCTGGCCAGTGCTACTGGAATATCTGCTGACGGAGTTGAGACTTCTTTGGACGAGAAAACCGATTTCATCAGTGGAGACAATGTGAACCACGTGTTACGCACAGTTTACCAATGTTGGCTTCATAATGAATCCAATACCACAGAATACATCGCCGATTGTGAGAGTAAAAATATCCCAGTGATTAGTTTCCTCGAGAGAACGGAGCTGATTTCTTTCTTGAATGGCTCGTCTGAGACGTGTGCCTATTTGAAAGCGGAGTCCGGTTCAGCTGTGGTGAATGCAGAAACAGACGAACAGAGGCCCGGAGAGAAGAGGAAAGCAGAAGACACAGAGACCATCGGAAAGAAAAAGAAGACTGAATTGGATCCGTTCTTAAAAGAGGTTCTGAGCAATGAAAGAAATCTGATCGACCACAACAGGGCTTTGAGAGGTACAAAGCCAGTTGATTTTGCCAGTGTTGCTAAAGAATGCGAGTACAAAATCATCCGTGTTGCAAAGCAAAAAGGTTCAATGTCCGCTAAAGCGCACACCAAGAGCTCTTCTAGTAAGTCAACCACTACCACCTCCTCTAGTAATGGTTCTTCTTCCAAAAATAAGGAGCCAATCATTATATTGTCGCCTTCTGCCTCTTCTATTTTGACAATGAACAATGTGAAAGATTTCTTGCAGGACGGAACTTTCACCAACAGCACAGACAACCCATTATCGACCACAAATATGTTGCAATTGTCAAGAGAGTCAAAGAAATTCAATAAAAAGATCAGATTTCTTGTGGTGAGCAATGTTGACAAGTTTTTCACAAAGCCAGAACACTGGGATAGAGTAGTTGCAGTTTTCACTACTGGACAGGAATGGCAGTTCAAGAATTACAAGTACAGTCAACCTAGTGTATTGTTCCAGAAGGTGAAGGGATTCTACGTGTATTACAATGGTGATACTATTCCGGAGAAGGTGAAGAGTTGGAACGTTCAGCCAATCAGTATCGAGAGAACACAGAGGTATAAGGATAGGCAAACCAGTGAGTTTTTATGGGAGTCTCTGGAGAGGTTCATGGCGACGAAGGGTTTCAAATAGAGAATGACCAGATAAGCAAGTCATTTGGCGAGGGATGAGTAAGTAATGACGAGTGAGGCGACCCATCAAGCGATCCGGTGTGGAAAATTTACATGTTTTGCTTGTCGCGATAAACCATGAGCGAGAGAAGCGAACAATTGGTTTGCTTGTTGGTCTGCTCGTTAGTCTGCTCGTTGTTTACTCATAGTTTGTGTACTTTAACGAATAATTATTTTTCAACTGTAATTATGGCTGTGCAATGAGAGTAACTAGCGAAGGGAGTCTTTCAACAAAGAGTGAGTGCTCAACCTTCAACGACCTCGACATGTCATTCAGTGGGTCATCGGCAATCACCTCACCGTTGCTCGTCATCGCTATGCTAGTCATTGCTCCACCAGTGGTAACAAATCATTCATTAGCACTGATCACTCAAGATTCGGCTCACCTGTGAAATATTTTTTCACGGCTGTGCAAAACTGTTCCCAAAATGGAATTTTCAAAAGCAGAATCTGGAATGCAGTAAAACGACGAGATACACAATAAAAAAAAACATGGATAGCTTTTTATGGAAAAGCTATTGTTGCTTGTTAAATTCATATGTCAAAGACATTAGTGAGTGACTTGTTTATCTACAAGGATTTACCTATTGACTCGCTTTGTTGGTGGTCATTCTTGATTGGATTGGCTTCTTGTTACTATAAAACAAACTTGGCTTAATATAAGTTAAAAAGGACAGTACCGAAAGGTATCACTAAACTTGTTAGTCAAAAACAATAATTTGTTAGAAGCATATTAGCCTTCGTTCGAAGAAGTGGCTTCCAACAAACTCTTGAGTAAAAAAACGATCGAAATGGTAAAAAGATTGATGACAGAAGAAGCAACAACACAAGTTGTGTTTTGTTAGCAGCAGTAAAAGCCTTCATTTTCATAAACAATAATACAATGGTCAAGCTCCACGCAACAACAACTGAATGAAACCGGACTGTTCAAATTAAGTCAAACAAAAGAAAACAGAATAAGGCAAACCAGCTAGCGGGTGCGGGTAAACAGCTGTAGGGTCTTATCTCAGCGAGAGCACAAGGATATCATAGGGCCAGCAGGTTGTAAAAACTTAAACTTGAGACATAGTTGGAACACCGGTTCTAGCTGGAGAACTAGATGAAGTACCGAGGAGACCGTTCTTCAAGATGGACAAAGAGGAGAAGACCAAGGAGACCAAGAAGATAAAGAAAGAGAAGTAAAGGAAAGCAACGGAAGCTTGAGCCTTTCTGCATCTGTCCTTAGAACCTTGAGTAACACCGTTACTGTCAAGATAGTCTTGGTTAGAACAAGAGTGACATCTGATAGCGACGGCCAAAGCGGTGGCACCAGAGAAGGTGAAGACAAAGTTGAGGAAGTCCCAAATGGCCAAGAAAAGTGGAGAAGCCAAGAAAGAGACAAAGAATGCCAAAGCACCGTAGAGTGTAGAAGTCAAAAGACCGAAAGCAGCTGCAAAGATACAGAAGTTGACTTGTGGGTTGTGGTGGTCACCGGTAGCAGCCAATGAACCGGTCAATCCGAGAATGACAACCAGGAACATGAAGTTCACAAGTCTCAAAGAAATATCACCGTAGGACAACATTGTTTGTATATCTGTAAATTAATTAGAGTAGTCAATTGATTAACTATTTCAATTGGATATTGGTTCAGAAAGAAGAAAGAAGTATCAAAAATTCTTGTTTTAGGTGAAATTCCTACATATTAATATTATTTATACATCATCGCCTCCGTAGCCAGCAGACGTTCAAGGAACACAATCATAACAGCTGCATTGGTACAAAAGTCTCTCATATCTTGATTGTTCGCAGTAATTTCCTGTCGGTTGGGTAGCCCTGAGAGCCGGATATGTTATTGTTTTTCTTAATTAGGAAAATACATTATCTGTGTTTGGAAATGTCTTTGGCAGCCGTCTGTCTGGCCGCTATGCGACCCGCAGCTTTGCACGGGCCCATCGTTTGCGGAATTACCGCAGTCTTTCCAGTTTCTCCCTGGTGTGAACCGTGGCGTCTCCCACCCGGGCTCACATCGGAGAAGTGCGCAAACAAGGGACTATTCTTCTGGCTTAATCCTGCCTTTCTCTTGTGCCATCTAGATTCCAGTATATTCTGCTTTTATGTTGACCCCTCCACCCGACAATTTATTATGTAATCTCTGCCAAAGTACTACCCGCTGGGAGCCGAGACACCTCCTTCTACTCTGTAAACAGCAACCTTGGCAGCCCCCTGCTGGCATGGGGCTTTATTTTTTTTTTTCAACAAGAACCCTAGTTTGCTGTCTAATCCAGTGCGCCTGGTGCGGCTACTTCCCCCCCTGTTGTATTCCTTAATCTATTCCCATTTTGACCCTTTTTCCGAAATTATTATTATTTTCCGTCGTTCGATTGAGGATCTGTTTCTGTCCTCCTGTTAAAAAAGGTGTTTGACGAAAAGGGAAATAAAATTTTCCAAAAACAAAATATTGTGAACGCCCCTGCACCAGCGGCGCCTCGCAAACCCTCTTATTCTTTCCTGGTCAAATTGTCTTGTTGCAGGCCGACATTTTTGTCGCTTCGAACAATAGAGAATCCCGACGGATAAGGCAAGCGAGGTGTGATAGTAAACATCGTCGCCAAATTGGTCGAGTACCCGGTCTGCTTCGGAGGACGCACCGAACCTGAGATCCCGGGGAATTTGGCGTTACCAGACTTCCATGAGTTCCACAAAGGGTAATGAAGACATATTCATAACAAACAAATTTTCAATATGTTAAGCGAGTCTGAAAACACTCTGCATCTAATTAGGATTTTTCCATGTTGATCTATTTATTTTTTACTGTTTGTATCAAATTAATCTAGTTTAGAATTTTACTCCAGTGAAATACGGATCAGTTCCATTTTTGTATTTTTTTTTGTATCTATATCTGTCAATTTGTAAACAATCGACAAAGGCTTGAATGAGGAATTCTCAGGGTTGTTGGAAACAGATGTAGGTACCCACCACGGAGTTTCATTTCATACTGATATATTGCGACACGCTGTTTGACGCATTTACTTCCGTACACCAGTATTAAAAATTTAAAAAATCTAATTCTCTGTTAATTTTGTCATCTTGGTTTCCATTGATCCCAAAGACTAATTCAAAATCATGTACAATGCCAGTCAGAAAATTCCACCGATTTGACCTCAAATCAGCTCTCAGACTACATGACAAACGACATCTGGCTACAAAAACGGGCCCCGATGATGATTCGGGTTACATGAGGCGTAGACTTGAGCAACTTGCGGAGAATGCCACTCCAATTGACGGAGACCCCATCGCTGGCATTTCTAAAGATGCGCTGCCGTACAATCAGAACCAACTTCACCAGAAGCTAGATCGTATCCAAAATGAAGATTTTGAAAAAGTTTTCCAAAAAGAGATCGGATTGAGTAAATTGCCGGCGTTTGCCAGTAAGCACACGCGTGAGTTGGCATCATCGCCTGCTTGGACCGGCAATGAAAACGTCTACGACACTTCTCTTAGAATGCTAAATGACAAATACAAGCCTTTGAGAAAATCTGGAAAGACGCGACCATTGATTACGCCTCAGCCATCGGTCAGAGAAAGATTACATGATGCAAGGGAAGGAGCATTAGACTATCAAATTGCCAAGCTAGAAGACCCCGAAAGTAAGAAAAAAAGAGCCGAAAAAGATGACGGTTTCAAGGAACTCTATGCCGAAAGATTATTGGGTCCTGCACAGCTATTGAATGATTCATTTGCGGCTGTGGATAATTCGATTCGTTCATTAGCCGACCAGCGGATCCGTGAAGCACAGAAGAGAGGAGATTTCAAGAATCTTCCAAGGGGAAAATCTCTACCAGACGACTACACTTCGAAAAGTGCATATATTGACCGGACGGAGTACCATTTGAACAATATCCTGAAAAAACAAGATGCCATGCCACCTTGGATCGAGAAGCAAAGCTCAGTGGAAACCCAAATCATACGTTTTAGGGACCAATTAGATGCTGAATGGCGAACTAGAGCTGTCAATCTGATTATTGAACTACATCCGGCGAATAGCCTGCAGCAAAAATTGGGGCTCGTGGCGCAGTACATTGAGGCTGAGGTTGCTGGAAATGGGGCTCCTAAAAAAAAACTCAGAAGTTCAGATTGGGAAGCGAGACAATCAAAGTATCTCGATACCAAGATCAGGTCATTGAATGATACCATTCGCGGATACAATTTGCAGGCTCCATTGGCATCTCAAAAATTGTACTTGACAAAAGTAAAAGAATTAGAGATGTGTTACGTGCGTGTTGCTCCGACGCTGACAGAAGCTGTTCGGTCTCATATTGAAGGACCTGTGTCAGCACCTCAGTCAAACCACACCGGCGCAGGCGCGGGTGGAAAACCCCTTAAGTTTGGGGAAGTACCTCAAAGAGATCCTCGATCAATATACCAGGCGCCGACTGAATCCATTGGCTTCATGTTTCTCGGTCTTTTCAAAGGAAGGAAAGAATGACATCACACCCCCTGTTTTTAAACAATTACGCATAATATATGTATTTGACAAATCGGAATCAATGCGTCCGAGTGATTCTAAAGCTGCATGAAATTATCTAGTTAGCCCACAATAGCAAGTGTAGATGGGGCCTATCTAATTGAAGCTCCTACATCAGGAACTTGAAGTCGGAGTCCTACGCTCGGAAATAGTTCCTGCAGTTCCTTTTTGTTCCCCGGGCAGCACTTATTGGCTAGTCGGTTGGCTAATGGAAGTTTCTTCCGGAGTGAGCGACTTTCGTGACCAGAATAACCGCACAAATGCTCCAGATTATCGAGAGGGGCAATCCTGTCCGCGGCAGTTAAAAAATTAACAAATCGGAACAAAAATAGCCTCTCACACTTTGTTGATCTGGCTACGCAGCCTCGAAATAACTCCACCCCCACATTTTTGGGTGAAAAAATTCAGTCAAAATCCGGGGTGAGAATCAAAATTTGGCCAATAAGAGTTTATGGCAAGGACGGGAAGGGCCAGGTTCGCAATGCTACAGAGATTCACAAATGTGTTTTGGAGCCCACCAAATAACGCCAACACAGTTGAAGGAAATAGCGGTGTTGCATCCGAAACGAATCAACCGTGTAGACCACTAGTGGTATGATTGAGGGGTAACGAGCGGGCAGAACATCGTTTTCTTTGCCGAGTTTGACATCGTAGCAATAGTATAAATACACCCAAGATTTCCTTGAGTGAGATTTTGAAGAATAGTTCCCCCTTGTAGAATATCATCGCAACGGTCATCATCACCTTAGCAAACAAATCAAAACTCAAATCAAACGATACAAACAAAAATGAAGGTCGTCTTAGTTCTCTACTCGGCAGGCAAGCACGCTCAAGACGAACCTAGACTTTTCGGTTGTACCGAAAACGCCTTGGGAATCAAAGACTGGCTGGAGAGCCAAGGCCATACCTTGGTTGTTACTGCTGACAAGGAAGGTCCTAACTCTGAATTGGATCAAAACTTGGACGATGCTGACATCGTCATCAGTACGCCATTCCATCCTGCTTACATAACCAAGGAGAGAATCGACAAGGCTAAGAAGCTCAAGCTTTTGGTTGTGGCTGGTGTTGGTTCCGACCACATTGACCTCGACTACATTAACCAGAGTGGAAGAGACATTTCTGTTCTCGAAGTCACTGGATCCAACGTTGTTTCTGTTGCTGAGCACGTTGTGATGACCATGCTGGTTTTGGTTAGAAACTTTGTTCCAGCCCACGAGCAAATTATTTCTGGTGGCTGGGATGTGGCTGGTGTGGCTAAGGATGCCTTTGATATCGAGGGAAAGACTATTGCTACTATTGGTGCCGGAAGAATTGGTTACAGAGTGTTGGAGAGAATGGTTGCTTTCAACCCTAAGGAGTTGTTGTACTACGACTACCAGCCACTCCCAAAGGAGGCTGAGGAGAAAGTTGGTGCCAGAAGAGTGGAAGACATCAAGGAACTTGTTGCTCAAGCCGACATTGTGACTATTAACTGCCCATTGCACGCCGGATCGAAGGGCTTGGTCAACAAGGATCTTTTGAAACACTTTAAGAAGGGTGCTTGGCTTGTTAACACTGCCAGAGGTGCCATCTGTGTTGCTCAGGATGTGGCTGATGCTGTCAAGTCAGGTCAATTGAGAGGTTACGGTGGTGATGTTTGGTTCCCTCAACCATCTCCAGCCGACCACCCATGGAGATCACTTTCCAACAAGTACGGTGCTGGTAATGCCATGACTCCCCACTACTCTGGTACTGTGATCGATGCTCAAGTGAGATATGCCCAAGGTACGAAGAACATTTTGGAGTCATTCTTCACCAAGAAGTTTGACTACAGACCTCAAGACATTATTTTGTTGAATGGTAACTACAAGACCAGGGCTTACGGTGAGGACAAAAAGGTCTAATGTCAGTGGATTTGCGATTTCGCTTTTTTCAAGGCTTTATATTTGTAAAGTTGAACTTTTTTTTATGTCTCTTAGTATGATTGAATGAACTTACAAATGTGCACTGTTATTAGCGAACTATAGCGAACGATTAAGATGAGTGAGTCGATGGTCTATCGACCTCAGCTTTCAAATAACGGCCCGCTTTGCGTTGCTTGTCGTGATCAAAACACGTTTGAAAGTGCTAATAATAGCCTAAATTGGTAATCAATAACATACAGTTCTTACTAGCAGTTTTGACCGGCAGGTGATACAAGCATTTATTACAGACAGACGTCTGCGGCTTATCTAACTTACCAAAGTTGGTGATACATAGTTGCGAAAGCTGAGCTTTTGGGCTCTCAGATGTGACATTCTCGAACCCAGGCACTCAATTCGTGTTTTTAGGGCCAAAATCAAAGCATACACGAGCCTTTGGAAGCGGTGAAAGCGGTTCGAACGGTGCAGGTTATTCAAGCTGCGTCAGCTTCTGCACAAGTCTGCAGACACTTAGCCATCGTGTTTACTCCTTTGATACGCGTTTGTTGGTAGCGTGTCATCACCTCAACAGGGGCAATACCGTGTATCGTGTACAAAACGCGCGGTGCGCGAAGATAAGCCCTGGTAAAAATTCTCAGCCCCTTGGCGGCTTTGCCCCATGTTACATTTTCCTCACGCGAGAGGAGTTCTGGCTCTGATTTGAGACGCGACGCGTGTAAATTTTTCAGTACATTTCTTGTTTTCAGACACGGTTGAATCAAGATCAAAACGTGAATTCTCGGCTGTGTTCTGCAGCATGCTGCTCCTTCGAGATCTCCTTTGAAAAACTATTGTAACAAACGCCGGCACGATACTTCTTGACATGGGGCGCAGAAAAAACATAATGAAACGCTTCTAGCATTGTGCACAGACTGTTTTTCAAAGGAGGTGCCACAATAGTTTAGTGCATGAAGGTGCGGTGAGAAGCTGCCTGGACCGAGGTTTGTTTGAAATTTCACCACCAATGTGTCCCAGACACTTCTACGATCAACAAGGTATATAAAGTCACACTGTTCTGCTGTTCCCTAATGATTGTAGATTGAATCTGCCAAGTCATTATCATTATACAACATAGATCATCAACCAACATGTCTGACGCTCAAGCCCTCGAAATCTTCCTCAAGTCGCCAGTTACCCAGGACATGATCCATCACCTGGTTAACGTCACTTTGCAAGTTCTGCCTTGTGAGTCATCTAAGACTATCACTCAACAAATGCCTTCACCACCAAACTCTCCGCCAATCCTCAAAACCAAGCCGCTTCCATCTTTGATGACATTCATCACCAAGTTGGTTCGTTACACCAACGTTTATACAGGAACCTTAATGTCCACCATTGTCTTTCTCAACAGATTGAAGTCCAAGCTCCCAAAAGATGCACAAGGACTTCCTTGCACTAGACACAGAATCTTCCTTGCTTGCCTCATCATCTCGTCCAAGCACCACAATGATTCTTCACCAAAAAACAAGCACTGGAGCAAATACACCGATGGCCTCTTCAGAAAAGAAGATGTGAACCTCATGGAAAGACAGTTGCTCATGCTTCTGGACTGGGATCTCAGAATCGAAAATGACGAGCTTCTCAGAGTCTGGAAAAGATTTCTCGATCCAATCAAGGCAGATCTCAAGAAACAATCCAAGATCAGAAACAATTTGAGCAAGGGAATGATTCATGGGTCTACTCAAACCATTCTTGTTCCTCCAACTACAGACATTTCCTCAAACTCGAAGCTTTGCTACCAGAAGCCATCTCCAAATACCCCTTGTCATACTGCTGTGGCGGCCTCCCCATCACCAATGTCACAATTGTCGTCTTCGAGATCGTCCTCGATTTCTTCGCTGGACTCTCTGTGCTCGAGCAACTCGTCGCTCTCGATGGACTCAATGCACTCCAGAGCCTCCTCTGTTTCTAGCATCATGACTGTCGATTTGAACACCAAGTTGTACCCTGTGACCAATTTGGCCTACATAGCATCAAAGTCAACTCATTACATGGCTCCACCTCAACAACAACTTCCTCCAATTCCACAGCCCACGATGGACGAATACAATCTAAACAAACTAATTGACTCCGTGGCCCTAAAGGAAGAACAGGAACTCAACAATCTCATGAGACAGTACTGTGGTACTGCATAATCTTATTAACTTTCATATGTTTGGTTTCAACTACAGGATATTTGTAACCATTCTCCCCATTGCATTTGCATTTACAGACGAGTCACGTATTTTTTTTTCCCCTACTATGGCTCTTGCGTTTTATTGGATTTTACCTTGTTTGTGTTCCATTACTGGTGTTTTACGACCTTACTGGTTAAGGTTTTTGTGTATATTGAGAATAATATAAAGAATTTCATACCCCAGCTTTTTCAAATACACCCAGGTGAAACTTTTCAGGCTGTGTTGAAAAGATTCTGAAGGTAGTGTGCTCAGCTCAAAATCATGCCTTTAAACACCCACAACACGAACGTTTTTTTTTTGAAAAAGAAGGCTACGTGAAAAAAACTGAGCTAATCTTGTAACTATCTTGGATTCATTGAAGTGATTCTTTGAGGTAACAATAGAAGCCATCTAACTTGAATAGACTGATACTTTCCAATTGGAATTTTCTCTTCTTTGGTTATTGGCCCTGATCCGACCAGCGGCGAGTCTCAATTCAAAATTCGGTGAGACCCTGTATATATATCTACGTGTCCCAGATGACTGAAGACAATTCGAACGAACAAAACGAAACCGAGGTCAAGGAAGTGAATTCGATTGGAACTTCTCAGGAGATACGTGATGTTCTAGAAGACGCCAAAAAGACAGATGCTTCAGATGCCCCAGTTGCCCCAGACGCCCCAGATGGCCCCGAAGCTCCAATAGATCAGGAGCCCGCTAAATCTGACATCGAAGAACCAAAGTCTACTCCAAAAAAAAAACTCACGTTACAGGAAAGATTGGCGTTGGCGGCTAAGAAAAAGGCACTGAAGACAGAGGCAAGCAAATCAATTTCCCCTAGAGCCAGCACAGAATCGTCAAGTCGTGAGATCACTTTGAACGCAGAATCAGATGATGCTGAGCTCAAATTGCCAAAAGATTATAAGGACCTGTCAAAAGATGAACTGGTGAAACTGCTGGATCAGGCGTTGATTGTTATAGACGAAACGAAATCCAAAGGCGTGTCAAAAGTGAATAATCTGAGCAAACAAGTGGACGATCTCAAAGCTCAGCTCCAAGACCAGCAAAGGAGACAGCAACAGTTAGCTCGCAAAAATGCGGCTGCTCCAGCATCAAGCAATGAGACATTGAAGAAGAAATTAGAGGAGAAAGAAATTCAGATCAAAGAGCTGCTCGAAGAAGGTTCGAAGCTGTCGATGAAAGAAGTGACACTCACTCAAACAATGAAGAAGATGAAACAAAAAGAACTGGATCTGGAAGAGGATTTCAACAAATCTGAAAAAGAGGTCTTTCTTTTGCATGCCAAAGTGGGAGAATTGGAGAAAACTGTGGAGAAAATGAAAGAAAATGAAAGAAACTCTAAAGAAGACAGATTGGGTCACGAGTCGTTGCAGATCAAGTACGATAAACTTACTGAAGAACGAGACATAGCGGTAAACGAGTTGAAGGAGTTCAAGTTGAGAAAACTTGACGTTCAACTGGCCAATACTAAGAAACTGTTGGAAGAGGAGACGAAACGTTCCAATGCTTTGCAGGTCAAACTTGAGAAGGTTACTGATCAATTCAGTATCTACAAGGACGAATCCAAGAATGAAATTTCGAAATTGGAGTACAGACTACAGAG
Organism: Ogataea pini; assembly: GCA_003707665.2. NCBI lineage: Eukaryota > Fungi > Ascomycota > Pichiomycetes > Pichiales > Pichiaceae > Ogataea > Ogataea pini. Next base: position 200,765 of record PPKL02000013.1, on the reverse strand, counting down.
AGAGAAAAACAAACTCAATGATACGATGGAAGAAAGTTCCAATGAGATCAAGAGATTGGAGAGTAAAATGGAAGCACTTAGAATGATGTCCGAGTCTTCTACAGAGAAGACTGTGGAGGCAAAGATCACCCACGGAGACCAAAATTCGTCAGTGTCTGTCGATCTTTTGCAAGCACAGTATACACAAGCTCAAGAAAACTGGAAATTGATTGAAAGTTCCTACCAAAAGAAAATTTCTAGCTTAGAAAACGATCTGGAAGTTTTGAAACAAAAAGACATCAGTCACTCTAAGAAAATGAAGGCTTTGACCAACGATTTGAAATTGAAGTCTGGAGAAATAAATGAGTCTCTGGAGAACGAAAATGCACTGAGAAATGAATTGGCTGAAGTGCAGAAATCACTCAAGACTTGCTTAAACGAACAAGAAACGTGGAAAAAGAACTTCGAAGAACTGGAAAAGGACTTTGAGATTGAAAAAAAGAGCTTTGAAAAGAAGATACAAGCTTTGGAAGAGGAGAAAACCCGTCTTACAAACATAAACAAGCTCAGAATAGATCCTCAGACATCGTATCAACCGCCTCCACCAATCGGATCCACGGGGACTCCGTCAGGACCAAATGGTAGTGGAATGTTTTACCTGAACGATTTGAACTCTTCATCAAGTTTGAACCATTACAGGAACTACCGGTCGGTCTCGTCTGCTTCGATCGATAATATTGCATTGGGAGAGTCTTCAAGCACTCCAAGACCTGGTCCATTCCCATACGGACCAAACAGAGGACAGTCAAGTTCCTCTTTACATTTTTCGCCTGGGGCATCAAACAACTTCAGTCATAGCTTTCATGGCGACAAGTCGCACGGTTCGCTGACTCTGGAGACAATCGACGACTCTATCAATACCACTGCCACTGATGACGATATTTTCCCGTCTTCTTCGCCGATTTCTGGATATAGAAACAGAAGCACATCTGTTTTGAACCGTGTGCAGTCACGCGATGAGTTTGAGACTCCGCATTCTTCAACCATCGGAGCAGGTCCCGGAGGGTCGACAAGCATGAATGGAGGAAACAATATTCAATTGATGGGTAAGCTGTCCTCTCGTATCAGAAGACTAGAGTTAGAGGTCATGACTCTCCAAGACGAAATCACCGAGCTCAATGAACAGAAGCAAGAAGCTTCGAATGAGATCATCAAACTTATCAAGGACAATGAAATGACAGAGGCATATAAAAAGAAGCTGGCTTCTCTTGAGGCTCAACACAGCGAGTTGACTTCTAATTACGAAGCGACATTGCAACTACTTGGCGAAAAGTCTGAAAGATGCGGAGAGTTGGAAGCAGATGTTGATGATTTGAAGGAAATGTTGCGGTCGCAAGTGCAACAACTGGTGGATTTACAAGAGATGGTTGCATCAAAGAACTAGTACGGTAGTGTATCATATTATTATTAATGGTAGAAGAATCAAAAAAAAAAAAAGGTAACGCTGGGAATTTCTAGATATTTCCTTGTTCAGCAGCAAATTCAGTGTGCGTGTCAATGTCCACAGCTTCCCATGGGTATGCAATCCACGTATCTGGAACGTCCAAACCAGAGTAGTACTTTCCGCCGCCCATTTGGGATTCCACAAGCTCAGCTCTCTTTTCCTTTAGCTTGTTATGAAGGACGAAGATAGAGAACTTGGTTTTTTCGTCGGTTCTTCCGAGCTTTTCAGCAATTTCCTCAACATCCTTGTAAAGTTCAGAGACTGCGTAATGCAAAGTTGTTCTAGTGTCATCGACTTCATCAACGATGAGAATATTTTTTCCAATCAAGGAATCGAAATGCTGTCCTAAAGTACCAAAATCAAGCCACTGTGTTCTGACAACTTCTTTACCGATTTTGTCAGTTCCGGTTCCGAGATCTTCGTACAAAGACAAACCAATCGCTTGGATTGGAATGTTTTTTTCACCTGGAGCTTTGAGGAACGATCTAATGATTCTTGCTGGGATGAATCCACCACCTCCAATAGCTATAATGATGTCTGGCTTTCCTGTTTCTGCTAAACATCTCTCTGCCCCGCTCTTACAGAGCTTGTGGACAGAGTTGTAGCTCACGTACATTTTTTCAACCATTTTGTCTTGGGTTATGGGGACCTTATTGCTTGACCACTATATAAAGTATTGCTCAAGTAAATTAAGCCTGAATTTTCGAAATTCAGCTTATCAAACAAAAATTTTTTTTGTTTCTTTTTTTCATTTTTTAACACAGCCTCAAAAAATATTTTTCAACGGTCAATAATTTTCATTTTCCTCGGATTCTCTAGTAATGATTTTTTTCACTCTAATATTATTAATGATACGTGAAAAAACAGGTAGTTTTCAGATGCTCTGAAACAGCTATTAGTACAGTAAAAAGGATCACTACCTTAATCCATGTTTTCGTCTTCTTCAAGGTCAGCAGCCGCGATAGAATTCTCGTAGTCCGACTCATCAGCGTTTGCGTCTTCCTCCTCATCCTCTTCTTCCTCATCGTCCTCATCGCCCTCTTCATCCCTTGCTCCGTTTTCATCCTCGAAATTCAATCCGTCATCTTCTCCGTCAAAAACAACAGAGTTTTCAGATGCTCTGGAAACAAGCCAGTTCTGTTCGACAGTGTTTTCATCGTCCTCGTCCTCGTCGTCGTCATCTCTACTCATCATGTCGTTTCTCAGCTTCAGTTGCGACTGCAACAGAGCGAGTCTACCCTGCAACGATAGTATACTAGGAAGCAGCTTGATATTTTCCACAAGACTTGATCTCACAAGTTTTAAATAACCATTGCACTCAGAGTCTTTGCAAATGAAACTTCCTTTAGACAGTAACAACCATTTGAGCCATTGGCCTAGAATTGATGATTTTTGTGGAGTGTCGGATATCCTTATTGTGATTTGCTTGAACAAACCAACAGACTCTAGGTCAGAAAGATAATGCATGGTACTCTTGGAAAGATGCTGATTTTGTCCCAGAATGGATATAAGCTGATCAGCTTTATCCTCGGACAAGTTTTCTAAAATGAGCTCATAGACCTCGCGAGGTTCTTCTCTGGTGAATTCCACGTCGAATTCGTCTTCGTCGTCACTAAAATCTTCAGCGTCAGATTCTTGTTCAGAAGCTTCGTCGCTCTCAACGTCAGAATCCCCTTCCTTGTGATTCACGCTGATGATGACTTCTCCATCTACAGAATCTAGATTTTCTAATTCGAAATCAGTCATGTCAACGCTGTATCCGTCAAACCAGACTCCCGTCAAGTAAGTTTTATGTTCGATCAAACTGACAAATTTGACATTCTCGTCATCGGTTTTCAGTTGGACGTTTGATGCGTGCTGTTTTCTTCCACGCTTGTTGAATGCGTCCACGAACAACTCTAACTTACCATCTTCTGAGACCACGGCGATGGTCTCGGCAGATTCAGAAGATATCAAAACGATAGAGTTGACGTTGGACGTTGCTTTCAAAGTCCCCACCACTTTGGAACTCGAAATAGACACTATCTGTACGACCGAGTCGTTTGCTCTTGAAGTGGCCAACAGATCTGGGTTCAACTTGGACTGAATAATGGCCTTGATCTGTGTTTGATGTGTCTTTGGTGCCAAAACAATACCTTCTTCTCCCACTTCATTGCCAGTAGAAGCCAAACCAACAACATGGAGAGCACTAGATGCAATCACAATGTTGTTTGTTGGGTGCAAAAACTGTATGAACTGAGCTTTTTTGTCAGCATTGTAAATTCTGGAATCCTGTAATCTGTTTTCGAACAAACTAAAACGTCTAAGTGCCGAATTTTCTGGATCAAGTCCCCAAATATCCAGACCAGATCCGTCACAGATATCTGAGATTGGCGAAACGGTAGAGATTTTGTTGGTGAATTCCTTAGTGAACGGTGAATATATCAATATTTCATTGCTGGTCAAGAGGATCGCCAGATAACTGCCAAATTGCACGTCTGATTCTTGTGTCTCAACGCTCTTGCTGTGCTTTCTCTTATTTCTAGTAGGCGTTGCCTTAGCACCTTTGGTCTTCCTGTTGAGGGCTGCAGCCCCAACGTTACTTATCCACTTGACACTTTGGAGCTTTTCGTCTGATTCTAATTCCACGCTCGATGCAAACTGTTGTACTTTTGAGTGCAGCGGAATGATTCTGATCTCATTTCTACCAGGTCCTGAAACCACAGAGGCTAGAAACAGACCATTATGGTCTGTACAACAAGTCACAGCCGTATTTCTCATACCTTATTGCTTTCAAGGATATACAGAGCTTGTGAATTTCCTCCGACAGGCGTTATGGCTGTAAAAAACACACTGTTTTGAGAACTTTAGGGACTTGCTTTACTATCAAAGTGAGTTGAAAATTTTTTTATAAAATGTTTTTTTTCTCCTTGAAATTTTTCATTTGAATTTGAAGCTTAATTTTTTTTTTTTTTTTTTTTTACTTTATACTTGTGGTTATCGTAGACATCGTGATTGAATAAAAATTTATAAAGACCTAACAAGATTGGGTCGTTCACACCTTCAAATTGGGGGGAGTAAAGTCAGAATTTGACGAAGCGCTCTGTGCCGGCTGAGAGGCTGAAGCCGAGGCCTGTGCCTGTGCTTGTGCTTGTTCTTGATGCTCCTGATCAGCAAGTGGACCAACACCAATCTTAGCCAGACCTATCTCTGCACTAGTATGAAGCAGGTTGAGTCTCTGATAAGGAGGAATCTTGTTTGCAATCTCCAAATTGCGTAATCTTATGCTCAGCTCAACCTCTTTTCTGTTTTTTTCATCGATTTGAGCCTGTAGATAGTTGATATATTCCACAGATTTGCAAAGAATTTGACCCTTATTAGGTTTACCGTCTTTAGTCCCAAAAGACTTGTCGCGAGTGTCTTCAAAGAGGTGACGAGGAATAACATCAAAAAGCTCATATATTTTATCGTTCATGTTGTCTCTTCTTTTTCTGTCGGTAGGCTGAAGTGGTGGACTACTGATGGTATTTTTTCTCGACCTTGAGCCTGAGATGCTGGCCATTCCGGGAGTATTGGATAAACTAGATGGCCTCTCATCCTCTTTCACGATGTCGTGATGAAATTCATTTTTGACACCTTCTTCCTCCTCTTCTTCTGGGATTGGGAAATTAATGTTGTTGTTATTCAATGCTCTTGATAATGAGGCACGTATGTTTCCTGTATCTTCTTCTTTGACACTTGTGGATAAGTTACCGTTGAGCGAAGAGCCTAAATTTTGTGTGTTCGACGAATGTCCTGTTTCGTTTGTTGAGCCTCTTGCTTCGAGAAATGACGAAAAGTCTAGACATTCTGAGTAGCTGCGTCCGTTGTGGTTTTCAGAAGGAAACTCTGCTTTCGAGTCCTGAGAGTCCAGGTTCAAAAAGTCCATTGTAGTGGGGCAAAAATAGCGGGGTGAAGAAAGGTAGTTTGATTGGAAAGAACACTGTTCAATGAGGGGTCCTTTATGTCTTAAACTCCGATGAAATTTCTGGGACTTCTTATTTATTAAGTGTGATTTCTAGATAGTTGCGAATACTTCAATCAATTGTTCTCGGTAGAAAAGGGTATAGTTTGTGTTCGAGCAGTTAATTATTTTATTGGAATTGACCCAGGTCGATCGACGCAAAACGACGCAAGAAGAAAAAAAATTACGCACACACTTCGACTTGATGGGTTTCTAGTATTTTCTCTTGTTTGGGAACAACATCACAAGTTTCTAACCCTCTATTTCACGAATCAACTTTGCAGATCGTTGGCACTGAACTTGAACACTGGAGTACATTGTTTAGTAACATCAGATAATACGGAAATGCCTATTGATTACTCAAAGTGGGATAAAATTGAGCTCTCTGATGACTCCGATGTGGAGGTTCATCCAAACGTGGATAAGCGCTCTTTCATCAATTGGAAACAAAGGGACATCCATGAAAAACGTATACAAAGAAACAATGAGATCAAAGGGTTGATGATTCAAAAAGAAATGTATCTACGACTGAATAACAGAGTGGATAAACTATTGAGTACATTGAATGAAGAGGCAATTGTCAATGAAAATGCGAGAAATGCCTTTTTGAGAGAGAACTTTGATCCAACTGAAAAATGTAGCATTGAACAAGAGGCTGAAAATCCTCCTTATAACGAGATGGTTGAAGATTTATTTGCTCAAATTTCAGAAGATCTTGTGAAAGAAAATAAAGATCCAAACGATGCAGCTAAACTAATAGCTAAAGTTAAGGAACACCGTGCCAAAATTGCCTCTGTTTTGGAACAAATTGATCCAAAATTGGAGGAACTAAACAGAGAGAAAGAAGCTCACATTTCCAGTGAAGACATCCACGACGGTTGGAATAGCTCTTTCATTAACAGGAAATCAGAGACTACTGAGCCAAAGAAGGCTAGTGTTCCTGCCAAGATAACAACAGCACAAACAATAGAAACGATCAACACCCCTAGCGCATCTAAAAAGCAGGCGCCTTCAAAACCATTGGATCAATTGGGTGAACTTGAGCTATTGCAAGAGACTGAACAGTTCTCCGAAATACTTCCAGAAGATTTGTTGAAATCCATCAAGTTCTTAGAAGATCATTTGTACATAGTGAGTGAGCAACAGAAGGACGCTTTGATGATGAAATCGTTCGATCACCAGCTGGACGGCGACAGTATGCGTTCAAAACAAAGCATTCATCAAGCATTGATTCTACAGTATTTGGATGATCTGTTCAAGGCAGCAGGTGGACCACGTGCTACCGTGGCCCAGAAAGAGCAAGCAATCGGTCTGTTTATCGGTAAATTGTTAGACAAAAACTCACCAGCATCTCGCACATTCGAAGCTGATTGGCAAAAAACTTACAACCACATTGTGTCGAGATGCGAGATCATCAAGCAGGAGCATGAATCTCAGGAGACAGGACCTGAGGGAGTTGAGCAAATCCAGCTCAGATCTATGGATCCTAGCTCTGAGCTTGTTGTCAATCTACCTCCTCAAAATAGTCCAGAATACGAGGTCTTCAAGAATATTCCTGAACCTATGCAAAAGGCACTGGAGACCGAAAAATTGGATGAAATCAATCGTGTTTTTGCGACAATGTCTGTTGAAGATGCCGAACAAGTGTTGGAACTGTTTGACCAGTGCGGTGTGATTCAGATCCAGGCTTTGTTGGAGAATGAGGATGAATTCAACCGGTTGAAGGAGGAGATTAATGATGAGCATTTGGAGGAAATTGAAGAAGGAGATGAGGGAAATGATGCTACTTTTGAGCAGACAGCAGATGTTGTTGATTAAACAGGCAAATAAAATCAGGTTACGTAAAATGATATATACACATATACTTCGTTGCTCTTAGTTTTTGAGAGGAGGCATTCTGAGAATTTCTTTATTCTTGTTCGTGCTCATTTCCTGGAGTTTCTTGAGAATGACAGAGTTCTTCCATTTTTCTGGCAATGGGGTAACGTCGTATTTCCCGGTAGCCCAGTAGTAGATATCCCAATCTGGTTCGTCAAGCAGTTTATCGTACTCTTCAAGCTCTTCTGGAGTCATAGTCGCAAGATACTTATCAGCGAATCTGCTGAGGAGCAAGTCGGACTCGAGAATACCACGCTTTCTGGACTGGTAAACAAGTCTACGTCTCTTCGTTTCGACGGCTTCGTTGACTCTTGGGATTGGTTGAACTTTGATCTTGAGTTCACCATCTTCTTCGATCATGATGTTTTGAGAGTTTGAGCCCTGGCTGCGTGATACAACCGAGGTGGCGAATCTTCTTCTGGCAAGAAGTGCTGTGGATCTGAGCATTGCGGTGGTGCGGCGGTGATGGAATACACTTGGATTTTGATGGATGGTTTACGGGCACTCGAAGACGATTTGTAAAGACAGAGACGACTTTTTGGTGGCGGAAAATTGGGGATGGAAAAAAAATTAACGCTTGTGACGTCGCGTCGATTGACGTTTGTTGCTGAGAAAAACAAACGATGATAAATTGAAAAAAAAAAAAAAAAGTCATTCAAAGAAACAGTCATCTATCTCAAACCGTAACACTCTTATCCATCAGTGCACCACAACATGTCAGAGGATAATAAGAAACGTAAGCTGGAAAACGAAAACGGTTTGGTCACAAAGCGGTTCGCAGAGGTGAGAAGAGTGACGAACGAAACAAGTATCCAGATCATCCTCAGTTTGGACGGAGGCGCGATTGAGTGTAAAGATTCGATCCTGGGTGCTAGTTACGAGAAAGAGAGTCATGCCGCACAGAATACCAGCTCACAAGTGATTTCTGTGAAAACTGGACTGGGATTTTTAGACCACATGTTGCACGCTCTTGCCAAACACTCTGGTTGGTCTTTGATTGTAGAGTGCATTGGAGATCTTCACATCGATGACCACCATACTGCTGAAGACGTTGGAATTGCGTTAGGAGAGACGTTTAAGCGCGCTCTGGGACCAGTGAAGGGGCTCAAGCGATTCGGATATGCTTACGCTCCTTTGGATGAGGCGCTGAGCAGAGCTGTGGTGGACTTGTCAAACAGACCTTTTGCAGTGGTTGAATTAGGATTGAAGAGAGAAAAAATTGGTGATCTCAGTTGCGAAATGATTCCACACGTTTTGGAAAGTTTCGCCACGAGCGCTCACATCACGATGCATGTGGACTGTCTACGTGGATTCAACGACCACCATCGTAGTGAGAGTGCTTTCAAGGCACTTGCTGTCGCTATTAGAGATGCTACAAGCTTCACTGGTCGTGACGATGTTCCTAGTACCAAAGGTGTTTTGATGTAACATCTTTACACTGCGAAACTTGACCATAGTCGTACATGTACATTCCGAATAAAAACTAAGCGTATTTCATCACACATGGGTAAGAGATGTACCAACTACACAGGGTGCTCCGCTTCCGTAGTCTAAGACGTTTATCGAGATATAATAGGATTAGGAAAGTCTACCCGGCAGACACCTCGCACCGACGCGAGCGAACAGAGTCAACAAGGATAGCCAGGGTAGCCAGGATGGCCAGCAATGCTCAGGAAGAGGTATAGACTTTTCTCCACTTCTTTGCACAATCAAACACTCACATGTCCAGTATATACACTCACTACACACTCTCACGACTCGGTTTTCCCCCCTCATTAACTCCTCATTCGCTCGTCTAACTTTTCAGGCTGTGCAGCGCGAGCGGTTTTTTTAACCATCTTCCCCTCTGTAATTTCGATATAATCTTGCGGCTTGCTCTTTACATGCCACGCGTAGGATCACGGGAACGGACCGCCGCGCGCTTGTATTGCCACTGCACGCTGAATGTCTGACAGCTTGTCGGGTCCATTGAATTCTGAACAAAATCGTTCAACAGCTACTCCTTCTGCTCTGTATAAACAGGCAGGTGCTCTTGGTGTTTATTCATATTACTACGAGAACCAAAGACAGACATTCAATCGGGCACGTTTATTGTCGCCAATCAAACAGAACACAGCCGTTGTGAAGATGTCGAACGAGGTTAAGAATGGAGAAGTTGGAGATGAGCCAATAAGATCGAATGGATTATCAAGTGGATCAAGAAAGGTTGACTCAGATCAAATAGCATCACCATTTAAGTCAACAGTTCCTTCACGACTCAGTTCGCCCGCTTCCTACTCAAGACAGCTCGGATCGCCGCCTAAGTTAGATCTCTCGAGTCCTTCCAAATTAGACACTATCAGCCCAAATCCAATACCCGATGAAGAGCTCATGATCAACAGTAGAGAGCTCGTCCAGGACGCCTTACGGCCCTCAAGAACACGTCGCGAACCTTCACAGCTGGACCTGTGGATAAAAGTGATGTCATTGCTCACGGGGAAGGACAAAGTGGGAAAATGTATACAATATGGTTTGAGAATCCTTATTGCGTACTCTGTCAGGGTAAGAAAAATACCCTTGTTATCCGATTTCAAGCTGACAACAGTTGATTTCAGCGGATCCACCACGAACATCATTACCCAGCTTGCTCGAAAACCAGAACTTTTGGTGATTCTGTTTTTAGGTCAATTTGAATCCAAGCTTGTGGGCCTTACAAAGATTCTTTCAATCTACAGACAGATGCTACGGGCGGGAACTGTTCCATTCAAGGTGTTGAAGTTAGCTGAAAGAGTGTCCAAATCGTTTAGTTCGCTCAATACAAACGAAAAGGGCTCTATGAAACTTCAAAAACTCAAACAGGATTGGTGGAATGTGAAGTCCTTGCAAGAAGTGAGTGCACTTTATTACAGTTGGTTTGACGAATCGTTACTTGCATTCAAGCTGGGGATTCTCAACGACAAATCTATGCCGAAATACCGTGCGATCGCCACCAAACACGAGCCAATTGCGTGGTACATCAATATTATTTTGGGTATTCGAGCTCAATTTGAAAAATTGTCGCAGCTTACGAACAAGGAAAACTCACTGAAAATCAACTATCAGGTGAAACAGCGTGCGAAAAGGCTGATTTCATCTATCAAGCCTGAACTTTCGCCAATTTCGCTTGCTTCGGGATCCAGATCCAGTACTTTATCACCTCAACTTGAAGTGTATTCGTCTGAGTTGAAGAAAATTTCTGAGGAGAAATATATGGTCCAACTCGAGATTTTCAAACTTTTTTGCGATTTTGCGTATGATACTGTTACTGTTTTCCATATTAGGATAGATGAGCCGCTACATTTGATGTTTGGGTTCGGTGCTGCTTTCATTTCTTTATCCAAGATCGTTATGACTGAGAGACAGAAGATGGTTAAGGAGCTTCGAGAAAGCGAGATTTGAAAAAGATTTAATAATGATTACAATGATGAGAATACATTGGTTAACGACTGAGTCCTTTTGAGTACTTAAAATAATCTACAGACGACAGCTTTGCTTGTGGTTTCTCATCAAATGCAGGTTATTTCATGTGTTTTGTGTCTAGTGTACGTACGAAGTTTGATGGATATTCCGCGATTTTGATCTAGAGTTACTCGTCTTTATTGTCTCATTTTACCTGTTACAGGAGCGTAATTTTATGACTAGTTGAATCGCGTTTTTTGGCAGAACGCGATTCATTGATAGAAAAAAAAAGGGGTTGATTATAGAAATATGGGCGTGCCTGCTAAGAAGAATTACAGTATAAAGAGATTAGTTTTGTTGTATAGAAAAAAACTTCTTGATAAGTTTCCTGGGACTCAGAGTGAATATCACCATTATACAAACTCCCTGCTTCGCGCCTCTAGTTCATCTCTCGTTCATCATTCCTCCCATGCCCTCTAGAAACTCCTCTCCAACAAGACACAGAGGGCGCACACCCCTTACCGTCAAAGATGCAAACACATTAAGATCGCATTCCAGTGGGTCATCAAAGTCGTCAAAATCATCGCTCAAATCACAGCCCAACTCCCGGTCCGCTTCTCCTAAACGATCACAACTAGACTACGTCAATTCATTCAAAGTAGACAGCACTGAGTCACTGATCTCCGCTCCAAGTCTCACAAGAAATCCATCACCAAAAAGACCATCTCCATCGAAACTGCAGTCTTGTTCGCCTTCAAAACGCTCAAAAATCGAGTCTCCTCGTAAATCGCTACCCTTCAAAATATTCGAAGACCCTTATGATTACCGCAAAAACCTCACTTCCTCGTTCACAGAGTCGCTTCTGATCACTGACGTCACTGACAAGGAGAACGAGCGCGCGGGTTCCAAAACTGCAGACTCAGAGTCGACTATGATCCAGCATCGCCCCAAAAGAAGAGCTCTTGACGACCTCAGAATAACTGAATTTCCCGGATTCATTCAACACCACCATGAAGCGAGCTCTTATTCGGGAATTTTGGAGCCGAAACTACAACTTACCACCTCGTCGTTGCTTAATACCACCACCAACTCTAGCATAGAAAGAAAAGTTCCTTCTTTCGTCACTCCTCCCAAGAAGAACAGAATTAGATACCAATACGTCAAGTCTCTCAGTCAGCAGGAGTCTCCGAAGTCGCAAAAAACCAAACCATCTTACACGGATTTGGATCTGAATGAGCAATCTGTGAATGCCAAACGCAGACTTCAATTTAATGTGTTCAATGATGTGTTGGATGTGCAACGGTCGTGACTTGATTCGCTTGTCGTTTGCCCTGCTCGTTGTTTGCCCTGTTCGTCTTACCACTTCCCATTCTTCCGAAATATACATCCATTGTAGAGATCTGATTATAATTTTACATGTCACGTGAATATTTTTTTTCTCACTCTTGAATAACTAAAGCTAAGTTAACACTACTACATTTAAACTAGAACCCAACCTCATGGTTAACTAATGACTCGCTTAGCCCATCGTTCTCTTGTCAATGGCCATGTCATCGCTGCCCAGTTTTGAAGCTCAAACCAGCGATGACTTAAGAATCCAAATCTTGCATTATGATTCGTACCAATGTTTACCTACACAACTAGATAAACAATTTGCCACCATCAACGGGGGACAGATTACGGACGAGAAATCATTCAGTCAAGTTCCAGTAGTGAGAATTTTTGGAAAACTGACAACAGGACACACTTGTTTGCTTCATTTGCACAACATCTTCCCATACCTGTATGTTCCATACAATGGACCAAAAACAGAGATAAATAAGCATTTGATCTGTTGGAAATCAGAGATCGAATTAAGAATTCACGAGTCTTTTCAAAAGGGAAAAAGAATTAGGAAACAAACAGTCAAAAAAAAGAGGGCAGAAGATGATTCCATGGAGATACAAGAGACTCAATCGGAGGAAGAAGAAGAGGAAGAAGATTTTGAAATGGAGAATTTGCACAGAACTTATGTGTCTGACTTGTCGTTGGTGAAAGGAGTACATTTTTATGGTTATAGCAGTGGATACTCGGGATTCATTAAAATCAGCCTTTTAAGTCCCAAACTTGTTTCCAGACTCACGAGACTGTTGAATGAAGGTCACGTTTTTGGGAAGAAAATAACACCTTACGAATCGCACGTTCCGTTCACATTGCAGTTTTTGACCGACTACAATTGTTTCAGCAGTGATTGGATCCATATGAGCAATTTTTACTGGAGATCACCGCTCGTTCAATTGCAAAACGGCGATCCTGAATTGCAAGACTTGTTCCAAACGCAGTCTCGAGAGTTCAATGATCTGAAAGTGACTGAGTCTTTGAAAAATCTTTTCAGTATTTATGTCAAGAAAGAAACCTCACACGTCAATATACTGGACGCTGAGTGTTTTCCCAGAATGGGGAGAACTTTATGTGAGCTCGATTCTTGTGCCCAATGGATCATCAACAGAAAATCACTCAAAGAAAGAGACATTCATAAAGGGTCGCTGATCGAGTCAAGTATGAGTGAGGAAACCTATCTCACATCGACAGACTCTCTTTTGAAGGATATTAGATACCAGAGACAACAGCGAAACATGCCTTTTGAGCCGAGTGGGAAGCTTTTCGATGGAAAGCTGAGAAATCATTCGAAAACTAAATGGATTGAGGATGAAGAGTTTCAACAGCTTTTGGATTATTGCTGTGTTTTGTCTGAGAAGGAATGGCGTCGACTGAATAAGAAAGACTCGTTGGATGAGTCCAAAATTCTGAAAAGTGCAGATTGGCTGGAAAAGTATTCCACATGCTTCCAAAGCATAGAAACTCTTTGGCCTAATCCAGAGTTACCAAATTCGTGTTTGTTAAAGTTAACAGAAGATCAGATGAAAAATGACTCTCAAATCTCTGTAACGGTTCTCTATGGTAGCTCGAAAGAATCACCAGAAAAAGTTCATAGTCAACATAGTCTTTCCATACTTGAGTCTGTGGTGGAGACCATTGACGAAGATTTTGTGGATGTCACTGATTCAGAGGAAGAACTAGAGACTGACCATGAAACTGACGATTTTCTAGGCGATCTTCCCCATCTAGAGAAGAAGAGTGACTCAGAAGAAACTGAAATCTCGCCAAATCCAGTCATCTCAACTGAAAGCTCACATAGCGAAAAGAAAACGGTCCGTTACGAGAACACGATACAAAATGCCTCTCAAGATGAAGACGTTGACAGCAGATTGTTTGAGATGACACAAGGGCGGAAGAAACATGATATTCTATCCCCTGTGAACGAGAAGTCTAGAATATTATTGGATTATTCTTCGACTGAGGTGGACGACTACGATAGAATGAGTCTCTGGAAAAATGACTCGGACCAAGAGTATGTCTATGAATACAACATTCCGCCTCCAAGATACGACACTCACGAATCAATGATGAATAGTTTTGTGGAAGAGTATGACATGATGAAAATCGAGTATCTAAATCCCTATTACTCATCCAGAGAAAATTTCAAGGATGGTGCTACGTTTTTTTCGGGCAAGAAATTTCAGTTGAAGTGTTTGGATCTCACAGGTTTGGAGTCGTATCGGACCTTCAACGAGCCGACTTCAAACACCGTTCAGTTAGGCAATGAGCCACCAAGATTCGATAGCATTTGGTCTTACAGTGCTGTTGGCCCCTCATTCAACGAGGTAGATAAATGGTGCAAGGAGAATCCGACAAAATCCAAAACCAAATCACAGTTACTTAAATCACAAGTTGATTTTGCTACTCAAAACATGAGAGGTTACAAGTATCCATCGTTACAAACTCCGATCAAGAGGAAGAAAACTGGTTTCAACAAGCTAATTCTTCTTTTGGTTGAAATCCATGTCAATACAAGAAACGAGCTTTTCCCTGATCCAGAAATTGATGAGATTTCCGCCATATTTTGGACATTTGACGAGGAAAACTATCCCTTTGAACTCGGACTGAGTAAGTCTGGTATATTTTTGTTGGCAAAAGATGATACCGATAAAGGGTACAGATCGACTGGTTTTCCAACTGAAACTTTCGAGACTGAGAATGAGATGATCCAGGAACTCATTTCATTGGTGGAACTCATTGATCCTGATATCATGGGTGGCTACGAAATACACTCCTCGTCTTGGGGCTATATTCTCGAACGTTTCAGAAACGTTTACAAGTTGGATATTAGTACGAGATTATCACGAGTTGCCAACAAATTCAATAATAAGTTCAATGATAGATGGGGTTACACTCATGCGTCGAGCATCAGAATCACAGGGCGTCATATGCTCAATCTTTGGCGTCCTTTACGGAGTGAATTGGCTCTTACCAAGTACACATTAGAAAATGTGGTTTTCCATGTCTTGCATCAGAGAATTCCTCATTATGACCATAAAATCCTTACAAACTGGTTCAAATCGAAAAATTATGGTCTGAAGAATAATGTCCTGGAGTACTACATGACCCGTTTGCAATACGAGATGAAACTTGCCGACCAGCTGGAAATTGTGGAGAGAACTGTTGAACAATCTAGATTCTTAGGAATCGATTATTATTCAATCTTTTACAGAGGTTCGCAATTCAAAGTGGAAAGTTTGTTGGTTAGAATCGCAAAACAGGAGAATTTCATGCTGATTTCACCATCCAAAAAACAAGTTTTCAACCAAGATCCCCTCCAGTGTATTTCTCTTATATTGGAACCAGAGAGTGCATTTTACAAAAGTCCTCTTTTGGTTCTGGATTTTCAGTCTTTATACCCATCACTAATCATTGCCTACAATCTTTGCTATTCTACGCTATTGGGGAAATTGAACGGATACGATCCGAAGAAAGGTCAAAAAATAGGTGTTAGTACAATTAAACAACCGCCTGGATTACTATCACTTTTCAGAGATGACATCAATATTACTCCTAATGGGTTCATGTTTTTAAAATCTAACGTGAGAAAATCATTATTGGCAAAGATGTTAGCCGAGCTTCTTGAAGCAAGAATCTTTGTCAAAGACACAATGAAACGACTTCCGGATGACTCAGAGCTTCACAAACTGTACAATAACCGTCAATTGGCTTTGAAACTCATAGCTAACGTTACTTATGGATACCTTTCCGCTTCGTTTTCTGGAAGAATGCCCAACTCGTCAATAGCTGATGCAATTGTCTCGTGTGGACGAGAAACTCTATTGAAAGCTATCAGTGAGATAGAAGGCAATGAAAACTGGGGGGCCAAAGTCGTTTATGGCGATACTGACTCGTTATTTGTGTATCTACCTGGTAAGACTAGGGAAGAAGCTTTCAAATTGGGCAAAGAGATGGCAGATCACATCACATCAATGAATCCTTCACCAGTAAAGTTAAAGTTTGAAAAGGTTTATCATCCATGTGTACTGATAAGCAAAAAGAGATACGTTGGTTATTCCTACGAAAATGAAGATCAAACTGTACCAAAATTTGATGCTAAAGGAATTGAAACAGTCAGAAGAGACGGTATACCAGCTCAGCAAAAAATGGTTGAAAAATCTTTGAGAGTGCTGTTCGATACCAATGACTTATCAAAAGTCAAAGACTACGTGACAAAAGAATTTTACAAAATAATGCGAAATAAAGTGAACGTAACTGATTTCTTGTTTGGCAAAGAAGTGAGATTGGGAACTTATAAAAATCCAGCATACATTCCTGCTGGGGCACGTTTGAGTATGAAAAAAGCGTCTATGGACCACAGAGCAGAACCGCAGTATAAAGAACGGGTCTCGTATCTGGTGGTGAAAGGCTCCAAAAACCAAATTTTGCGAGATAGATGCCATTCTCCACAAGATTATGTCCAAAACGAAAAACTGGAACTTGATGCCAATTATTATATTAAGAAAGTGCTCATTCCTCCATTGCAAAGAATTTTCAATCTAATGGGGGTGGACGTGAATGACTGGTATGAAACGCTACCCAAAGTAATGACATTACCTAGCGATCTTCAACAATTGAATTTCAAAAAAACTTTGGTTAACTCATCATGTTGTCTGAATTGCAATTCTGTCATAGATCAGTTTGACCAGAGAAATAAACTCTGCGGCAATTGTTCTAAAAATGAACTTGAAACTTTGGTGCAAATGCGAACTGCTGTTCGTACCAAAGAACTCAAATTGAATAATATCATCACCATCTGTAAAGAATGCTCAAAACAGTCTATGAGAAACAACAATACACCGCTGGACAGTGCTTTGAGTTGTACAAGTGAAGAATGTGCCATTTATTATGACAGAGTGAAAACTTTCAGACAAACAAGCCAAACAGCGCAGAAGTTCGATCAGTTTCTAACATGGTGACTATCAACAAGCAGCATATTCGCTTTCTTCCTGTATTCTAATGTCAAGTTGTCGAAGGCTTCCCTCAGCATGGTCCAGAAGTTCCTTATAATTACTGAACTCTGCAATTTGTTTCTCTATTTCGAGTGCCAATTTCATCATTTTGAGTTCATTGATTTTTTTGAATCCAGTGATGGAGGACTCCAGATATTCCAGAACCTGATTGAACAGAGTTACCGTTTCGGAGCTATCAGAAGACATTAACTTGATCGATAAAACTTTTGCGAGTTGATAATATCCGTACGAACTCAACCATAAACTGCCGACTTGCAATGCCAACGGCATTATCTTGAATAGAATATCTTCGACATCAATCGCAGATTTTTCTGAATCCATTTTAAGTAGCAAATCGCATAAAACTAGCGATGCTTTCACCACAAGAGTCATGAGCGAAGACTCATGGGCCAAAGCGAGTGCGTCCAAAAGAACACTCAATGCTCTCTCGTAGACGCTGGAGTACTCAGCGAGGATTTTGGCGTACAAAATCTGAAATTCAATAAACCAAAGGTGATTGTAGGCATGATCATCTTCACTGATTTTTGTGAGACATTCGGAAACGATTTTGATAGCTTCATCGCAATTATTTACACTCATTTGGTACATTGCCAGTTTGTAGTTGAGCTCATGGTGCAAGTCTTGATCATTGATCTCGTTTATTTGACCTCTAAGTTTTCCAAGCAAGATGGAAGTTGGTTTGTATCTGCATTTTTTGAGCCAGAGGTCAGTTTTCAGCAGCAACAAACGTGATTGCCACAATTTCATGAGCGAAATATCGTCTACAACCAGTTTTTCATATGAATTGAACAATTCAAGTGCTTCATCGACGTTACCCATTTCATAGCTGAGTATGGCTCTCCGCATGTTGATGGTGAGCTCGTCAAAAACACTGAGACCAGAACCACAAGCGTCAAGAGCGACATCGGTGTACAATATAGACAGAGCAGGAACCCCCACTCTGCTCCAATTTGCTATACTCAGCTGACAATTTCTGACAAAAGTGGTCTTCACGTTGGATCCAATTTCGAAATTGAGAAGAATGTAGGAGGCTTTGGTGACATTTTCGAGGACTTTCCTCAATGGTGCACCGTCCAGCATGAACTGTAATGCATGGTATTGATAAGCCATTGATTGCAAAATCCAGTTTCTGTTCTCCTTAGTTTTGATTTTCAAAAACTGCAATATTTGATCGCGTGTTGTTAAATTCTTCACTTTTGAATAGAGATGTGGTTTATCCTTGAGAAAGTTGAACAGCCATGTGAGAAGATAATTTAGACAGTCGAGATCCTTGTTTTCACGCGCCACAAGGATGGCCTCATCGATTGCTCGTAGAGCCTCATCGTCTGAATTGAACGAAGCATGTAGTGTTGCGAGCGAGAGCAATGCGTAATGGTAAAAAAGCTGTTGTCGATTGGACATCATGTAATCGAAATAGCGATGAAGAGCATTGAACGAACCTTCGTAATCGCACTGTTTCCAACACTCGAGATACTCAATGTAGTAAGCTGATGGAATAATTCCACGTTGTGATTGTGATAGTAATTTGAGTATGTTTTTCACTGATTCTGGCGGTGGGGGCGAGTATTTCTGTAATATTTGAACCTGATGTTCCAGCATTTGAGCCAGGTCAATTTGAGAGATTACTTGGGTGGTTGATGAAGCGTCGGTGTCTTGGAAACCGCTGTTTTCAAGAAGACGACGCATCAAGTCCGCATCTGCCAAATCATCGTCGTTGGCATGAGCGTTGCCGCGACTCAATTTCTGCCACATTCCTCGACTTTCTTCACGATACTTTCGAAAAGTTTTCCAAAGTTCTGCAGTTTCGTCGAAAACGAGCACTTCAAACGCCACAGAAATGTTGTAGACAAACCTTCCCAGAAAACTAGTAGATGTGAGCATCTTTGTTGGGGCCGCAGCGGTAGAATTTCCTGGTCTTTTCTGGTTTTCCACAAGAAGACGACTGCTGCCAGCAATGAAATCATGAAATGTGTCTAGCGTTGTAATATTCCATAAGGTATCGAGCAAATATCGTTGAATTTCCTCGATATATTGACTGATTTGGGCGGGCTCTTTAGAGCCTGATTCGGCGAAAAAACTGCGAACAGACTCCTCAATAAACGCGAGAATCTCATTGAGTGACGGAAAGAACACAGTGATCAAATCCTGACGTCTTTCATCAGGGTCACCATGCTCGATCAATTGGACTAATGTTGACAAGATCGGAGGGACACTTGCAGCTGGAAACTTCTTGTAGCAATATCCCGAGATAAGTGCAAGAATAGATATTTTGGAAGTGGCCAAAATCGGCGTCAGTACGAGTGTCACCGGTGGTTCTTCCATGGGCGGTGAATTAGGGGAATTGTATCAGACGGTGATGATTGGAACAAAGAGGGTTATAAAAAGCAGATGGTAAACAATAAATTATTTCGATACAAATATCTGAAGTAGCGAAATAACGCGAACTAAAAAAGATGAGCGGAGCGAATGTATAAAAGTGAGTTTTAAGCTGGTGAGTCCAATGATGGTGGAGAAAATTGTTGAGAATTAACTACAAACAACCGAGTAGTGAAACAAAATACTTGCCCGTTGCTCCAACAAAAGTATTACTGTGATTTGCAGATGAGGATACACATCAAGTCTTGTCTATCTAAAAGTACACATCCTGTACCATCCTCAAAAAAATATTCCCACGAGCACTCGGCAATCAAACGAGGAGCAAAACGAGCCGTACGTTGGCCATGAACAAATCAGCTGTAGATCCAGTATTAAGTGAAGCCAATGAGGAATGAACTAAGCTATACCTGAATCATTTGGAGACATTGAAAGATGGATTTGGTTGCATTAATTATGACACTCAGTATGCTCACATTGACCTGCAGTGATTTCAGTGCTTCGCTCAATGATGACTGATCTGTAACAAATAACCCGCTTAGGTCGCTTGTAAGTCATCTGAGCTGCATAAAAGCATCCAACAACACAGACGACGGCCCATTGTCATTCTTATTCTTTTCAAAAACGTTCCAAAACCTCAACGTCTCATCTCCCGCTCCTGTCACAATCGTCTGTCCATCAGGGGACATCGCAAGATACAAAACCCTATAGGTATGACCAGTCAAAGATGCAATCTGTTGCATAGTACCATATTTCCAAATAACGATCTGATTTCTCGAATATCCGTGTGTCGACACCAGCTCATTGGAATTCTTTGACCAAGCCAAATTGCACACTTGCGAACCCGTATCAACATCATTAATCTTCAATCCCGTGATAGTGTTCCAAATCTTGATCCGACGATCGGCTGTACCACCTCCCGACGCAAGAATCCCACGTTGATGAGGAGACCAAGCAATCGCCTTAACAGCGGCCTGATGTTCAGTAAATTTGAACAACGGTTCTTCATTGAGGCCATCCCAAACAAAAAGTTTGTTATCATTACCACCGGAAGCAAGCTTATTCTCCTCTATATTCCACTTCAATCCACAAACCTCCTGTTTGTGCTTCTCTAAACGTTTAATATAGTGCGAAGGTTCTCGCACGTCTCTGTGCAAAATCGTCCGATCACGCGATCCAGACGTCAAAATGTGCTGGTTCCATGCGAGCGACGAAGCACGTGATGTATGACCAGTCATTGTTCGCGTGCATCGGCTCGTTGTAGCATCCCAAATTTCTACTAGTCCTGAACTCGTTCCAACAGCAAGATGCGTACCGGCTCCAATCCACGCCAGACTCGTGATCGTATCACTCGCACCAAGATCACAAAGCCGGTTCACAGATCCGCTGGCAGCGTCCCACAAGTAAACACTAGAACCAAGTCCAACACCGAGAACATCCTGTGCTCCCCAGTCAACCAAGTTCAAATAAAAATCGTCAGCGAGTTCTGGAGCGTCCAAAACACGATAAGGAACTTTCGAAATCGAACGGGGTTTCTTCTGTGCCGAGAGAAGCAATCTTTGACTGTCTGCTCTCACGGGACTGAGCGAATATAGCTCATTTTGAACGTTCAGCGATGAGGAAGGTGGCCTCGTCTTCGATGGTGACTGATAAGTAAACAAATTTCCAACTTGTCGCGGCGTCCTTAAGACTGACTCATCATGAGCACGTATGGAACCTGCTTCCAGATGTATTTGAGACCCATTATTCGACCTGGGAGGAGTTGTTTGTGAGTTATGTTCAGAATTCGAGCTTGAACCAGGAGCAACTGCTGCCGCACTGGACGCTGCTGCCGTGTTTGCCGCACTTCCACCACCAGATGGCAGGTTATCGCCAAAAATTTCCGATTTCAACACCGCATCAAACGTTCTGTTGGCCTCTTCTTCTCTAAGATAGTCGATTTCGCTCTCCACTATAGAAGTGCCATTACTGCGTGTTTGTGGCCTCACGTGTTCGCCCGCAGCACCTGAGGGACCCTGATAAAGTGCCACGGGCTCGCTAGCAAGACTGAACGCAGCCTGGAGGTCCATCCCAGTCCTGCTGGGAATGTACCGATCGCTATAAACCACCTTTTTTTTAGATCGACGGGGAGTAGACGGCGAAAGGAGCCCTGAAGGGCCAGCTGTAACGGTATTTGTGCGCCGCGGCGTGGATGGTGTGACTGGTGGCGGCAAATTGTGGCCTGTGAGCGACGGCCTGTCGATGTTGCCGTTATTGTCCGACATGAGGGGGAGGGCGTGTTGTAAAAAGGAGTGGTAACTTAGCAAGTTGTAAAGGTAATTCTCTCGTTCCTTTTTGTATTAATAAGTTCCACGTGTCTTTGGAACAAGAGGATTTATGTTTGGCGGGATTCAACCGTTATAAATAACAGAATCTATAATTAATTGAAGGATTGTTTTGATGTAGATAATTAAAATAAAGAAGTTTTTCTTTCAAAAAAAATAATGTGTAGCAAAAAAAAAAAGGGAACTAGAAAAAAAAAATATTCATTTTCATTTGATTTAGGGAGAGCAAAGTTAATAGAATGAGGGGGTTCATAAAGGGGAAAAATTCGTAATGGACAGACAAATACAACTCGTAAGTGAGGAAGTGGATGAGGTTTCCCGAAAGTTTTTGCGAACGTATTCTAACAGAGGATAGGCAGAAAACAGGGCTCGAGCTCTGGAACGGATCAGACAGCGACAGCAATCATTGAAAGGCAGTTCCACAGAGGTGGCGACTACCAAACCGCAGAAGCCTGTTGAAACAACGCCATCAGTTATATCGCTCCCAGTACGGCCTACTCTCACTTCAGAACAACAAGCCCTCATTGAAAGAAACCGAGAAAAAGCATTAAGCAGAAAGAGACTTCGAGAAGGAGTTTCTCAAGGAAATCTGCGTAATCCTGGAGATGAAGGCGCGGAAAGAGCAATGGAAGCTGTAATTATGGAAAAAGGCGGTATTGTGAAGCCGAATACCGGAAACAATACTATTTCCGAGAGGATTCGACCATCCGTCAAAAAAAGTGATTACATTGAGTACGATTTTTCTACAATGACGGATACTTTTGGTGGTTTTTTAGCAGAGGATTCAGGAAATAATGGTGCTGATACTGCTGGACAAAAGACACTGGAAGAATGGCAGGAAGAACAACAAAATAAACGTCTTATTGATCCAGCTCCACCGTTAGATTTGGCGAACGCACCAAAATGCTTCGAATGTCAATCTGTGGAGATTGATCAAAAGATGTATCAAGTTTTTCAGTGTCGGGTTTGTAAAGCATGTGAAAACAAGTTTCCCGAAAAATATTCACTCTTGACCAAGACGGAATGTCGTGAAGATTATTTTTTGACCGATCCGGAGTTGAGAGATGAGGGTCTTTTCAAAAGAATTGTGAAGTCAAATCCGCATTCGGGAACGTACTCGAAGATGCAGCTTTTTTTGAGGTATCAGGTGGAGGAATATGCGTATAAGAAGTGGGGTTCCGAAGAGGCTCTTGATGCTGAATGGTTGAGACGTGAAGAGATGAGGGTTAAGCGGCGTGATAGACGGTTCAATTCTAGACTTCAGGAGATGAGAAAGAAATTGAGGGCAGAAGAATTCACGCGGAAATTGAAGGGGGACAGGGATTTAAGGCATGTTCATGACTGGAGTAGGGCAGAAGAGGTGAAAGGAGGGGAAGAGGGGTTGGTTAAGAGGAGGTGTAAGGATTGTGGGTTGGAGGTGGAGGAGATTCAAATGTAAGTGACAGAGACGAGCGAAAGTATTCATGAGTGAACGACCAGTGATGATTGTGGGGCTCGAGGGGGATGATTATTCAAGAAAGTCAACTTCATCGATACTCGCTCGCCAATAACGGAAAAGTGGCAGGTCAATATTACAGAACAATACTCGAATTTATAGACCAATGATTTATGAAATGTTTACTAAAAGTTATTGTAATGACGAAAAGCGAGGTATCAGTACGTTTTCAGAATATGATGGCCGAGCATGTGATTTGTTGGGGTAAGACAGAGAAACAAAATTTAGTGTAATCGATTTGTATTCATATAGTATATAACAAGGCGAAGCGGTTTCATAGTATAAGGGGTGGTCATATCGTTGCGTACATGGATCGGTAGTGAAGAATCACTGATTCATTCACTACTCTCTGAGGGACTCGATTCGCTCATCGTTTGCTCGAAGTTCGCTCATTTGCCCCTCATGTCGCCACCAACCCACACCCCCCAATACACCAATCATTTAGAACATAAGCTTCTTCAGCCAGAAACTTCGAGAATCCATGATAAGCACTAGCGAGTCTCATCAAATGAATGGTGGTAGCCGTAAGAACGGAGCTTGACGGCAGCCTCATGTCTGCTAATAAAAGCTCCGATAAACAAATAAAATAAGAAGCATGAAATTTATTCAATCAATTAATTAATTAATTTTCAGGGTCCGCATAAGGGAAAAAGATTAATAAGCGAGAAAATTTAAATATTTTAAATCTGGGGAAGTTGGAGTGAAAAAATAGCATCAATTTGAATGTGTCACTAAACAATGATAAACCATAATTTCTCAAGCCAATTACGAGCCACCGGTGGAACGTATTCGGCAGCTTCTTTTTCAGCCTCTTCAAGACCAGTGATACAGTCGATTTCTTCTGGTGGGGCGAAAAGTCTGTAGTTCTTAGTGAAGATCATGTGACCAACGTAAAGAATAACCACGACCGGAAGAGTAATGTAGGCAGCAAAAAAGTCAGAAACGTTGAAGTCAAAGAAAACACCATAGCCATTCGTCAACGAGATAAGAACAAAAAAGAAAATCGAACTGTAAGCTCCAATTATTTGAAAAGGAGGTCTGAATGTCACTCTATCTTCCAATTGATGATAGGCCACAGCCTTGTGGTAGCGCAAGTAAGTGATGGAGACAAAAATCCAAGAAATGAAACCAGAAACTGTCGAGATGTTAGATAACCAGGTGAACACAACAGCAGCAGAATTGGAGCAATTGAGGTAGGCAACAAGTGCAATTGCAGATGCTAATCCAACAGAGTAGTATGGAACACCTGCCTTGTTGCACTTTCCGAAAAAGGCAGGAACTTGCCCGTCAATTGCCATTGAGTGCAAAGTTCTGGAGGCAGAGTACAATTGAGAGTTACCACAAGAGTAGGCAGAAGTGAGGATACATGCGTTGACAATGTGATTGAGAACTTTGATTCCAGCGTTTTGAATACCAATGACGAATGGCGAGGCAGCAGCCCCAGAGGCACCGGCACTCATTGCAGACATGAGTCTGTCGTCATTGGAGCCGACAATGACACCAATAACGAAGGCACCAAAAATGTAGAAGAAAATAAGTCTGTAAATGAAACGACTAGTGGCCTTGGGCAGGTTGATACGGGGAGCAACTGACTCAGCAGCACACGAAGTGATAAGCTCTGGCGAGAGAATGAAAGCAAATGCAGATTTGATGATGGCAGTCCAACAGGCCAAAAATTTACCGGTGTTTCCATCGGTTAGGTGTTCGACAAAAGCTCCAGGATGTTTCCAGTAATGGAAGCCGAGCACGTGATGTTGAGCAGGTCCACCACCAAAAAAGATAACAATTCCAACAATAATGAGCCCTGTGATACAGAAGATCTTGATCGAAGCGATCCAGAACTCGACTTCACCGAAGAAATACACTGCCAGAAAATTGAGTGCAACGATACTGACCCAGAAAATACTGATCCAAATGGCCACATTGAGGTCAGACCAGTATTGAATCACAAACGCCGCTGCCGAGATCTCGGCCGGCGAGATTAGGGCTTGGGCATAGAACAAATTGAGACCTGCGGTAAATGACAGCGATTTATTGCCCGTGTACCTACCACAAAGAGCATACATGGTGGATTTTCCAGGTGCGGGAATGAACGAAACCATTTCTCCGAGCTGGTTCATGATAGTCCAGACAAATATACTGAGCACGAGATAACCGACGAGAAGACCTGCAGGGCCACATGTCGACAGGCCAGATCCACTTCCAACGAAAAGACCTGTTCCGATTGCACCACCCAGGGCAATCAACTGGATATGCCTCGATTTAAGACCCTGATGCACGGTTTGTTCGAACTTGACATCTTCAGATGAAGTGTCCATCTCGTTCACCGAGACCGAGAAGCATTCTTCAGTCTTGGAATCTGATTTGCGTTCGTGCGAAGTCATTGTACGTTAGTATTTCACACTGAACTGAGGAGCATTCAAATTGGAACATTAGGTCAGACCGGGGAGATGTCAGTTTTTAAATGAGGTCTCCAATCTCGAGGAGGAAGAATAAAAAAATTAAATCTTGATAAGATCTCGGCGTGCGGCTCATATCTTATCTGTCTAGAGAAAGCTGCCGACGCCGTCTGAAGGAAGCCGCTAAAGCCTGTCCGAGAAGCAAGAAGCGAGATAAATATGCAGTCTTGGCACCAAGAAAGTTCGCGTGAGCTAGAATTGCTGGTGTCCGGGCTGATTTCTGTGAGCCAGTGCCGTGCTTCTTATGGTCCTGGGTGACCGCGCAGATGTCACTTGTGCTTGGCATGTGGCATCTCGTTGGGCCGGCGGAATGAAATTGATAAGACGGGGAATAGGGAGATCTGAGAGAGATTAATAGCTCGAATCTTTGCGGCACTTTCCCAAATGGGGTGGTTGTGTACGGCGATCCAGAGCTTATCAAAGACGATGTGTTTTTTGGGGTGCATGAACGCGGCGTTGAAAAAGGTTGACGGCACGTGTTTTCTACAGGATCAAAAACCTAACACCACTACAGAAAAAAAGCACCGCCTCAGAATTGTGTCTCATAGCACTGCCACAAACGTAAAACTTTACATTTTCAGGCTGTGCACAAAGGCCTTGAGGCCCCGCCACACAAGTGGCGCAGACAGAATACGCCTAAGCCACCGGGGCTATGTGAGCGCGCGAGCAAACTGCAAGGGGCGGAGTCCACGTGGGTAATTATATACCAACTGGTGTCTCTGCAGAACGTGTATTTCGGTTAGGCAGATCACAAGACATGTGCGCAAGGTGAGGCGCATAGGCGCTGGAACCCACGAGGGTTTAATTTATTAAACACATTGGACACCTAACCTTCCTATATTTAAACTGTACAAAACTCCCATTTCTCATGGATTCTAATCCGATCACCTGAATGACCGCAAAATTCATAAGCCCTTCATGACTAGATTCGCACAAATCGCTCTGGCAGCACTTGCCGGCTCACAGCTTGCTGCTGGCCTCAATATTCTGATGCTTAATCCGTCGTCCTACGGATCCACGGTTTCTAAGGCGTTCCATAACCTATTGAAACTCAACGAGAATCACAAGGTGATATCAGTTTCACCGCTTACAGGCATCAGTGATGGCTCTTTGGGTGTCTCTTTGGACACTACGCCACTTTCGGAGGAGGATTTGGTTTACTACACTCCAAGGGAGGAACACGCAGGCGATTTACTCAACCAACAGGAATTTGCAGAAGGAGATCTTAGAGAACGCCTGAACCTCACAGTGGGTGACAGCTACTACGGAGCTCTTGTTGAAGATCAATGGTACGTTAAAGCATCTATGATGGGTTCATTATTGTTTGCATTGGATCATCTGCTTCCTAACAGATACCAGGATTTGCAGTCGATCGACCTTATTATTGTCACACCCTCGCACCAAACGACGCTTGGAATTTTTCAACAATCGATTAGTGCCGAGTTCCAAACTATGAAACTCGCTCTGCAGAGAAACATACCTGTTCTCAACGTGAACAGTGCTGATGCTGGGTCTATGGAGGTTTTATCTTCACTTGAGGATGATGGTCTTGAAACTTCGAATGCAAATGTGCTTTCTTATGCTCAAAAAATTGAAAAGTTAGTTGATGAACTTTCGAAACAATCGGAGTTCGGTATGCACAACTTCCGTTCGTCTAGAGCTTTGGTCAAGACGCCAGAATTTGCAACCTACGTTTCCAACGAACGCCTGAACAGCAACTTTCGTCTGCTCCCTAACGGCGTGGGTCTCAATATTAATCTGCAGGCATCATCTATGTGCATGCGCAACGACGCGAAAAACCTGCATTTTGTTGAAACTCGTTCTGTCGGGGGCTACAACAAGGTTCCTACACTGGCTTCTGAACCAAGCACGGGCGAATTCCAACTCAACACGATGTTCAACATCGACAGACATTTAGTGAATCCAGGTGGAAACTATCTCAGTGAATTCAGTGTTGATGAAAACGATTGTGCAATCTCCGTCACACCAGTCAGCTGGCTTGGATCTGATTACGACGAGACAGCTTTTCTCGGACCTGTCATCGCTCACCTCAACAAAGACACTGAAGATTTTGAAGATGATGAGTCTTTCACTTTAAAGTCGGGATCGGCGTAGTTTGTATCGCCTTATTTTATTTCATTTCGTACCAACTTATTGCAATCAATAAATTTTCGCTTCGCTTTATAAAGATTTATCTAGTATATAAAAATACGTCGTAAGTGCTTCGCCACAAAGTGGCGAAGCAATTTTTGCTGGTGAAGGCAAAAAAAAAAAAAAAATGAAAAAATACATGTGTGTGTTGTTGCTGCTAGGCTCTTTTTTTTTGGGCAGCAACAAAACTTTGTTTTCTCTTGTTCTTTAACAATTTGCTTTAGTATTTACATTCATCTCGCCGCTAAAGCATTTCACTTTTCTCTTATCAAACTCCATCACGCAGTTTTTCCGCACCCTCATACTCCCCAGACCACATTCATAATGAGTCTTTTACCCACGGGCTTCCCATATGAATTCCAGCAGAACCACATTCAAAAAGACTCACACAACCGGGTTTCAAAGCCAGTAATACAGAAGAAGATGAATAAACGAAAAGTGGCAGACACAGACCACTTGGACGACGATCGGTCATCTTCTAGTGCTATCATATCGAAATACAACATCAAACCTGTTCATACCAGATATACGAAGAACAAAAAACAAAGAAATCCAGTTGTTTTGGGTCAAAAATTATCTCTTTCACGTATAGTGGAAACGTTGGATAAAGAATCATTGCAAGCTTTAGTGTCAAATTTGGTTGTTGAACATCCAGAAGTGGCAGAGAGCTTGGTTAAGTTGTCTCCTAACGTCACTGTAGAAGATTCCATGCAAATTTTGAGCGAAAAACTGCAACGAATCTTAGATTTATTACCATATAAAGTGGATCCAGCATCGGAATATGCCTTTTTGAGAGTCAAATCACAAGTTGAAGATTTTTTTCAAACATTGTCAGACTATACCTTGAACTTTCTTCCGCCCGTTGAATCTGATCTCACGGTTTCATTATCATTTTTGATAGAGTTTCTTACCAAAAATTTCAACAAATTGCCGAAATTTCAAACAGTGGAGTTTAGATACTACTACAGACTCACTATTGAAAAAATCAATTCGATTTTCATCGACGTTATTGGCCAATTTCTCAGTGAAAAGAGACAAAATATTCTGTTGGTGATTAATAAGGACTGGCTCTCAAATATTAAGAGCATAAACGATCTCAACAACAACGAATTTGCAGACGTTTACGCTCTGCTCAAGACAGAGATAGACCAGTACTATACTGGATCTAATGCAGTAGAAACGAGCTCATCCTCAGGTCTCGAGGCCACTGGTGGCTCTGCCAACAGGCTTTTGGGCTTAGGGGGACTGCTCAACTTCTCCACTGACAATAATCCTTTACATGGCAACACGGTGGGCAACGTGTATGATGCCATTTGACTTATGCCTGCATTTTTTTTCAACTTTAACATTCTATGGCTCTTTTACCTCCACCGCTAATTTCGTCTTTGTTTTGTTTTTTTATTCTTTGCTATTGATCAGAACGACTGAGATGCAAACATCTTGAAGAATTAAAAGTTCGATCCCTCGCTTCCAATACATTCATGCATTTTAGTACTTTGGTAATTTGTTAACATTATATACAAGGTGAAGATAATCAAAGTTGAATTCCCAGCTGTGTCAATTCTTCTTTTGATGCCGTTTTAAGGTATTTTTTGACCAGATTCTTTTTGATGCTCTTTTTAGTTTCGTCAGTAATGCCCATTTTCGATGCAATAGTCTTGAACTTATCGCTGTTCTGCTCTTGCAAAATGTCTTCTAAAACCTTACTAACTTCAACATCCACCTTAAGATTCTCAATTTTGGATGAAAGATAGGAAATATCAGAAACAAACAATTCTTTGTTTTCGTAACCTTCATCCCAGTTGGTTATACCGTATTTTTCTTTGAGTTTGGCAATTCTCTCTAATTCCTCAGAGTTCAGTTCGCTCTTATCCTGTTTACCCAAATTTCTTATGTCGTTCAAATCATTGTACAATGACTCGGAAACGTTGGCATCGTTCAGTTTCCGCTTTCCAAGAAAAATCAAACTTCTCTCGTTCTCTTCTTGTAAGACTTGCTTCTTGGCTTCTTCTTGATATTGGGCAAATTGTTGACCTTTATTTCTCTTGATTTCGGCAACAGAGAAGAATTTTCTCGCACTCAATGGACGTGTGGCCTCGATTCTAACCATATCACCTTCTCTGCACACGTTGGCTTCATCGTGAACAAGGTAATCTTTTCTCTTGAAGTATTCTTTCTGAACCTTTTTGTTGAAAACTTTCTGCATAACTCTAACTTTGATGGTTTTGTCCATCTTCCCTTGGGAGATGACAAACCCGATGAAGTTCTGTCTGGCCATTTTGAACTGTCAAGAGAAAGAGACTTATAATGAATTCGAGATCTGTTTGGGTACAGATTATCATACTCACAATGATCAATGTCTTCTTTTTTTTGATTTTCGTTTCCGAATGTTCATCATTTTCGCTCCAAAAAATTTTTCTTCAACATCCTTGCACCATAAACAAATAAAAACCCCATGATTATATCAGATATTATTAAGCGTTCCTCCAAAACTTTTTGGTACAGACTGACGGGCACTCAGAGTGGAAGGCGTCACAAAATGACATGAACTGACAGACTAGCAGAACCCACATCAGTTCGGGATTGTTTACTCTTGAAGTGCGCACGTTTGCTGAGTGGGTCCCTGTTCTTATTGTGCTACAAGACTCTGTTCTTTCTTTTTTTCACATTTGTTTTTGGCTGTATATGTAGCCATACACGGCATCAAACCCTTTGAACAGAGCCAGGTTCAATCACTCGATCGCACCGGATCGGGGAATTGTGAAACGAAGGCCAAAACAGGTGGTGATGATAGTGGGGATGGATACAAGAAGTTGCGGCCCACGTTACAATCTCACGATTGATCGCCCGTAATGCGTGCATCATTTGACATTCACAATCATTGCAGGTGTCCTTAGTGCAGACTTGTTGTTATGGTAGTTGTTGCCTTCGCCTTCCCCTGCCATTTCGTTTTCGTTTTTCTGGGCTGGGAAAGGTTTTGAAAGCAGATGCATGCATCCTGCATACAAATTGGGAGACGCGATTCATGAGGTTTTATGAAAAAAAAGTTGTGTTGAGAGAAAAAAATCCCGAGAAAGCGGCACCAAGCCTCGCAATCTGTTACCTGAATGATAATGAAGCGGAGATACGAGTTTTACCGAGGCCGTGAGTGGTGGAGGCATTCGGCAAAAGTAACTTAATGACGAACCGAAACGGATATTTAAAGAGATGATCATGAAGTATTCGATATAATGTGCCAAGTTTAATCAACAACAGGAACGTTGCGATCGAAATAACTGTATGTAATATTTGGAAAAAACAGACCCTTTTCGGTGATTCAACGAAATTGCCGCGGTGGCCAATCAGACTGCAGGGACCCCGAGTGCCTCATGACACGATAATACCGCGAGACAACTAAATGCTGACAATGCATTTTGCGCGAGTCAAAATTATCTAGATGAAATTGCGCACTCACCCAAGTCTCGAACCGATTTGGGTGTGAATCCGGATATGAAGGGTGCACGCGCCTTTCTGCAGCTATTGTAATTTTAAATTTTTGCACCTAGAACAATACTTATCCCGACACACGCGCCTTGTGTAACATCCGCACGTCATGCGGGAGTCAAAAAAGTCCACATGCCATTGAAGTGGCTTGATCGCGAGCGAAGGTGGATAGGGTCGGAGAGAGGCGACATTGAAGGCGAATTAGGTATATGAACGCAGCCCTGCACATGATATGGTGTTTTCCTGGCAGAAGTTATCGTTTCAGCTACAAAGCGCTTTGAGATCTTGTTAGCTTTCTTTACCAGTCTAAGTGGTGAGTATTTTGAGTTTTCAAATAATAATTTTTTCAGCAATCAATCACCCCTGTCCGGATTCCCCAGTTGGGAAACATACATATTCCTCAAAAAGATTGTGCAGTTGACGGCCGTTTCACGCCGATAGGCCAAACTTTTTTGCAGAGACCTCACAGACTGGTGCCGCCATGGAAGTATATTAATCCGAGTTGAGTTGCGATGCGAAGATCATCTAACAACTAAAGCGATCCGCTTTATTAGTAAACGAATTATTTTTTAAGACATACTCAGGGGAACAAATAAGATGCTTCATTGGCGTAATCTGTCCTTATCATTGAAGATGAACGAAAAATATACAAAAAAAGC
The DNA here is from genome assembly GCA_003707665.2 of Ogataea pini. Classification (NCBI taxonomy): domain Eukaryota; kingdom Fungi; phylum Ascomycota; class Pichiomycetes; order Pichiales; family Pichiaceae; genus Ogataea; species Ogataea pini. Next base: position 168,669 of record PPKL02000013.1, on the reverse strand, counting down.
AGAACAAATTGATTGAGCGAGTCAATAAGTAAATGAGGGGGCCAAATAAAACAATACAGAAACACACCGGCCCGGCGGGTGTTCAAGTTTTTGAATAGTTCGTAGCACAAGCTAATCAAGTGGAAGGCTTTGGTCGGTCCTGAACGAGTGAGTGGCTGCGCTCTTCTTCTTCAAATTCATCGTCGTCATCGTCGTCATCGCCGTCGCCGTCGCCATCTCCTTCACCGTCATCAAGCTGGTGACCAATATGCGGTATAGCCGACGTGCTGCCCATTTGATCATGCTTACGCAGATGTATTTTGTGATGTCTGATCATGTTAGATCTCACGGAAAAAAGCTTTCCGCAGTAATCCCAAGCGCATTTAAACGGTTTTTCGCCCGTATGTGTGTACATGTGGATCTTCAACCCCGATGGTCTGTTAAAAACCTTATTGCAGATTGTACAACATCTGTTTCGCTTGATAACCTTTGACGCTCCGCGCTTTGCCGCTAGTGACATACTTTGCGGAAGCGTGTGTCTTCGGCGTTCTATGGCTGACGAGTCGCCATACGCAAACGGAGACACTTGGAAAGCATGGGCATCGATAGCTGTTGGCCCGAGCGTGGAGAGCGAGTGCAATTTAGGGACTTCTCTTGACTCTGAACCGTTGCTTTCTTGCCCGTACGTAGCCAGAGCTGGAACAGATGCCGAATGAAACTGGGACGGATGACTTTGATAAAACCAGTCACCGCTCGAGAGATGGGGTATACCTTTTTCGGAAGGAGTGGCGGTGTAGGAGGAAATTGAACTTGATTTTTGAAACGAGTGCAAAGGTGTTGAAAGTGCGGATGAGCCTGAATTTTGGTAGCCAGAAGGTTCGTTTGCCATAAACACGTAGTTCCCACCAGAAGAAGTGTAAGAAAGCGAGGTATGAGCGTGCGGTTGTTGAGCGTGCGGTTGTTGCGGCTGCTGGGAAGGCTGTTGAGAAGGGGGTTGTGGTGCTTCACTGTGGAGCGGGTCTACGCTCACACTGCTGTGTCTATTAGAAGCACCAGGTAACGCTGTTCTCAGCTGCTGACTATTGTTTCCAGATAGGGGCTGCTGGATCTGATTTCCAACAGTTTGGGGCTGTTGCAGCGAGTAGTAGCCTGCAAACTGCACGTTGTAGTCTTGTGGATGCGCTAACTGTGAAGGAACAGGAAACGATTGGTGCGGGACCTGTTGTTGTTGTAGTTGTTGCTGCTGGATATGCGCTGCTTGTTGCTGCTGTTGTGGTACATATTGATTGTAAACCAGCAGGTCGCTGAAATCTGCGTAAGGTAGGGAAACGGAGGGATCCATGGCTTATAGATCTATGGCGGAGGGCTAGGTGTCGATTATGTAGTATTTTGGGTTTTTCTTCAAGTGTGCAAACTGACTGTCCTGGCGAGACTTTCGTTGGGTGAGTGATTGGTTTGATTCTTGTTCTATCTCACTACGCTAGCGCAGTAAATAATGGCATGTAATCGCCAACAAGATCGGGAGCAAATAATGAGCTTTTGGTTAACAAGTAGTCTCTATCGGGCACAACACAGCAAGTGCTGATCAACAGCATCAAACAGAGGTTCGTTCAAAATTGGACTGCCCCTGGGACCTGAACAATTTATATACTCACCAACTATAAGGCTTCGCGGTCAGCTCGATTGTGCGCAAAAGTTAGTTCCAAACTAAGCCAAAAAAACAATGCAATGTCATATATCAGTGGAGCTCCAGCATTGTATGCATGTTATTGTTCCGGGCTTGCAGGTAGGCGCTCCCAACGGACATTCAGCACAATAAACTTATAACCTACCAGGTTTTATGGTTGGGTAGGAGTGCCGATTGCCGCCCCACCGCTGCTCGGGGGTCCAGTAAGAGCGAGGGAGTCACAAAGCTGCGATACTAGGATTTTTTCAGGCACAATCAAGATAAACTTGCATTTAAACATTGTGTTGACGTTTCTGTTTTTGGAATATGCATGTGTGCACGCCTATTTTGTGTTTCCCGATCTGGTAGGGTTGTTACTAGTTGCTTATCCGGATTAGAAAGGTTTGTGGCTCACTCAAATCTTTTCTCAGGATGGCAGCCAAATGCGCCGTGTGGATATGTACGACAGAACGCACGCCGCGATTCACTCGATCTGTTTTCTACTGTCGTCAGATTTAGTGCCGCCTTCTTTCCTATGTAGCTTTGTCATCAGTGATAAGGTTGTCTACGTCTTGTCTGCGTGCCGTACCGCCCAGTCTTGGCGCTTATCTAGGGTTGCTAAGGCCGGGGGTCTTAGACCGAAATGGATCCAACGGCATTGGCATTGCATCGGCTACTCAGTTTGTGCCATTTATGTTGAAGTCCCAAAGTTGCGGCGTGCTTTATCTGTAAGATCTCTTTGTTGACAGATAGATGGACTTGTGGTTGTTAGGCTAAGAATCATCAATTAGGTTATGTGTTTTGGCGATTATTTTTGCAAGTGTGCGCACGCCATGCACATCACGTGAGAAGCTCAACCAAACCAACACCCCAGTTGACGAGCGTTTCTAAGTTGTACGAGTTTGTGGAGAAGCCCATCGTTGCTGAGATTGATAATTTGGACCTCGGTTAGATGATCTCTCAACGGTGAAGGTGCTAATCGAATAATGCAGCATCGAGTCTACCGGTAGCAACCATATTATCGTAAATCTTTGCTCAACGTCTTGAATCATACACACAGATCCTTTATAATCGACTGGTCGATCGACGTTTGTCGTGCACAAACTAACTGGCAAATTTTTCAGATAAAAAAATTTTTTTTTTTTTTTTTATTTTTTTTAATCAAAAATTTTCTTGAATCAATTCTCCCTTCTCTATTTCTCCTTCACTCCTTTCTCGTTCAGGTAGATTCGACCCACTTCAGCACCAGAGGACTCACACACAAAGAAACAACACCTCACAATGCAACTCACGTGGAAAGACATTCCGACGGTTCCAAATGCGAACGATATGTTGGATATCGTTCTGAACAGAACTCAAAGAAAGACCCCAACTGTGATCAGACCAGGTTTCAAGATTCAACGTATTCGTGCTTTCTACATGAGGAAAGTGAAGTTCACAGCAGAAGGTTTTGCAGAGAAGTTCCAGGATGTTGTGGATGGCTTCCCAAATATTAATGACGTTCATCCATTCCACAGAGATTTGATGGATACTTTGTATGAAAAGAACCACTACAAGATTTCTTTGGCAGCTGTGTCGCGTGCCAAGACGCTGATTGAGCAGGTTTCTCGTGATTATGTGCGTTTGCTTAAGTTTGGTCAATCTTTGTTCCAGTGCAAGCAGTTGAAGCGTGCTGCGCTTGGTAGAATGGCTACGATTGTCAAGAAACTCAAAGATCCATTTGCTTATTTGGAACAGGTGAGACAACACTTGGGTCGTTTGCCATCTATTGATCCAAACACTCGTACCCTTTTGATCTGCGGTTACCCTAACGTTGGTAAATCGTCTTTTTTGAGATGTATCACCAAGGCTGATGTCGAAGTCCAACCATATGCTTTCACCACCAAATCTTTGTATGTTGGTCACTTTGATTACAAATATCTTCGTTTCCAGGCGATCGACACGCCTGGTATTTTGGATCGTCCAACTGAAGAGATGAACAACATTGAAATGCAGTCGATCTATGCAATTGCTCACTTGCGTTCATGTGTTTTGTACTTTATGGATCTTTCCGAGCAGTGTGGATTTTCTGTTGAAGCTCAAGTGAAGCTTTTCCACTCTATCAAGCCACTGTTTGCCAACAAATCTGTTTTGGTTGTGATCAACAAGACCGATATTATCAAGCCTGAACATCTTGACCCAGAAAGACAAGAACTCTTGAAGACTGTGACCGAAGTTCCAGGAGTCGAAATCATGGAAACTTCCTGCTACCAAGAGGACAATGTCATGACTGTGAGAAACAAGGCCTGCGAGAAGTTGTTGACCGCACGTATCGAGCAGAAGTTGAAGGGAACTGCACGTGTGAACAACGTTTTGAACAAGATTCACGTTGCTACACCACAAGCCAGAGATGAGCTTGACCGTACTCCTTATATTCCTGATGCTGTCAAACTCCTGCCTAAGTACGATCCAAACAGTCCAAACAGACGTAGGTTGGCTCGTGATATTGAAGCCGAGAACGGTGGTGCTGGTGTTTACAACATCAATCTGAAGGACAAGTACATCTTGGAAGATGATGATTGGAAGAACGATGTGATGCCAGAGATTATGGACGGAGCGAACGTTTACGACTTTTTGGACCCTGAAATTGCAGCCAAGTTGCAAGCTCTTGAGGAGGAGGAAGAGCGTCTTGAACAAGAAGGTTTCTACGACTCTGATGAAGATGAAGAGCTTGAGAATGGTGACGAGATTGCTGACATCCGTGAGAAAGCTCAATGGATTAGAGACAAGCAGAAGCAAATGATTAATGCTGCTCGTTCGAGGAAAGCACTCAACAACCGTTCTATCATGCCAAGATCAAAGGTCACCAAGTCTTACGAGGAATTGGAGGACCACATGTACCATGTTGGTCACGATGTTTCGAAGTTGCGTGAAAAACGTGTCAAGTCTACCAAAATCCACCGTGCTACCGGTTCTGATGTTCTGCGTGCTGCTGTGACTGGAGATGGCGCTGATGCTGGCTCCGACAAGGTGGCTAAGCCTCTCAGACAGACCGATAGATTGAACGATGGTCTCACGGACGGTGCTCTTCGTTCGAAGGCGGAGAGAATGGCCAAGGTTGAGAGAAGAGAGAGAAACAGAAATGCACGTGCTGGTGAGGCTGATAGACGTGAGGTTGCTATGATGCCAAAGCATCTGTTTTCGGGAAAGAGAGGTATGGGAAAGACGGATCGTCGTTAAGCAAGCGAAGCAAGCGAAGCCAGACAAGGGAAACGAGAAGTGCAACTGCTCGGCATACCGTTTTTTTCTCTGCTATCTTTTCTTCAATTTTCCGTAGTTTCTTTGGCTCGCTTCGTTTTTGTTTCATAGCAATTTTTTGATAGTCATTTAGTTAATATTAGTCAAATCGATACTCGCTATTATGAAGACAAGCAATGGCGAACAAAGTGAATCATTCGTGACTGGCTCGAGGCTTTGCCTGGGGTATTTTCATTTATCATTATGAAAAATAGCTAGTCTAAGTATCATAGGTGAAAAAGCGACAAATTTTATCATTAGCTCAAAAAAAGCAATCTACGGGCTGCTCCACTTGTCATGGTAGCAGCATCATGTTCTGCCTAACAAAGATTGAAAAAGCTTTTTTGATGGCTACATTTTATTGGCTACCAAAAAACTTTTTTGCTACCATTTTCCATTGATTAGTGAGTTGGTAATTTCTGTTGAAACTCACTGTCAAGTTGTCCTGGTCTGATTGGACTCTCACTACTCAACACCCACCATATATGGATGTCTTATGAGTCGCTTTGCTGATTAGATTAAGTGGTTTTATCAATGAATTGTTAGCTGCTACCAATGAGCTTTAAAGTTTTTTATAAAAATTTCCGTTTTTTGTTCAACCATGACATTCATTTGTGAAAGTGATGACCAAAGCAAGCCACTTTTCGCGTTGGTCGTCACTTTTGTTGAATGTTTTTCAAGTGTTTCGCAGTTCCCCCACAAAAGACTCGCTGCTCGTCATTCGCTTGTTATCTGCTCCATATCTCTTCTTACCTTTATCCTACTCCAACAAAAATTGTATATCGTCCTCGACCCTGAGTGCCCGTTTTGTAAATCCTGGTTTTGCCATACCATATGATGGCTTTGAATTGCGTCGTTCCCGCTCCTGTGGAGTTAACAAATCCATAAGGGACCCCGGCACAAAATCAACGTCATCACTGTGTTCGTCGTCATTGTCGTCATCAGAGTCCACAATCGCATTATCACTACGCATACCTGTGCCCATAGGAAACAAAGGCGGCATCGATAACACTTGGCGTGGATTCAATTGTTGCCTAGATGCAGACATTGTCCGCAGAAACCTAGACTGCTCAAATTGCGATGATGATGGAGAATTTGTCGAGGCTGAAGTTGAGGACCAAATCGACTGCGTTGTATTGAACGGAGACGTAGCAACATTGCCAGGCGCAGTTGATGAGATGTACAAACGCTGGTTCGGCGAGTATGCAGCAGCGTCGAAAGACTGACCTCCGACACCCAATTGGGGCTGATGCAATTGGGGCTGTTGAGGCTGTGGAGTTTGAGATGATTGGGGCTGTGACATTGAAATGTTGATTGGCTCACTAGAAACATAACTGTTTGCACTTGCAGGAGGCGAAAACGACAATGATGCGGCCCGACTTTTTTGCTGCTGTTGCTGCTGCTTTTGTTGCTGAGATTGTTGCTGATAAACCATTTGAAGAGACTTTGGATTGACTCTTCTGCCATCAGGAAGAATGTGAGCAAGGGCACACTTCACACCAAACTTGCAGTTACCCTTTTGGAAGTATTTGCAAGGTTGTGACTCATTTGTCAGGTCTGTAGCGTGAGAAAACGGACAAGAAGTACCAGCCTGACAAGCACCTTGCCTGAAAAACTTGCATGGAACATGCGACAGGTCTAGAAGATGTTAGTAAAAATCGTTATTGGCCAATAAGTACAGTACTCACTTTTTGTCGGTGGGCTTTTGCTAGAATCGCTAACCACTGCTGCTCCTTTAGCCTTGATTCCAGATATTGCGAACCGAGAACTTGAGGACCCCGAGCCGGTTGTGCCAAAACCATGCTGGGGAAGACGGGAGGGATAGTTATCCATCGCTGCCTCCGAGTTGTACAATTCATTCATCGTCAATCAGAATGCGGCCTTGCTCCGTTTCACGTCTTATGTCTCCTTATAACAAACTGCGGAACACCGGCAATGATTTCGGGCCGTGTGTGAGTGCTATAAGTGATTTGAGCTTGGTCAATGAGTTGTGTCTTGGGGTATTTCTCAGTAATTAATGGCTCTTTGTTGTATTTGATAATCCTTTTTCTTGAATAATAGTTATGCTAGTTCAAATCGCACACCCTGTCTTTGACTATCTTGCTGATAAGAAAGATGAAATCTGCGTGTATCACTCAAAATCATTTCAACGTATGACGAAATTTTTGACAGGCGCGACAGCCTTTTGTGTTGTAGTAGCTTTGATATTAAGTATGGTTATATATCTAAATCATTCATTGAAATGGTAAACCAAATAGTTTGGCAAACCAAACACTTGATAACCCAACCGTTTAGCCATCTTTGCAAAACCTTCAGTTTCAATCAAATGATAGAATGGGAAATTAGGGAACATTGCACCATCGCGGTGAACATCTGCTTTGACCATCAAACAAGTTCCTCCAACACCATCCAATTGCATTTCAGTGCCCAGATCACCGTTTGAATCATAGAAATGGCCCATTAATGGCCGGTAAGTGGCGATTTCGGCATAAGCTTCCACTATGATTTCGTCATCAGACATTGTAGAAGCGATTCTTAAACCTTCTTCAGACTCAATCCAGTTGTTGAAATCGTATGGACGAATCGCATCTTGTTTCTTCTCTTCATCATAATATCTCTGGTAACAATTGGCAGCGATAACCGGTTTATCGTGCGAAACAAGATCCTGAATCAAAGTGTTGGGCGTTTCAACGATATCTGAATCAAGCCACAAAACCCATGAAGTGTATGGGCCAATCGTAGTAAAAAGCAACGAGTTTCTAGCGGTTGCCATTTGAGCTCTGCGTTCTTTTTGAACTTTATAAGCGTGTCTGTCCTTTTCAGACTGTGATAATGGAGACTCATTATCCTGTCTAAGGATAGTGACTTTTGCGAATTTTGGTTCTTTGGTGTTCTTTGGATTCTGAACCACTTTGACTGCATGCTCAAGCTTTTTAAGAGCTTGATCTCCTTCTGAAGTGCGTGGAACAATGAATCCAAGCTCAATCAAGTCTCTTGGGTACGTCAATTTGAGCAAGTTGTCCCAATAACCATCGAGGAAATTGGCCATTGGTGTCAAAATAAGAACTCTTTCTTTGTTGTATGCTGCCATCGGCGTCGATGCCAAATTGTTGAGATCGTAATGTGAGATATGATCTGCTGGTAAATTACGCGGAATCACTTCATCTTTGCTCATGTGTTTATATGTGTACGGACTGTTTGGTTTTCTGTTTGTCGACGATCTGCCAAACACCAGGTACAACAGGACGACGAGACCAACAAGAGGTGCCAGAAATTTAGCTGGTTTTCTTCGTATTTGATAGACAATAGGGTGTTTTGAAATGCCTAACATTGTGGGAAGGGGAGAGGAGACGGCGGTGATGATAGCGGCGGTGTGATAAGCGAGAGCCTGTGGTAAAAAACACCTCAACAAGACCAGTATCGCAGCAAACGAAACAACCAAATCACTCTAACAATTTATTAATAACTGTTTGTAACTCCGTTCATAGTGATTAGGTTGTGTGTTCTTTTTTTTTTTTTTTTTTTTGAACAACTAAAGGTAATCCTATTAATAGGTACACGACCTGGTCCAGCAAATGTGAATTTCTGGCTGTGCACGGAGGCACTAGTTTTTTTTTTGGTTTATGTACACCTCTGCACCGCAAACGGTTTACCCGGAAAAGAATTCCCCACACCAATCTCCTCTTTCTGCCGCGTAGCCCACCCAAAGACCCACAGTGATGTGGTGTTTTGACCCGCACTACTAGGCTATACCGGGATTAATCAGCAATGGAAGTCATTTGGAAGGAGACCGACTCAAGTTGTCATGACTCGCTCTATTCTGACACAGTGAATTCACTGATTGATTCCCTCACGACTCTCTAAACTTGCCGGTGATTTGTAGATCCCAGTCATACATGCAATGCCCGTTTCACTCGTGATGAGCCGTCTTGGAGTTGTCATCTGCTCGCTCAAATGGAAACGGCGAGACGTTGAGAGAGGGGGTGTCCGAAAGTGTCGTGGGCTCTGCGGCCCAAGTGCGGGGCAACGCGGAGTAGTGCGCGGTAAATTGCACAGAAATGATGCCCCCCAAACCACCCCTCGCGGCCCATTTAGGGACCGAATTCTCGCCGCGAATCCGCGAAACCCCGCGATGGTCTTTTGTGATGGTCGGGGTCCGTCCCCGCTTCTGCTTTTCAGAGGGGGTGCGATAGTAAGTTTTATAGGGAAGTTTCAGGACTCCGAAATTAAGGGATTGCAGTGGGGGTTGCTAAACGAATGACCAAACTGTTATGCAGAACAATAACATGATTTGTGTCTGAGGTTTTGCTGGTTTGTTTTATAAATAAAGGTTAAGTCGGCCCAGTTTGTATTAAGGAAAAAAATGATCACGTTTTAAAACTACACCCCCATTGAAAAGTAGATCATTCCTCAGAATGTCAGGATCAGACTCGTTTAACCACGACATTGAAAAGCAAAATACTTTGGATCACGATTCAAATCCACCTCAATTGGTTCCTGGTCGTGATAGATTTCAATCTACAGCATCCCAATTTCGTCATGACGATAAACATATCTATATCAACGATCAATGCATCGATAAAGACGAATTCATCTACGCCTTTGGTGGTTCATTAAATGTTGGAGCACGTAAGCAATCCTCGCATATGCGCAAACTCGGAGACCCGGTTCCGGCCGGACTGGCTGCTTTCAGTTGTACAGTCATTACATTGGGACTTTATCAAATGCATGCAAAACATGTGCATGCGGCCAGTACTTTGATAGGAGCATTAATTTCCACAAGTGGACTTGTGGAGTTGATTGTGGGAATTCTTTGTTTTGTGGTTGGTAACACTTGGGCTTGTTGTACATTTCTGATGTTTGGTGGCTTCTGGAGCTCTTATGGAATTCTTCTTATTGATATCAATGGTGTCTCTTCTTCTTATTCTACCACTGAAGAATATAGTCAGTCAATTGCATTGTATTTCCTACCTTGGGTCATATTCTCATTTTGTTTATGGGCATGCACCTGGAAATCAACTTGGGCACTTACTGTTTTGATGTTTTTGATTTGGTTCTTTATTCTTTTGTTTACAATTGCACAATTTGCAGGATCCATCAAACTTTATAAAGCTGGTGGATTCTTCTGCATGTTGAGTGGACTAATGGGTTTCTACAATATGTATGCAGGATTGGTGGATCCTACAAATTCATATTTTGTTCCAAAGCCATTCTTCTTGCCAAATGCTGTTAAGCCAGGTTCCGAGCCGAAGAAAGCTTGACCGTGATTTGTCATTGAACGGGAGTGCTCCTTGTGAGATTCTTGTGAGCATTTCCCAAGTTAATGGATGATCGTGGAAATTTTAAAGTTGTTTGTACGAATCGGTGCTACCGAAAATCGTGTGCGAGTGTTAATGTCAGATTCATCAGAATGATTATTGAACGACGGGCGGTGTGTTTCAAACTACAAGCTGTTCGGCAAGTGGTTGTTCAGTAGTAGTGAATTGGTGTAGTCGTAGAGGGGTGAGCATGTGGTGATTATGTAATCTGGGTTGTTCATTGAGTCATCTTTGATATTCAATGAGAACATTCGCAAATGACTCACTTCGCTTGTCAATTACATTATATTCAGATTGATTGTTTGTTCGTGCACAATCACGTCAGGTCCGCTCACCATTTGCTTGAATCTCGGTTATTTTTGCTTCGGTAACTTCTCGGTAGATTTCTCCATCAAGAAAAATCTCAGTTTCCTCGAAAAACCACAATTTTTCATTTCAAACAGACAAATTCGGTGCAACTTCCCCTTCACCTCGCAATCACCCACCGTTATGCTGCCGAACTGGGGATTCAGAAATACGGTTCATGCATACCACGCGCCAGAAACCGTGAAATTGGCGATCAAAACCGGTTCCGATGAGAGAAAATCGGACACTGCCGTTATTCCGTTCTCCGAACTCGTGAAACAGACTGCTCCTCAAGTTGCCTCTGGTGCACGTCATTGGTTGCATCCGCTTCTCTTCAATGGGGCTCTTCAAACGTTGTATGTGGGAAAAGCAAACTTTTCAAAGTGTTACAGAGTACACTACGCCAGAGAAATTCTGGAGATTGATGAGGCAACATCAAAACAATACGATCACCTTCATCCTGGTCAATTTACGGCTGATTACGTTGTTGAGCCAAAGGAAAAGACCCGTGAAGAGTTTGAAGCTCGTTACAACGAAACGCTGCCCGATGGTTACCCACGATTGTTCCCTCGTACCAGATATTACGCTGAATCGGAGTTGAAAGAAGTTTATTCTGTTTGGGATGCCAATGACAAGCCAATTGTTGTGATTCAACACGGTCTCGCTGGTGGATCTCACGAAACAGCAATTCGTGCTGTTGGAGAGAAGCTTTTCAAAGACGGTTGCAACATTGTTGTGTTGAATAGCCGAGGATGTTGTCGCTCGAAATTGACTACTCCTAGACTCTTCAGTGGTTTACACACCGACGAATTGAGATATTTCGTAGAAAAGTTGCACAAACGGTTTCCAAAGAAACAAATTCATTTGACTGGATTCTCGTTTGGTGGTTTGATTATTGCAAACTATCTTGCCGAGGAAAAGGACAAGTCGGTGGTGACAAGTGCAGTTACAGTGAGTTCTCCTTGGGATTTGTACGATTCTGCTTATGAAGTCTCACGTTCTTGGAGTGGTAGAACTTTCTTTGTACCAGCAATTTGCTTTTTCTTATTGAATCTGATGAAAAATAACAGATTAGTTCTTGCAGAGGACCCGGAATTCTTTGACAATGATGACTTTGAAGAGTTCAGAAAAAAAACTACAAATGCTGTTGATTTTGATGATAAATATACATCGAAATTGGCAGGATATCCATCGAACTTTTCGTACTACCTTGCTGCATCTCCAATGGTACGTGTGTTGAATATCAAGACACCGATGTTGATCATCAACTCGCTGGACGATCCATTGATTTCGCGTCATTATCCGTTCAATGAGGCTCAAAAGAATCCTTATTTGTATATGGCAACTTGCGACTTGGGTGGTCATTACAGTTTCATTGATACAAAGAGTGAGTTTTGGTTTGCTGGTGTTATTCGTGATTTTGTGTGTGGATTTTACGAAAGAGTTGATCAGTCGAAGGGGGTTGATGATGGAGGTTATGACGTGAAACAAACAGACTTCAAAGAGAAGTTGACACTGTACTGAGCAAATGGCATCTTTCATTCGTTGATCCAAAGAGAATTGCCGGGGTATGGCAAGTTTTTCAATACAGATTATTTGGATTATAGAGAACGCACATCACAAGCCTGTCAGCGTTTCACTACACAATTCTTGGTATTCATGGCTAACTTAAGTAGATCTATTTGTATTGTCATGCTACCATTTTAACACCCGTGCACCACTAAGTCAGAACTCCGAAATTCTGTTCCTTCAAAAATTTTTTTTTTTTATTTTCACATCATCCATAATTTTTTTTGCATTGAAACTTTGCCTTGTTATCCCTCTTTTTACCCTTTTTTCCCCATAATCGCCCTACAATGACAGAGCTTCTGCCTCCGGCTAAGGAACCCATTAAAAATAAGAAGTTGCCTCTCAAAAATGAGGGCGCGACAGTAGAACGCAATACGGTGAAACCAAACAAAAAACCCACCACAAGGAAACCAGTCAAGAAGCTTTTTCAGAGTGGCAAAAAGGCTTCACCCCCGGATAATAAAGGCTCGAAAAGACACGAGCAACCGAAGAAAAACCCTGCAGCTCCTGGGAAGAAACCAACAATTCCCAAGCCAAGTTCAAAGACAAAGTCATCAAAACCAGCAAATACATCATCAAAGCCATCAAAACCAACAAAATCATCATCAAAACCATCAACATCGACAAGGTCACCTTCAAAGTCTTCAAAACCTTTGAATTCGTCGAAATCATCCTCGAAAAAGGCATCACCGGCACCCCCACCGAATCCAGAACCCGAACAACTGGCCAAGAAAAGCACTCGACTCAACGAACTCATCAGAATCTCTGCAGATGAGCAGAAACTGAAATACGACACCATTGAGCAGTACTTCCAACATCTCAGCTACGGAATGTTTCTTGATCAGTTGTTTGATGTCGATATTTACACAGACATTTCCATTTCTTGGTCAAGAGATAAGCCATACGAAGAGTTTACCGCTGAATTTGACTTCAAAAAAATCATGGCAGCTTATGTCACAGAAAATATGAGACACTTGAGGAGCTCTCCATTCACAAGAGGACAGACGGTATACCTTTTACGGAAACGTGACGCAGATCTTCAACAAAAACCTGAAATTTGGAGCTGTTATGTTAATTATTCTAAAACTACTAGAGGCCGTGGACCTCAAAAATTACAAACTGTATTCAACGTGTATCCATGGAACGAGACTCCAATACCATCCGGATCGCAAACCAGTGGATTTGCCATCTTGCCATGTGATTCAAATGTTTCACGAGTGATGCAAGCCATGCCAAACGTTGAAAAGAATCAATTTGAAAGTCTTTTGCTGGGTCAAAAACCAATCAAACAAATTTTTTTCAAGAATCGTATTTCCAAGTACACTAATGTCTTGAATGATTCTCAGAAAGAAGCACTACAATCAGCATTGAATAACAAAGTTACAGTATTGAAAGGTCCCCCCGGTTCTGGTAAAACGTCTACTATTCACGAAATGATCTTGCAATTACAAAGTTTGAGTTACTTTCCAATTTTGGTGGTTGCAGCTTCAAATATCGCCGTTGATAATATTGCCGAAAAAATGATGAAAGATCACAAAGATGACATTTTACGTGTTGTTTCGGTGATGAAACAACAAGATTATGGTGATGATCACCCGTTGGCTTCCATTTGTCTGCACAACAAAGTTCACAAAATGTTGCCAACGGCAGCTCGTGATACCTGTGATTTGCTCAGAACTGGCCGCCAATCACAAGTTTCGTCTCGGCAATTCTCCAAATACTTGGATCTGACGTCTTCTTACGGAAGTCAATTGATAAATCAGGCAAAGGTCATTTTCTCAACAACAGTCGCAATTGGTGGTCCATATCTGAAAGATGCGAAAAATCTCCCTGTAGTGATTATGGATGAAGCGACACAGTCATCAGAGCCAGCGTCACTTATCCCATTGGCTGCCAACAACATCAAAAAGATCATTTTTGTTGGTGATGAGGCTCAGTTGAGTGCATTTACTCGAGTCAAATCGCTCGAAATGTCGCTTTTTGAAAGAATATTAGCCAATGGAACATACGAAAAGCCACTCATGTTCGATACTCAATACCGTATGCACCCCCACATCAGTGAATTCCCGCGGAAATACTTCTATGACGACAAATTGAACGATGGAGTCACCGCCGAGGATCGGACAGTTTCCGGGATCAATTATCCCGTTTACTTTTGGGATCACAGCGATAAAGATATTAAGGAATCACGCGTTCGTCGTGGAGCAGGTGAAGAAGCTGGTTACACTATTGTCAATAGAGAAGAAGTTGAGCTGGTGAGTCGGGTAGTGGAAAATTTGGTTGTCGATAAACAGGTCGAACCAAGTCGAATCGGTGTTATTACTGGTTATGCTGGTCAAAGGGATCTTTTGTCTGAGTCATTCCAGAAGAACTTACTCATCAACCCTCAACAGGAAAACATTGTCACAACAATAGATAAAGAAGATCTTGAAGATCAATCGAAAGCAGTGACAATTCAACAAGTCAATGGTATACTGATTGCTACAATTGATGCATTCCAAGGACGTGAAAATGATATTATCGTCATGTCCTGTGTTCGTTCGAACAATATGGACAGTATTGGGTTCATGAAAGACAAGAGAAGAATGAATGTTGCGTTTACAAGAGCAAGAGTGAGCTTTGTACTTGTTGGTAATGCAAATTGTTTGAAGAAGGGTAGCAGTTTATGGAAAGAATACATCGAGAGTCTTGAAGGTAGAGATTATGTTCATAAAGGGGAGCTCATCTACTAGCAAATGACAAGTTGACCAAGCGATTCATGATATTGTTTTGCTGTTGATTCATATCATGCGAGTCAGATACACTGCATAATAGACATTAAATACATAATTGCATTTCTCAAGTATAATAATTGTACATACGCAAATCTATACTAGACTTGCTCAAACTATCCCAACAGCGTTCAATAAAAGCATATGCCATATCTCACCAGGCGACTAATGCGAGCCTTCTGATGATTTCACGACTCGACCGTCCATCACAAATGAATGTTCAACAGATCATAGTTGCTGAATTGTTTGTTGCAAGATGGACACTTACGCATTCTAGAACTCAAGCGGTCGCTGATACAGTCCAGACAGAAACAGTGTCCGCACACTTTCAAAGTCACATTCTTGAAATTCTTGTTACACAGTTGGCATTTAGTCATTGCCAAAAGTGCTTGGGTAATTTCATCGTCCTCAGACGTTGCAGAAGGGTTGTTTGTTCTATATTTGTTGAGCAGCGACTCCAAAGAACTGATTCTCGTTGAACTGGTCTTACAATTCACTTCCAGAGTAGAAATCTGGCTTTGTTGTTGAGTGATCATTTCCTGTTTCTTAGCCAACTTCGCTAAACTTTCACTATGACTCTGTTGAAGTGCCTTAAATTTCATCTCCAATTCTTTGTTCTTATTCAATTGGAAATTCAAATCAATTTTGTAAACATTCTCCAGATTCTTCAATTTATCAAACAAAGTCTGCTCAATTTCCAGCTTTTTCATCAAATTGTTTTCATTCGTTTTCAGAGCTTCAATCAAATCTGCCTGCTTGGACAAATTAGTGTTGAGCACCTTATTTTGAGAAGCTAACGAATCTTTAGATCTCATTGCCTGGAAGTATTTCTGGTCAGCTTTGTTTTTCTCAATAGTGAGTTTGTTGATATAAGAGTCAGACTCAATATATTTCTGCAGCTTATCTTTGGCAACTTGTCGCGTTGCCTTGAATGCATCTTCAAGCTGTTTCAACTCCACGGATAATATTTTGTTGTGTTTCTTCAACGTTTCCAAATCATCACTGTTCTCTGAACCTTCGCTGGCGACAATTGCATCTTCGTTACCCGTTTCCAACTCTTGCAGTCTCTTCTCCAAAGCTTCGTTCAACTTCTGGTACTCATCAACAAGTTCACTACAACCTTTTTCAGCCTTGAGAATCGATATCTTAGCCTGAAGTTCATCTCTGTCAGATCTGATTCTTGTCAAATCGGTCTCTAATTTGGCCACATAAGCATTATTGGTCTTCAGCTCATTCTTCAAAGTTTGTTCCAAAGTTGCTTGGTTTTGTGTCAAATTCGACTCTAATGCCTGAAATTGAGCTTCAATCTTGGAATTCTCGAATTTCAACTTGCTCAATTCAGAACTCAGCTCGGTATTTTTGGCAATCAAAACTTGATGTGGCAAACACTTGGCCAAATTCTGTTCAGAAGGGTTTGCTAATTTGTTGGATAAGCTCAAAACTTCTTTCTCAAGCTCATTGAGTTGTTTTGTCTTGTTATCTAGTTGTTCACTAAAAGCATTGTTTTCTGCTTGCAAGCTCGATAGCTGCAATTTCATATTTTCAAGTTCCACTTGATCCACTTCGTTATTCTGCTGTGTTTGTGAGCCTTCGCCGCCATTCTCCAACTTTGGCTTCAATTCGGGCGTTTCCTCTTTTGTAGCCTGTTCGTCAGTCCTTTTGTGTTCGCTGATTCTCTGCAGCGTCTTGGACTGCGAACGATCTTTTTGTGTTATAAAGGCATCCAATTCCTGATTGAGTTCTTCAATTTTCTCCCTCAAAAGCTTATTTTCGTCTTCTAACTGTATCTTGAAAACGTTCAAATTTGTCAACGATTCTTGCAACGTCACCAACTTTTCGTCTCTATTGGTGATAGGTTGTGACAAAAGTGGCTGTATAAGGTTGATCAAAGCCGTTCTTTTGTCTTGTAGACCTTCTAGAAGCTCTTTTTCGTTCTCTGGCACACTTTGCTCACTCCCAATATCAATGAGAAAAGCTTCGTTCAAGTCAGACTTGTTGTCAAGACGGTCAAAATTCTTGAAATGACCAATCACCTCAAACCACCAGTTGTTTAGCACAGAATAGTAACGGAAAACGCGTGAGTATCGGTCTGACAACTGACCAACGTCTTTTTTGAGACGTCTGTTTTTGTTTCTAACCAGGTTCAAAAGTCTGTAAACTGCCTCTTTTTGATAATAAACAACATCTTCTTGTGTGAGTTGACCATGCTCGCTTAGCTCATCAAGTGGCGTGTCGGACCTCTTGATTTTCTTGAGTTTGGGCGACGTTCCTGTCTCTGAGGAAGGGCTTCTTTTGGCCGAAGACATAGTTCGAGACGTCGCCGTGAGAAAAAAAATCAAACACGCAGCCTTCTTGAAGCTCTAAAAATATCGAAAACACCACACACGTCGCCGGAGTTGCAGTGAGCTGAGGTTGTGTTTTGATTTTGCCAATCAACCCTCTTCTCTTGTCTTCATTTAAAGTTGTCTTTGTGAATTATTTTTTTTTTTGGTCAAGTTGTAGAATTTGAGCGAATCATGTCCGGGTAAGTAACCAAAGTTGACGCATCGGTAGAAATATGTGCTACAAATAGACACATCAAGGTTCCTTCGACGAGTGCGTCGTCAGGTGCAACTCAGTAAGTGGTTTTGGAAACTCAACCTCTTTTCTTCCCCTCAAAAACTACTAGCAATCGGGTGCTCGATCGGGCATTCTCGTGTGAAAACCCAATTTGGTCAATCGAGACACTTCATCTATCGTAGAACCATTTATGGAAGTGTTCTTGATTGATCAAGGTTCGTAGCTCAAGGTGCATAATTCTAAATCAACAAGCCGAGATCGTAAGACGAGACCCTCGATCATGTTTTGTGCAGCCACTAGGCACGATAGGTCGATAAGAGTTGGTGGTTGACCGATCTGGTTCTGCCACAAATCACATCCGTGGTTCATCTGCAAACTTTACACTCGTGGATGATATCAGCAGACGTAATCTAAGATCTGAAGGTTGAGTAGCTCCGCTTCTTGGTTGCCTGATATTTGACAGCCAAAGGGGAGAGAGGGGTCAGAAAAATATTACAAGCTGCTGTATACCGGGATGTTGGCCCTGATTTGCCCCGGTGGCCCCGGTGGGGTTACTGTGGTCCTGCAGGGAATTTCCCAGGCCCTCCTCCGACTCGCGAGGGCGGCGGGCGACGGGCGATTAAAATCTACTAGAAAAAAATTGACCGAAATAATAGATTTTTTCTCTGTTGAAGAAAAAAATTACAAATTATCCACAATTCAATCAAATACGCAACACATTTGCAAAAGAAGTTTTGAATTTCACATCCTTGTGGATTTTGATATAACAACATGTTCAGATCATCGCTCAGAAACTTATCGAGAGGCGCTTTGAAGGCCGTCGCTCAAACCCAAGCTCAAACTGCTGCTGTGCGTCCAATTGCCCTTAGAAGCTGTGTGCAACCAGTCACTTTCAACCAGTGGGGACTTAGATTTTCTTCCTCTTCTTCGTTGACTAAGGAGGACGTGTTGGCCCGTTCCATTGACATCCTGAACTCTTTTGAGCTCAAGTCTTCTGCTGACAAGATCGGTATGCAAACCGAGTTCATCAAGGATCTCGGTATGGACTCTTTGGATTACAACGATGCTCTTGTTGCTCTTGAGGAGGAATTCGACGTTGTTTTTGACGATCAAACTGCTAACGAAATCAAGACCGTTGGTGAGTGTGTCGAGTATGTTCTAAAGAGCTATATCCCTGCTCAAGAGTCTCTTGACCGTGAGATTCGTTAAGTGCTGTCCAACAAACTGGTGGTCCCTTTGCTGATCACTAGAGACAGCTGCTGACATCTTTGATTATTTATTGTT
The DNA here is from genome assembly GCA_003707665.2 of Ogataea pini. Classification (NCBI taxonomy): domain Eukaryota; kingdom Fungi; phylum Ascomycota; class Pichiomycetes; order Pichiales; family Pichiaceae; genus Ogataea; species Ogataea pini. The sequence goes on along the minus strand of PPKL02000013.1, from coordinate 149,902 downwards.
TTTGTCACACCAATCTCAAAGAATTTGTATATAATATATCGGTGTTTTTTTTTACTGTCTTGAACTACTGGAACGGGTGTGTTTCAGCGTTTTGTTTAGCTGATTATATACTCAAGTAGTTCCCAATACTGATTGTTAGACAACGAGATAAGTGTTCAGAATGACTCAATTAAAATAAACTATTTTTCGCCAAAATCAAACAAAAAAAAATTATAATAAGAAAAACTAAATAAAAAAACCATCTTTACAGTGGCAAACAATTACTGATTTGGAGTATTGAATCAGCTTGAGGATGTCAGAAGAAGCACAATTAGTTGAGAAAGTTGAGGAACTGTCGGTGAAATCGCCGGAATCAGATGCATCTGCCCATTTTTCCGACAATGAGAGTGTTGACGGAACTCAGAAAGATCAGGAACTCAAAGAGAAATATGGATTGAAAACACTGGATGATCCGTTCCCTGAAGTGTTGCCAACAGACGACGAGCTGATGGACCGTTTTGCTGACGATGAAGAGTACATTGAACTTGTCCAATACAAAATTACGGATCTCGAGGGTCTTAAATTGGCACGATTCACAAATCTACGAAGTCTAGTGTTGAGAGACAATCTTTTAGAAAGCATTAATGCATTAAAAGTTTTGCCACAAAAGAAAAAAATTGAAGAATTGGATTTCTACGATAACAGAATCAAACACATCTCTAAACATGTGAATGAGTTTACCGATCTGACCGTGCTGGATCTGTCGTTCAACAACATTAAGCACATCAAACACGTGGAAAACCTGACAAAACTGGAAAATCTTTATTTTGTGCAAAATAAGATCAGAGAGATTGAAAACCTGAGCACCCTCACAAACCTGACAAACTTAGAGTTGGGAGGCAATCGAATCGAGCAGATCTCAGATGAGATGTTGAAACTTGGCAGTTTGGAACAGTTGTGGCTCGGTAAAAATCTCATTAGCAAGTTTGAAAATTTGGAGAATCTCAAGAGACTTCGCGTTTTGTCTATTCAGTCTAATAAGATTGAGAAAATTGAGAACCTGGACGGTCTTGAGAGCCTTGAAGAGCTCTACTTGTCTCACAATCACTTGACAAAATTAGAAGGACTGGACAACCTTAAAAACTTGAAAGTTTTGGACGTCACATCCAACCAGATCAGCAAGTTGGAAGATCTGAGTCATCTTACAGAGTTGACTGACTTTTGGTGTTCGTACAACCTGGTGGACTCGTTTGAAAACGTGCGCGAGCAATTGGGCGCGCTGCCGAAGCTCGAGACTGTTTATTTTGAGGGAAATCCATTGCAACTTCGGAATCCATCAATGTACCGTCAAAAAGTCAAGTTGAATCTTGGTCCATCTTTGGAGAAGATCGACGCTATGTATGTCCAGCGCTGACGTCGATAGTCGCGAGTAGTAGTTAGCTATGAACCAAAAAAAAAATCATCGAATGTTTTTTTTGCGCCCTTCTAAACTTTTTCTTCCCCTCCGTGCACTGCCACCTGTGGCACGACCTCCGTTTATCCATGCACAAGAGTCATCTTGTTTTCCCGGTTTTTCACGGAAGCCGCACGGTTTGGCGGTGGAACCGCTAGTTACTTTTTTTCGTATTTTTTTCAACCACCAGGGCGGGGCGGGGCACTGTGAGCCCGCCCGTACAGAACATACTGTGCCGCTAAATCTGCCGCCGGCAGCGGCTATCATGTGGCTCGAGCACTGGAAGGTCCCCGGTAGCCGGAGTGTAGCCTAAAATCGGTGACAACGGGAGAGAACAAAGAGGGGAACCGTGAGGGGAATACATGTATTTGTGTATGGATCTGTAAATATCGGCTTTTATACGTTCCCGACATGCGCTTAGAAATGGTTAAGTGGTTTTCGAAACCTGCAACAGGCGTTGTATTTCATCCCGCTACCAGTTTCCCCGCTGAGTCATCGACAGAACGAAATTTATATCAATGCGGTGCGGGCGGAAAAAAAAAAACATTGAATCATCCACTGACGAGCTGCATGAACTGGGGAAATTTTTCAACTATAAAAAGGGTGTAAAATTCCTTTGTCTTACTCATAACATTTCCATGCAGTTATTCGTAGTTCGCCATAAACCAAAATGCTCAGATACACCAGCACACCAGCTAGATTGCTTAAATTTGCCAAGAGACACCAATCGGTGTGGGCATCGATCCAAAAGGCACCAGCAGACAAGATTCTTGGTCTGACTGTTTTGTACAACAAGGATACCAACCCTAGCAAGATCAACTTGGGTGTTGGTGCTTACAGAGACAACAATGGTAAGCCATGGATTCTTCCATCTGTGAAGAAAGCTGAAGAGCTTTTGGCCAAGACTGAAGTTAACAAGGAATATGTTCCTATTGTTGGATCGCCAAAGTTCAATGAACTTGTTAAGGAGATGCTTTACAGCCACGACGAGGCTGGAAGACAACTTCTCAAAGATGAGAGAGTTTTGACCTCGCAAGGAATTTCTGGTACTGGTTCGCTCAGAGTGCTCGGTGAATTCCTCAAGACGTTTCACCCTGTCAAAAAGGTTCTCGTTCCTAACCCAACGTGGGCTAACCACGTTGCTATCCTCGAGAAGTCGGGACTTTCGACGGGAAAGTACAGTTACTATGACTTCAATACCAACGCATTAGACGAGGCTGGTTTGCTGAGCGATCTCGCAGCCGCCGAGCCAGGTACTGTGGTTTTGCTGCACGCCTGTTGCCACAACCCAACTGGTGTTGATCCAGAGCTCGAGCAATGGGACAAGATTTTGGATGTGATTTCCGAGAAAAAACTCCTTCCTTTGCTCGACATGGCTTACCAAGGTTTCAGATCCGGTAACCCAATTGACGATTTGGCTATACTTTTCAAATTCAATAAGGCTGTTGCCGACGGAAAGTTGTCCAACTTTTTGTTGTCTCAATCTTTTGCTAAGAACATGGGTCTTTATGGTGAGAGAGTTGGTTCTCTTTCCTTGATTACCTCGGGCGCTGAGGAAACCGTTAGAGTTAAGTCTCAATTGGAGAAGGTTATTAGACCATTGTACTCTTCTCCACCATCGCATGGTTCTAAACTCGTTGAGATCATTCTTTCTGAGGAAGCTATTTACAAGCAATGGCTCGAAGATGTCAAGGTGATGTCTGACAGATTGGTTGACATGAGAGCACTTTTGTACGATACTCTCAAGAACACTTACAAAAATCCTCTTGACTGGGAGCACCTTTTAAACCAAAAGGGTATGTTCTGTTACACTGGTTTGACTGAGGATCAAGTCCAAAAGTTGATTGAAAAGTCTGTTTATTTGACTTCTGACGGTAGAATCTCCATTGCTGGTATCTACCCGGAAAATGTTGACTACCTTGCAAAGGCGATCCACGAGGTGACCACCGCTTGAGGATGAGTTTATGACAACTAGTTTGTACAAGAATGGGTATTAGAAAATAAACTGGAATTAACGTATGAGCGACGAGCGAGACGGGTCGTAAATGAAGCAAGATAAAGCACTTGTAGCACTTGGAAGTAATAAAAGTAGTCCAATTATTCAGAGAACTAAACTATCACCAATATACATCACCTGTCCTTGCTCACGTGACGCGGCACATTTCCCGTTTACCTTCATCCCCTCATTTGTGCAATTTTTTTTCTCAATGAAAAAAAAAAGGCCAAACGGTTGTTATCGATCGGTTGAAGAGCTCTACATAGCTACGCGAGATAGATTTGTGTAGTTGGGTGAGACAGCAATTGGCGAGGATCGCAGTTGTTTTTGAAGTTGACTGAACAATCACTGGATCTTGTCTATTCACCGTTAACATCACATTGTAGACAATAGACACCTTCGATATGGACGCAACTGAAGTGAAGGCCGTGATCACAAACCTCGACAAGGCGAAGGACTCTAAAACGATATTAGAGCTCTTGACTGTGTTGAAACAAGATGTTAAAGCTACAGAGAAATTTCTAAGAGAGACCAAGGTGGGAGTGGCAGTTAATAAGTTACGGTCGCATTCAAATGCCGAAGTGAGTTCACTTGTTAAGAATATCATCAAACAGTGGAAAGAGCAAGTCTCGCGAGAGAAAAGAGCAGGGAAAGCTGTTTCTTCTGCTCCCGCTGTGAAAGAAGAAAGTGTGAATGATAATCAGAAGCAAGAGTCGGTTGCGCAGAGAGAGACTGTGAGCTCCAAAACTGAGACGTTTGTTTCGTCTAAGCCAAGAAACCCTGCAAATGACGGAATCAAAATCAACTTCCATGACGATTCTACCCGTAACGGGTCGATTTCGGGATTATACACAGCTCTGGCCATGGACTCGCAGCTTGTTCCGACCAAGATTGTTGAAGTTGCACGTCATATTGAAGATGAAGCATTCAAACTAGTGAAATCCAAGGTTACTGATCAATACCGTAATAAAATGCGGTCGTTGATTATGAATTTGAGGAATAAAAATAATCCAGAACTCAGAGCACGTCTTTTGGATGGTGAGCTCGTTCCATCAAAGTTCGTTGCCATGACCAACCAGGAGTTGGCCCCAGACGCTTTGAAGAAGGAATTGGCAGATTTGCACCAAAAAAACCTGTTTGATGCTCAAGGTGCAGTGGAAAAACGAGCAGTTACCGACAGATTTGTGTGCGGTAAATGTAAGATGAGAGAAGTCAGTTACTACCAGATGCAGACACGGTCTGCGGATGAGCCATTGACGACGTTTTGTACTTGTGAAAAGTGCGGAAATCGTTGGAAGTTTTGTTGATTGGGCTGGTGCAAAGATGTTTGGATTGAGACGGAGAAACCGTTTCCCGAGACAAATATTTTGCGTGTTTGTAAGATATCTGTAGATAATAATAATAAATAAGATTGTGAGTTGATAATGAATAAATAGGTTGATCGATGTCATGTTGGTGATCATCTAATAAATAAGTAAATAAATAAACGAATAAATAAATAAAATACGTGAATAAATAGATAGCGAAAGTAAATCACGTACGATCTAATGAACATGATTGGATTCCCTCATTGTACCGACGTAGCCGTAGACGAGTCCTAGGTCGTCTGCGCGCAGCTCAATCTCGTACTGGTCGATGAGATCGACCACTTGGTCCATCAGGTCGCGATTTGTGTTGCTCATCAGTTCTTTTGTCATGAGAACAGTAAACAGAAGTCTACCAATTCTTGTATGCGGCTTGGAGTAAAGGCTTAGAGCTTTTTCTTCGGACTTAGTGATGGCCTTATCGACTGCCATGTACAGTTCGAAAGCTTTTGCCCTCAAGTCTGGATGTGTGTGACATTGAAGAAGAAGTTGCTCCAATCTCAACATTCCTTCACGATTCGACCAGTCGAATGTAGGAGCAAAAATACTTCGATTGCGCGTTTGGGCTGTTTGAAACCCCAAATTACGTGTAGTGATCATTCCCGCTGCTCCCACACACCTTCTTTCTGGTGCCACGACCGGTCTGAGTATGCTTTTGATCATTTTATAAATATTCTCTATACTTCACCACGATGGTGTTAATTTACTAGAAGAATAGCAATAAATGTAATCTTCTCAAATAAGATGGGTGCCCCTCTATTTAAATGATATTTCTATAATTCTGGTGTGATTTCCCCGCTTTTCAAAAAAACATGTGGCGATCGGCAGTTTTTCGCTGCTAGCCGAATTTTTCCACCCCTGAAATCGAACCACCAAACAAAATAAGCAATTTGTTTCATTTTTGTCGGTCAAAAATATACTTGCCATTCTCCATTTGATCTACCAGTTCTCCGAATTGGCCCACCGTTTGTTCATTCAATACTTGCAACTCACGTTGGGTAAACTTTCCTAAAACATATTTCGAAACGACTTTCGGGTCGCGCACCTTGCCGTCTCCATAATTTCGACCGATACCGACCTGAACAGAAATATATCCACTCCCGATTGTCTCTTTCACAGACCGAACTCCATTGTGTCCTCTATGTGAAGCCCCTTGCTTCCGAACTTTTAGTACTCCCAATTCTAAATCCATCTCATCGTGTACTAAAACTAAAACCGGGTTCCATTCCTTCTCGCGCAGCACAGCCTGCCATAGACGAATAAGATTCTTCCCACTCAAATTCATGAAACCTGGAGTCTCGTATAGCAACACTGCTGGCCGCTCAGGGTGACTGCGAAGTGTGTAGCCACCCAGAGTTGTCTTTTGTAAAAATCCGTACTCATCACCAAATTGCGCCACCAGATGGTGGCCCACCGAGTGTCGTGTTCCACTGTACTGCTTCTCAGGATTCCCAAGCGACGCTATCACAATCATCGGAGGTTTGCTGTTAGCTGTGGTAGAGGTGGCGATTCCGCGGCTGAGACTTCGCGCTGGTGTTGATGTTGTGAGTCTGAACAGCATCTTTACTAGATAGGGTGTAAAAACGATGAGAATCAGTAGTATCAGGATGCTTTTCAACAACATCTGTAGTGCTTCGGCTGCTGGAGTGTCTTGAAAAAAATGATCTAGTAAAATTTGATTTGGCTTGAAAAAATATTCGACAAAAAGAGTCACGGGGGAAGAGGCAAAGGGAAGAATAACCAGCTAACAGAAGACAAACTGAGAGTGAGGGAATCCACTACACTCTCTGGGGGGCGATATGTAATGGTATTGATTTCGCTACCGCCATCGCAAAACACCCAGTTGTTGTACTCCTGCAGTTATCGACCCGTCGATCGACGCATGAATCCAAATCCGGTATTGCTATCCAGACCAGTGTTATCTATATCGATCGAATGCAAAAAAAAAAAAATAAGTTTCCCGTTAACATATATATGCATATCTATGATTTGTATAAACTTTTTTGACGTCGACCTACTTGATCGTCAACCCGCGAGTTCCCCCTTGTCCCCTCCTCATGAACGTCATCAACCAAGTCAGAACCATCAAGAAGGTGAGTGACCTCGAGAGTGTCGAGATCACAGGAGATCCAAACAGACTTCCAACAGTGCAGGCACTGTTGTTTAAGTTTGTGTTTGCCATGATGGTGGTGGCGATTGCATTCATGTATTTTGACAAGACATCTCCTTTGAACGGACGAACTCCCGAGGAGAATCGTCGTTTATACAGTTTGGCTGCTGAACTCGAAGCCAAAGCCAAGGAGGCTGACTCCACTAACGAACCCGAAGATTCGGAGCAGGACTCCAAAAAGGTTCAATAAGTTTACACATTACACAAACGTACAGTATATAGATTTTTTCCACCACGTCTCTTTCAATCAAGGTATTTTTTCAGAACATTTCGTAAGGGTCCAAGCTTTGCAACTTTGGCTGTAAAAAAGTGGAGAAGGGGAAAAAAAAAAAAAGCGAGCATAAATGAACTGAATCTTTGTTCAGCACAAGAGCCTTCTTTTATGAGATAAGCTCTTTTTTATTGAATTGGCTTGTTATTGATGGTTTGATTTCACTCAAAACACCATCGAGCCTTCTTGGTTGATTTTCCTACTCTGTTCCCTCACCTTCGCCTCTTTTGCTGGATTTGTCACTGCTATCCCATTGTTACCCCATATTTCCAAAATGGCGATCGAATCACAAGATCTCACTAACCCGCAATCAAAGCGCGGTCAAAGCTCTAACGATGACTCTACTGATGTGTCTGAGTTTGCCACCAGCAATAATATCAAGGCTGAGTCACCCACTTTATCCAGCAATCCTCAAGCTCTCACGCAACAAAACCTGTCCTCTGGAGGCGATCGTAAACACAATAAAGAAAATGACGAAACAGCTGAAACATCCCGAAGTGGCTCTCAGGAATCTCGCCAAAGTAGGAAAAGGAAAAAAGTTGGCGTTGCATGTGTATATTGCCGCCGTTCACATATGATTTGCGACGAAGGACGTCCGTGTCAGCGTTGTCTCAAAAGGAACATTGGCCATTTGTGTCATGACGAGCCTACAAATGGCAGCAAAAAGGGAAAACGCGCTGAAACCGTTGATGATCCACTTACGAATCCACAACAAAGACCGCTTTCGACTTTGGCCAGTATTGCAACGACAGCCTCTTCTCCTAGTCCCGGACTTCAAGCTATTGTGCCCAGTAAACAGAGCACTGGGAACGGGAATTTGGACGGCGCTGAACGTTTGAAAACCCTCGGTATTTATCATCATCAGTCTGGAGTTGAAGGCAGTCCGGTGGAAATCATGGGCCACCAAGCACCTACCCCACAGCCTCCGGCACAGGGAGTGGCATCGAAAACATTATCGCCGACGACCATTAACCAGCAGCCATTCTTCTATTCTGAACATGCGGGCTCTGAGTTCAATTCTCTCACGGAGTTTTTGTCTATGATTGACGACACTGATATGATCAACTCCATCAATCTCACGAACGATCCAATGTTACACAAACTAGAGACATTCAATAGCAACAACAACTCCTCGACCAATTTGGCGCAGATCCCAGACGCGGACGCATCGTTTGATAATAACTTTCTTGTTCGGGGCAGTGGAACTGTGACCGCCAGCGCATCGTCGACTGTTTCTCCTCGTTTGAGTAAAAGACCATCTGGTAATTTGACTCAATTGGCAGTTCAGAACAATATCAAACAGTCACAGCAGCAGTCACCACAACCACCGCAATTTCCAGCAATGGATCTCCCCAGATTCGATGGTTTTTTCCCGCAAAATCAAACACCGATTCTTGCAGGTTCGCCAGTTTCTACAACACCAGCAGCTGCATCAGCTCCTCCGGCAGGAACCCAGCCATATGTATCAGATTCCGCGAGAGACAAGTTCTTCTTGACAGCTGCAGATCCAACGACCGAGATTTCGCCTGAAGAGAGGCTGAAGCAAGTTATTAACGCAAAACTTGAGGCCGGTTTACTCAAGCCATACAACTATGCCAAGGGATATCAGAGGCTGCAGACTTATATGGATAACCACATGGCTGCTTCTTCCAGGCAGCGAATTTTAAAGCCGTTGTCCACGTTTCGCCCTGGTTTCAGAGCTATTGCTAAAACGCTCAAGGACCTGGATCTCATTTTGGTCGAAGAGAATTTCGAGAGAATGTTATTGGACTATGATCGTGTTTTTACATCAATGGCCATTCCGGCATGTTTATGGCGTAGAACTGGTGAAATCTACAGGGGAAATAAGGAGTTTGCGTCCCTTGTTGAAGTTTCGATTGACGACTTGAAGAACGGTCGTTTGACAATATACGAGCTGATGACTGAGGAGAGCAGTGTTAATTTCTGGGAGAAGTATGGTGCCATTGCATTCGATAAGACACAAAAGGCAGTTCTCACTAGTTGCAATCTCCGAAGCAAAGATGGAAGAAAGAAAAGAAACTGTTGTTTTAGTTTCACGATACGAAGAGATAGGTACAACATTCCAAGTTGTATTGTTGGTAATTTTATTCCTATTCAATAGAGACATCAATTCGAAAAAGAAAATGCTCTATTTACTGTAACAATTGCTCAATTTCGTTGATTTGTTCAACGGTAACGTTGACAAATTGTGGTTTCTTTTCAGGTTTCTTCAGTTTGATGAAGTCATCGTAAAATTTGTTAATGATCCCGTGAGTAGAAGATCCAAAGTTGAAGAACTGATACTGGATTTCGTCTCCTGGATTATGTACGAAATTCTCAAGACATTTCAAGAATTGAACCGGCTTTGAGGTCACCTCTATTATATTACAAGCCTGTTTTTTAGCCTCTGTCTCCAGATTTCCCGTGAGATTGGATAAAACAGGGATCTTAAGACTTCTGAGACCTTTGTTAATCATCAACTTAGTAAGTTCTGACTCAATTGGACGTAATACTGGGTGGTGGAATGGAATTGAAACGTTCAGATCCACTGTTCTGACTCTGGTTTTCCACACCTTATCCTTGGCGAGCTGTTGTTTCAACAAGTCCAACTTTTCGGCTAGTTCCGTGCGAGTGCCGGAAATCACTAGCTGTTGATAATTGTTGTAATTGCTGATATGAACACCCAAATTTGTGAGAAGCTTAATCATGTGTTGTAAGTGTGTTGGTTGAAAAAGAAGAACTTGCATAGTGTAATCATTCTCGGTTCTAGCAATCTCTGACTCCATGAGCTTTCCACGTTTGTATGCGAGGTCAAGGCCATTTTCAAAAGAAATAGTTCCTTGTAGTACCAATGAAGATATTTCGCCCAACGAATGGCCTAGCATGTAATCTGCTCCCTTTAGAAGATCAATTCCGTGCTGGTGTTTGAGACTCAATAGATTGAGATACGATGTGAGAATCAGTAGAGGCTGTTGTACCGATGTGCGCTGTAAAAGAGCTTTAGTTCCAGGATCTTCAAGAATCTCGGGATGGTTTATGTAACGAGAAAGTTTGAGATCTGGAAGCACTTCGTCTGTCTGTGTAAGAACAGATTTTATTACCGGTTCATTTTGCAGTTTCGAGAGGTGTTTAACTGCCGAAACATTGAATTGACCCTGTCCGGGACACACCAGAATCCTCTTTGTGGAAATAAGTCTTGCAAAGACTATGCGTTTCATTTCGATAACTGTTGAACTCCAAAAAATGAAGGTGCGGTCATTTCACTTTTATTGTGGATTTCTATATTTTTTTCATATCGACAAATCTGTATCGGAATTTCGCTTTGACGAGCGAAGTATGTCATATGATCGAATTGTGGGCCGTAAGCCGTGAATTGTCGCAAATTTTTAACATGGGAACACTGTCTTGGAGGTGGAGTCTGCTCGTGAGCCACACCCCAAAGTACCAAACACATTACCCGGTTTGTGCCAACTCGCAAGTATCGTGCAAATTGATTCGGTGGATCAAAACTACCCCGGATTTTAAAAATACGTTCAAAAAATTATTTATTTACTTGACTTTTTCTTTTTATAATGTTTCTAAAATCCTTTTCCAAAGTAATCAGCGGACTTTTTTTGAATTGTCTCGTCAACCTCAATCATCCCCAAACTTTCCTTCGTTCTGAACTGAACCAACTTCAACAAACTGTACATCATGCACAGATAAGGTGTCTCAATTCCAAGTTTCTGTGCAATACGTACAGGGTTTCCGACGATAGTCTCGATCTCAATTAGGCGACCCTGACGAACATCCACAAGCATCGAAGGGGTGTAGAAAAGTCCATCACTAATGTTCATCATCATGTCCCCAACCTCTGGGGCAATGATGCATCCTTCCGCAGCCGCAATTGCATAAACTTCTTTCATAATTGGCCGGTATATATTTTCTTTAGATCCACTCATAGCAGCACGGCTACAATCAAGGTTCACCAATGCCGTTGTCGTGTTGATAGCGGCATTGTATAGAATTTTCTGCCATCTAGTGAGTCGAACGTTTTCGTCTTTCTTAACAACATTGTGACCCGGGGCCTTGTATAGTTGTATGAACCGATCTAGAGACTTTTCCGCAGCTTCGCTGTCTATGAGTGTTGGATTCTCAAACAATCCTATCTGAACGTTTTCAGGCGTTTTTTGCACCAACATGCAGTCTATATTGGTGCAACCAATGAGAACCACACAGCCCAGAATCACACGATTGGGGAATCTTTCTATCATAGGTTTTTCGATGTCAATTCCATTTTGACACATGATTATTGTGGCATTAGGACATTTCAACACAGCAGGTTCAACCACATCTTCACAGGTATGTCCCGAATCCGGCAAGTTTTTAAGGGAAATGAATATGTAATCGTATTGTTCGCTCTGTGCGACTGCCTCTTCGACATTTCTAGTAATACGAGTTGGTTTCCAGTTTGAAATCTGTCCAAATTCACAAGAATCAATCTGAAACCCCTGTTCTGTGGCCTTTTGGTAACCTGATCGAAGAACCACAGTCACTTCTGCCAAACCGTTGTATTGCAAGGTATATGCAGCCACCAATCCCACGGCACCACCACCCACAATCAAAACTTGATCTTTCTTGGTCATATTTGGATGTTTCCTCTACTACTTGCAAAGTCAAATTCAAAAGAGTTCAATACTTTACAACTAAGAGTTAAAGAAAAAAGTATGAGTCATATCAACATCGGTCTATAATTATTTTTTCAAGCTTCAGTCGTTTGACACCCGCACACCAGATAACGACGACCGCAGATCGAAGCGGGTAGTGAGTCATATGGAACAGACTTCCAAATGATGAGCAGACCATTTGAGTATCAGTGGCTTACGTTTCCATTGGCCAAAAAACTGTATCAAACCCCTTGAATATTTATGTGTAATCATTATCAGCGGTAGTCACCACTTCACTCATGACGAGCAAATGACCAACGAAACGACGAGCCAAAGAAATCTTAACTAGGTCATTCGCTTTGCTCCTCGCTATACTGCTTCACAGCCCATCCCAAACAATCCTCCAATTCACCAACATCATTAAAGTTCACATTCAACAATTCATTCTCAAACTCATCAGAATTACCAAATAACCTCAAATTGATCATCGAGTACGCAGAATCTGAGAGCGAGCGCAGTGTAATCACAGTCTTCAAGTTCGAGTAAGAAAGTTCCAACATAGAAGACGGATAAGTTGTGCACCGAACAAAAGGATTACTGTTCGGCAAGATCACAGTCCTCGATTTGGACTGCGTGTTTGGATCGTTGTAGTATTTGGTCAATTTGTAGTATTTGCTCATGATCTCTGAAACTTTAGCAGAATCTATCTGTAAATGAGTACTTAAAACAGATGCGAGAACGTCCTCGAGCTGTTTTAACGTACGTTCATGCTTGTTGTAAGTAATAAGAGGTCTAATCAACGAAACACGACCCAACTGCTGCGATCGAAGTTGTTGGTCTTGACTAAGAGAAATTGGAGGGATCCCTTTTTTATCCAGATTTTGTTTGTGTTCAGCACAAAGCATAAGGCGCAAAAAGTTACCAATCATATCTGCTTTGGGATTGAGCTCCAATTCTTGTGATTGTTTCGTAACTTCATCGATAGGAACAGACTCAATCTCGACGATTTCGTCGTGGAGATCAATTGCAATTTTATTGGCCTCGATGGTCACTTGAAGAGAAATTAACGATGCAGCTTCCTTTAGCAAATGATAAAATAATTCCTCCTCAAATAGATAAAAGCGAGCCTTGGCAATCTCGCTGGTTACTCCTTCATCCTTGAACTGCTCAATCTTGTTTGTAAGGTTCGATTCACCCAAAAGCACTGTTGCATCCGAATTGTTTTTGCCATATATCTTGACATTCACCACTTTATTGATCTTTTCCGATTGTTGTGGACTTAATTTATCAAAAACAAGTCGTCCATCCGCTGAGTCTTTCTTCAATAGCCCAATACCTTTATCGTAGTAGTTTGAGCCAGCATCTCCATACCCGTATTTCACACAGATTTCTCTAGAGCTGCGCGTATTTATGGTTGAAATCACTTCTTTTGACTTCAAAACTTCCATCATTCCACTCCAGTAGTTTTTTTCTTTTGAAACCTCCTCTTTCAATCTTGCACTCGCATTCTTCAAACTTTCGGAGGCTCTATTTAAACTCTCTAATTTCCAACCTCTGCCTACTTTTGACACTTCGAATTGCACCTGTTTGCTGTCATGTGGTGGCTGAACCCGGTCACTCGATAAAGATCCAATTTTAATGTGTTGTTTCAATGCAGGCGACATTGACGACGTACCTGCTGCTGGTCTTACGCAAGAAATCAGCAGGGAAACAAAATCCAGCGATAAAGACGACTCATTCAAAGCCGAATGAACCAATGAGATGATTTTTTCCTTCTCCTTCCTGAAATCTTCCTGTGTGATTAAGTGATCGGAGCTCCCGCTTGTTGGCTCGTTGATGGCCGTCTCTGCCGACACCTCTGCCGACTCGTCCTGGTCTGCCATGAATTCATCGGCCTCTTGTTCGGACCCTGCGCCGGCGCCGGCACCAGCCTCAAAATCTGCGACACCTTTTTTGATCTCGTCAATGAGACTGTCTTCGGTGATGTTGAGAAACGAACCTTTTTGGGCTATGATCTTTGGTATGAGTTGAGCCAACTGCAATGAGCTGTCGTCCACAGGCTGACTTTGCTGTGCATGAAGTCCATCCTGCAACACCGGACTCAGATTGATAAAGTCTGACAATTGCAGCTCCCGTTCATTCATTGGGATTTTTTTGGGTGCTTGCAGAAAAGATAATAACTACTGGAATAAACATGTGAACCATTAGATACTTTTTTCAACTCGGTTTGTCAACTTTCTTGTAGACTTTTTTTTTAATACGTCGATCGACCCTTCACGACGCGTCGCTTTCAATAGAATGTTATTATATTGTACCATGTGAAACGACTTTAGCAAAAAAGGGGTTTTTTTTATTGCATTAATTAGTTGATTTTTTTCCATTTGTTGTTTGGCTTGTTTTTACCTCTTTTCATAATCAGGAATCCCCATCCGGTCAATTACAAAAAATGCCGCCAAAATTGAGAAAGGGTAAGGGAAAATCCCATAAGGAGTCTGTTGAAGAGCCAGCAACGAGCTCTGCAGTCAAAGTGGGGAAAAAAGTCAATGAAATTTTACATCCGAAAACCACCATTGAAGAAGTTGACGTTCCAGAAAAAGTCGGGCATGATATCTCCAAAGCCAGCGAACTGATTGAGAAGCGTGACCAGTCCCGTGCAAAAGCGGTTCTCATGACCAAGCGGTTCATGTTTGTTTTTGGAATTCTTTTTGGTGTTTTATCAGCTTTGTATTTCGGTTCGAAGACAATGGCAGATAACGATATGTTCCCGGAGCTAGATTCTGTGTTGAAATTAGAAGGATTAAGTGCTTATTTTGAAGATTGGAAAGAGGTTCTTCCATCATCAATTCAGAGTTTGTTGGATGAGAGTGAGAAATCAGACGATTTCCGGGACCCCAGTGAATCGTTTGCCATTGGCAAATTGCTTAAAAAGGAAGGCTTCGAGGCGAAATACCCAGTCATCATGGTCCCGGGTGTGATTAGTACGGGAATTGAGAGTTGGGGACTTGAAGGAACCGGAGATTGTAAGAGCGAGGCCCACTTCCGGAAAAGAATGTGGGGCTCGTTTTATATGATCCGGACAATGTTTTTGGATAAAGCGTGCTGGTTGAAACACATTATGCTCGATCCGGAAACCGGTTTAGATCCTCCAGGAATCAAACTCCGGGCTGCTCAGGGTTTCGAAGCTGCAGATTTCTTTATTACCGGTTATTGGATCTGGAATAAAGTGTTGCAGAACTTGGCTGTTATTGGATATGGTCCAAATAATATGCTTAGTGCAGCTTATGACTGGCGGTTGAGTTATTTGGATCTTGAGAGAAGAGATGGATATTTCTCTAGACTCAAGAGTCAAATCGAACTGAACCTAAAAATCAATGGTGAAAAAACCATTTTGTACGGTCACTCAATGGGTTCTCAGGTGATTTTCTATTTCTTGAAGTGGGTCGAGGCCGAGGGAGAGCATTTTGGTAATGGGGGTCCAACTTGGGTCAATGAGCACATTGAAGCATTTGTGGATATTTCTGGGTGTCTTTTGGGAACGCCAAAAGCCATCGTGGCGCTCATGTCCGGTGAAATGAAAGATACTGTTCAATTGAATGCACTGGCAGTTCAAGGGTTGGAGAGGTTTTTCTCTAGAAGAGAAAGATTAGACATGCTCAAAAGTTTTGGTGGTATTGCCAGTATGATTCCAAAAGGAGGAGACTTGATTTGGGGAGATTTGAGTTCTGCACCTGATGATGAGTTTGTTTCTGAAAAGATAGAAGATGAGACTATGGGTAAATTCATTCGTTTCACAGAGGAAGTCGGAGACTTTTCACGCAAGAATTTGACACTCAGCGAATCTATTGAACTTCTTTTGAGTCAAGGTCCGGATTGGTTCACCAGCAGAACACTAGAGCATTATTCTACCGGAGTTGCCAAGACGGAGAGAGAGTTGAAAATCAATGAAAAGATGTTCAACAAGTGGATCAATCCATTGGAAGTTCCACTTCCAAACGCCCCAGATATGAAAGTTTACTGTTTCTATGGGGTTGGCAATCCAACCGAGCGTGCTTATACTTACAGAGAAGAACTCGACAAAGAAGTTACAAAATTGAACATATCTATCAATGCTGATGCTGCGAATTCTGTGTTTTTGTCTGATGGAGATGGAACTGTTTCATTGATGACTCATGCGATGTGTCATAAATGGGGACAACCCGGACCAAATATCTACAATCCTGGGAACTCCAAGGTTACTGTTGTTGAGATCAAGCATGAGCCAGATAGGTTTGATATACGTGGTGGAGCCAAGACTGCTGAACATGTTGATATTCTTGGTAGTGCAGAGTTGAACGAACTTCTTTTGCGTGTTGCTAGTGGACATGGAGATACGATTGAGAATAACTATGAGACAAGATTGAAGGAGGTTGTTGAGAAATTGGATTTTTGACCAACAAACGTGCCAAGCGAGTCGTGCGAATTTTGAGCTATTCACAAGAAATGAGCCTGAGCCTCAGCGAGTGTCAAGATTTATAGAGACAGAAGAATATTATATTTTGTGAACAAGTGACAAACGAACAACAGAACAAATCGAGAGTGTCTGTTCAACTCAAAAGAGATTTTCCAAGATTTTTTAACTGGCTTTCATACTCTCAAACCATTGGAAGATTACTCACATTCCCACTGCTAAGAAGGCTGATTATGTAATATAAAAGTGAAAAAATCTGAGAATACTAAAGATAAGCGAACCTGGATTGCAGTTTGTAAATGAACGTTTCTTAGTGTCCACGCATTCTTACTTCCAATCCATTTTGTACTCCCCAATTGTCCCCCTCTTCATCATAGCATCCAAATACAACGAGTCGTAATACTCGCTAAACAATTGATAATGTTACTCGTCTGTGTTCCTCGCCAACTACCTACCTAATCGCCTTGGTCATCGCCTCCAAAATATCCCAAATTCGCGTACGACGCGAAAAATCTCTGCACCAACCGTCGCGTCGCGAATAACCGGGAGGTGACAAAGAGCGACATCAACGAGCGAAGCGACTGGACAGTAATGATCCACAATTCTTCCGTACCTTCTGGTGGATGGTCAATTCTACTGTAGTCATTCATATACGGTCACTTATCCCCACTCATGAGTCGCACAACTCGCAAGACTCGTCGTTTGCTGGCCGTTCGCTAATTTCCCTGCGGCGCGTCGCTCAACACGCTTTTGGCCACCGTTCCCTAATTGGAAATACAAAAACAAACACCCTCGAAATGTTTGTTTACCACCTAAAAAATTCAGATCTGGAGCGTGTGTGGCATTTAAGAAACAACATTTGCAAGTCAAAGAGTACCCTTCATCCATTAAACACCCAAACAACCCGGTGTTTTCCCATACAAACCTTTTGCATCCCACACGTCCCCCATAATGGCTGTTTTGTGCTCTACAGCCACGAGAGTAGCATTGGCTCCCGTTTCTAGCTCAAGCTTGAACATTTACGGAGGGCAATTGAACCAACAGAAATCGGCATCTAAAGCCAAGGAATCAATCAAACCAAAACAACCAAAGATCGAGCCATCCACGAGGGTAGACGATGACGGTTCTCCGAGACTCCAACGTGCACGTATGCTCAAGTTGAGACTACAGTTGGCGTACTATAAAGTGTCTACGAACCAAACCGAGGTTCCGTTGAACAAGCTTGAAGTGCGCGCACCAATGGGGGATGTCCAGGCAACTTCTGAATCTTCCCAAGTTTCTTGCGGCTCCAAAGACCCCAACGGCTCCAACGACTCCAACGACTCCAACGGCTCCAACGGTTATCTTGGATCCCTAGCTCCCCAAAGCCCACTCAAACATCGCTCTAATTCAAATGCAATTGATGACTTGCTAGCTGCATCTACACCTTTAATACTCAACAAAAAGAGAAAGAGAAGAACAGCCAAATCGTTCTCGCTCGGCCCTGTGCCTTCGGCTGCGCCAAAAGCCGTGCCACGGTCTTCAAAAACTTGCCTAAGGCGTTCAGTCTGTTTTCTCGACGATATTGTCAAGAAAAGAGGTACAAGCGCAAACCTAAAAAGAGCTTCATTACATTTCATGAAGGCGGGTCCGCCTCCGCCTCTTCAGTCATGCCGTTCGGCTCCACCAACAACAACAACTTTCTCACTTCCTTCGCTGTCACTGTCTCATTTCTCAAATCAAACTTCGCCTTCAAGGTTCGTTACACAATCAAGTCTCGAAAAAGGTCGCGTTAAACTACCACCAGTCCCAAAATTCGCTGCTTCCGCACAAGATAACTCAGACACTACAATCCTAGAAGGAAACAGTACAGTGCTTATGACCCCTGTCAGACGTCCATCTGGCGAGTCTTCATCCGAATCTGCAGATCCAGCATCCAAATTGTTTTCTTCGGCATCAAAAACAGAGCTTACCGATCAAGATGAGACTCAGCAAATTCTGTCTCCGACAAGACTAATGTCAACTCCTTCTTCTATCGGTGCTGCACGCTGTTTGCTTCAATTAGCACACAGATAGCATGTTTCTAATCAGCATTTTACTTCCTTAATGAGTGTACTTATAGATGCCCCATCTGTGTCGTGTGTTTGACATTATGTTTTTTTGCCTATCTTTTTTTATATATATTTGCAGCAGGATGATTTACATAATTTATTATTGGTCAACGACTAGCGATTGACGATCAAGCGACGGGCAAAGTGAGTCGTCTGCCAGTCATGAGTGAAGTGAATACTGATAAAGTAAATCTTGATGAAATAAACCCTGAGTAGATGTTACCTAATCCTTCTTAGGCTTTCTCAGCATCTTTTGTGCTGACTCTAGGAATATTCCAGCAAACACAAGCACAAGACCCATCCATTGTCCGAGATTTAACGTATGTCCAAACATGAAAACACTCAAACACATTGAAATCATCTTCCTCGTCACCGTCACAGTCACTAAAATTAACGAGTCAAACTTCTCCAGTGTGTAAAAAATAAACACTTGACCCAACGAACCACAAACACCAAATAGAACAACGTCCCACACCACTGCAGGCCCATTTTCAATGGCAAATCTAAAAAAGTACTCATCCTGAGACGTGAAGATAACCGTGTATAGCCCGGTAATTGCCAAGTTCAGCAAGTTGAGACCGCACATCAGATGTCCGCCCGTCACAAACTTGAAATTTGGATTCTTGAATAGCTGGTCCTGTGTAGAGTTGGTGAGTCCATCCAAAAACAGCGAAACAACGAGATATGCCAAACCCAGCAGTGTCTGTCCGTCATTATTCTGTGCTTTCTTTCGGCCTGAGCCGCTCAACGTGAACACCAGCACACCGCACGTGACACAGGCGGCCACCAGGTACTTGTACAATGGAAATTGTGACCGATAAACGATTCTGTGGATCAACATAACCGGAACCAGCTTACATGATTTGGATAGTAGAAAAAAGAGGTAATCCACGTGATTCAATGACTGATAAGCCACGGGGGAAGAAACAGCCTGTGTGAGGGCGATCAGCAAAAACATTTGCCATAGAAGAGAGCCCTTGCTGAAAAGGAAATGGAACGGCGTTTGCAGTTTGCGTTGTTTGATAGATAGATAAGATGATCCAACAATCACTGCGAAAAATGATTGAACCATATTTATCACTAGCGGGGCACGGAAATATGCACTCGAGCCATCACTGGCATAATTTTTGGATGAAATCTTCTCCTGGAGGTACGACCATGACAAAAACGAGGCATATATTCCCATGACACACACCAGTAGGGTCGCTGTGGATGAGGTGCTCTTTGAAACGCTCATAATGTTGTCTTTTTTGAGACTATTTTGCAGATTTCGAGTCCCAACACTCACAGGTTCATTTTGGAGAATCATCGAGAGTTTTGTGAGCTCAGTTGTACAAATAGGGACCTATTATCCCGAGAAATATTCCATAATTTAAAAGTAAACTTGTACTTTTCTCGGCTAATTAAGAAGCTGAAAAATAAAAATATGGGCTTGGAAAAAAAAAAGTGCCATACTAAAAAGTACTTCGTTCAAGTTGAGCTGTGTGATCTTCCCTAATCAGTTGTTTTTTCTGACCCCGCTGAAGTCTTTACAATGGTATGTTTTGAGTCCGTTATATTTTAAACATTGTCTAACACCCTTTCCCAAGGTTTTGCCCCTCATAATCGGAGTAGGCATCACTGTCGCAGCTCTCACTGCTAAGTCTGCAATCAAGGCTGCCACAAGATATGCCCGGCTCAGCCCAGCTCAGATTGCAGCTCTCAATGGAATCCACGTGAGTCCGCCGGGAAGCGCTCATCATAATCTTTTTTGGAGATATCCGGGAGGATTTCAGGATAAGATGAACGAAAACGAGGCTCTATTGATTCTCGATATCAAGGATGATGAGATTGTTAATCTCACTCATGATTTACTTCGCAAAAAGCATCGTCGAATGATGTTACACAATCATCCTGACAAAGGAGGCTCTCAATACGTTGCACTAAAAATTAATCGTGCAAAAGAGGTTCTTGAGCATAGTTACATGTTCCGTCAGGGGGATGACTCATGAAAGGGGGTGGTGAGTATTTATCGTTGGTCGGACGTACTTGTTACACACCAAAGAGACATAGCAACGACAGGAAATATAGTGAACCATCCAAATAACTCTTCCTTCGCGATTACGTCGGTGCTTACCTCATCAAAGCCCCCCAGTTTTTTGAAATTTCCAACGCGTCTTTATCATTCGTGTTCCACCACCTGCCCTCCTCAACTTCCATGGGTAGATGTCAGGGATTTACGCAAAAGGGAGACCGGTGCAATAATATCGTCAGTAACTCAGAGACACTATTTTGCAGGTTCCATAATGTCTCCCGATCAACAAAACCTGGACACATTTACATATTCACTTTGAGCCATTTGATCTCATCAAAACCACAAAAACAAAAATGGTTGAGACAGGCTGACTCCAAAATATTTGATGCCAACGATACATCCATATTTTCACCAAAGCACAACATCCTTGTCAAAGTGGGATTCACTACACAACCCGTTTCAATCAGATTGTCTCAATGGAAAGATCAATGCTCTCAGGATTTCCAGTTACTTACACCCTCCATGTTGGATACTGTTGTTTGTTCAAAACAGGACCGTTTATCGCAAATGCTTGAACGGTTCAAAGGTCTTTCTTTGAACCGGGGAGTGCTTGAATTCCGGAATTATGATTCCAAAAACAATGCTTTTTGCGCAAAAGATCCAAAAACTTCGGAAAAATCGGTTCACAGAAAATTGCGTGAACTTTATGGGTATGGAACTCTGTACTGTGATGGTTGTGGAAAAAATAAAAAAGGTATTCATAAAGAATGGTTTTTGATCCCTCGTAAGGATATTCAGAAAGTTATGAAAATCATAGATAACGTTGTTTAACTTGTACATAGAAAGACATATCAATGACAGGAAATGTGTGTCAAGTATAAGTATGACACATTCAAATTAATCCGCTTGAGATTTGCTTCTTCGCTCGTCTTCCGCTCGCTAATCCTGCTTCTTGGAGTTGATATCCTGTTGCACCTCGTCAATATAGTTGAGTCTCTCGATCAAATGAGGATGATTGTGGTTGTAAGCAGAATATAACCAATCAACATCCAAAGAACTCAAGTTCTCTTTGTGCAATGTAACAAGGGCAACCTTCAATTCCTCGCTGTACCCGAGTCTAGCAGCAAATTCGTCAGCTTGGTACTCATACTTTCTGGACAAAAGGTTCATAGCAAACTCCAAAACTGTATCAATAGGCTTCAAAATTTCACCAAACAACAAGAAACCAATCAGAATTGGTTGCTCGTTCAAAAATCCAAAGCTTTCAAAAAGAGATTTGTTATTAACAAATGCTGCAAACATAGTGAACATGGCAAAGATATGAGCTTGGTTAACAATCAACAACTTTGTAGTGTGAGTCAGGAACCAGTGACCAATTTCGTGTCCCAAAACAGCAATAACTTCTTCAGTTTTCGATGAGGCAATCAAAGTATCGTAAATGACAATTTGTTTGGAACCCCATGGAAGACCCAAAAAATAAGCATTTGAATGAGAAGAACGTTTGGATCCGTCAATCACATACAACTTGTTCAATGGGAATTTGTTCTGTTCAGCCAATTTTTCAATTTTGGTTTTCAACTCACCAGCAGGCAAAGGCTCCAATTTGTTGAAGAGTGGTTGTATGAACTTTGGATAGATGACAATCAAGAAAATCTGAACGACAAACAAAAACACTGACAAATAGTACATGAAAGAGTCACCGAAATAGTCGACAATATTCAGGAAACCTGCAAGAACCGGAGTTCCAATGACGAACATCACAAGCAATTCTTTTATCATATCTGTAATCCACAATTTCACAGTCAACTTGTTGAATCCAAATTTCTCCTCAATGACAAAATTGGAGTAGTAACTGATAGGAAGACCCAAAACGAGAGAAATCAAAGACATTTGACCCATGAATAAAAGCGATTTGACAACGTGACATGTTGCAAAAGATGCTGGCAAAAATGACAATGCTGCCAAACTTGAAGCTGATGACCATAACTTAGCCAATACGTCAAAATGGAAAAATGCGACATTCTGTGTCAAAGAGTAGAGCGAAGACCACAAAGAAAACTTCAGCTTGGAAACAGAGTATTGAGAAGACTTCAAGACAGTTTCATCATCAATCTTACCTTTCAATTGGTCAGGAACAGTAGTAGCGCTCGAGACTTTTTTGATCTGTCTCAATGTAAGATACGATTCGAACAGAAAACTGGCAGTGGAGAAGCCAATGATCAGCGTTTTCCAGTTGAAACCAGGTCTGTCCAGAAATGAACTGGCCGAGTGGATCAGAGAGTTCATAATGAGGAGTATATTTGGTAGGAGGAGGGAGGGCAAAAACAATGAACAAACAACCGAAAGAAATAAACAAATGTCTCAAGCAGTTTTTCGTCCGCTTCTCAAAATAGAAAAATTGAGGATGCTTTCATGACGTCATCAGTTACCTCTTCAGTTAAATGACAAAAAACATCACCAGTTGTTACTTTTATTAATGACTCGCTCGTCATTCACTCGTAGTTAAATATAATAATTTCAATTTCGTTTCTAACCTTCATAAGTAATGTGAGTAGTGATCAATTTTGGTCATAACAACCACTAGCATCAAGCATTCAATCAATCAGTCACTCAATCAATCAATCTCAATAACAAAAAGTAAACAAAATAAAGATGAATGGATTCAGAATCAGGTAAAGGTAGAAGACAAATAAATGAGTATCTTTTTGAACATGTAGTGGTTGTTGTTGTCTTTCATGAGATAAGAAAAAAAAATGTCTATACAAATGATCATTAACTTTTTTTCACATTCAGGGACAAGCTAGTCTGAGCAGACTTAGTTAGCCTCAGCAGCAAGCTTCTCGGCCTTGGCAACAACATCTTCGATACCACCAACCATGTAGAAAGCATTCTCTGGGAGGTGGTCGTACTTACCTTCTAAGACATCCTTGAAAGACTTAACAGTGTCCTTCAATCTAACCAATCTACCTTCAATACCGGTGAAAACTTCGGCAACGGCGAATGGTTGAGACAAGAATCTCTGGATCTTTCTGGCTCTTTCGACAGTCAACTTATCTTGCTCAGACAATTCGTCCATACCCAAGATAGCAATGATATCTTGCAAGGACTTGTAAGCTTGCAAAGTTTGTTGAACGTTGGAAGCAACGTCATAGTGCTCTTGACCAACAACGGCAGCATCAAGCAATCTAGACTTGGAGTCCAATGGATCGACAGCTGGGTAAATACCCAACTCAGAGATACCTCTGGACAACACAGTGGTGGCGTCCAAGTGGGCGAAAGTAGTAGCTGGAGCAGGATCAGTCAAGTCATCGGCTGGAACGTAAACGGCTTGAACAGAAGTGACGGAACCCTTTCTGGTGGTGGTAATTCTCTCTTGCAAGAGACCCATATCGGTGGCCAAAGTTGGTTGGTAACCGACGGCCGATGGAATACGACCAAGCAAAGCAGACACTTCGGAACCGGCTTGGGTGAATCTGAAAATGTTGTCAATGAACAACAAAACATCCTGACCTTCCTCATCTCTGAAGTACTCAGCAATGGTCAAACCAGTCAAAGCAACTCTAGCTCTGGCTCCTGGTGGCTCGTTCATTTGACCGAACACCAAGGCGACCTTGGAGTCACCCTCCAAGTTGATGACACCAGTCTCCTTCATTTCACGGTACAAATCGTTACCTTCTCTGGTTCTCTCACCAACACCGGTGAAAACGGAGAAACCACCGTGAGCCTTGGCAATGTTGTTAATCAACTCTTGGATGAAAACGGTCTTACCGACACCAGCACCACCGAAAAGACCAATCTTACCACCTCTAGCGTATGGAGCAAGCAAGTCGACGACCTTAATACCAGTCTCCAAAACCTCAGCAGCAGTGGATTGCTCAACGAAGGAAGGAGGATCAGCGTGAATTGGGTTTCTTTGCTTGCACTCAATTGGTCCTCTCTCATCGATTGGCTCACCAACAACGTTGATGATTCTACCCAAGGTACCTCTACCAACTGGGACAGAGATTGGGGCACCAGTGTCAAGAACGGTTTGACCTCTAACGAGACCTTCGGTACCATCCATGGCAATGGCTCTAACGGCATTCTCACCCAAGTGTTGGGCAACCTCAAGAACCAACTTACCTTCACCTTGGTCAATAGTCAAGGCGTTGAGAATAGCTGGGAGTTCACCTTGTTCGAATTGGACATCCACAACGGCACCAATAACAGCTCTAAAGAAAATATTGTTAGTATGTATTCAAGGTTATGGTACCCGCGCCCAAAATTTTTCGCAGCGAGAAAATGCCAAAAGCTGATTTGACGAGAGAGACCGGCCACAAGGAAGGCACAAACAGAGGCATTATTAACAGGCGAAAATAAGCACCAACCAAAGGAGATTGCGTATGATATTGGTGACACTGAACAGGATACAGAAAAACTTTGAATGTGCTCGAGTGATGGTCAAATTCCCGGGATCTCAGGAACATCAACCACCGACATCCTAGTGCCAATCGATATCAATTACGATCCCGTCCGTCCTTTTGTTGCTTGTTTGTCTTGCCTATTGCGTCTGCTGTCACTATCTTTGTACTTGAAGTATCACTTACCTGATCTTACCAGAGGCTGGAGCAGCAGTGGCCAAGCTACGCTTGAGAGCCAGGTTTGCTCTGGCAGCCTTCAAGGTGGCCCTTGAAGTGGTAGAAAATAATCTAGCAACCATCTTTACTGACAACGTTAATTGAGTTGATCGATAGTATGATAAAACTCTTGCTAACGCTTCTCAGAACAAAAAGTAAAATATCAAAACTTTTTAAGACGTAGGAAAGAGAACGAAAACTCGACAACACACTCTGTTCCTCCAATCCGAGTATCCTCTGGTTGGACAATTTTCGTCTCGCCAGTTTCTGCCATTCAAGTTCGGGCGCGGGGGGCGCGACCTTATTGGTTGGTGCGCGGCCGGGTAATATTTTTTAAGGGGGCAGCTGGCTTTCACCCGGCAAGATCTTCTATACTAGAACCTTCCTCGGCCAATATGTCAATTGAACCGCTACAAATCCACAGTTACTGCAATTACAAGAGTAGGGCACCATACGATCCAATTGCTCGTATTTTTTCTGAAATATTCTACCATCCATGACTAGTCATCTTTTGTCCCCAGATCTGAGAATTACTGGGTCTGGCACAGCCTGAAATTTTCTTTACGCAGTTCAATATAATTTTCGGATCCTCGCAATTATATGAAGTTTATCGGTAAAGGAAAGAAAACTATTGACTTGATCCTCTCCTTATTCCGATAAAATCCAAGTCAGTCCCGAGAGGTACGTGTTCTGTCACATTTTACCGAAAAAAAAATATCTCGAATTATTCTCTCCTTATATAAGACGATATCGGCTTTAAAGTAATGTCTGGATAAAACACGAGATTCGTATGATCTGGTGTACGGGTGTCTGGTTTTTGTCACTCCTGCAATCCTAAAGCCTTATCAAGAGCTCCATTATATAAATATTGATCCAGTTTGGTAGCATCATAATCCGTATAGAGCGTGCTCGCCCGGGAGATTCGTTCTTTTTCCTCTTCGTGTGAGGTAGAACTCAATTGCTTCTCAAAACACCTCAAACACAACGTCGTCTTTCCATATCGAGGATTTCTGTTCCTTTTACGTCTCATTTTGTTCAATAACTTGAATCTTGTCTCCATTTCATTCACCAATTGGGCTTCCGGACTCATCATCGGTGTCTCAGTTTTCTTCGCCAATCTTCTAGACTTACGAACACCGCCTGTAAATTCCGATGCCGTTGACTCGTCTTCCTCACTGGCAGGTCTCTTTTTGCTTGCTTCTTCAATAATTCGCACAAATTCTGACTCGATGTCTTTGAAATGGAAATCTTGAACCACTTTTGGACTTTGGTGTGGTGTAGGAAGCGATGTTTCTTCTTCTTTAATGTCGAACTCCTCATCTGCTTTCCGAATCTGTACACTCATCTCCAACTCCTGATCTTTCAAAAAATCAATCTCCACCCACTTGAAGTTCACAAAAGACTTGCATTCCGTGCAAATACATTCGTCCAGATCGTCGCTCTCCACTGGTCTCCTACTCATCTTTGTCGATTGACGTAGAACTCTGT
Source organism: Ogataea pini (assembly GCA_003707665.2). NCBI lineage: Eukaryota > Fungi > Ascomycota > Pichiomycetes > Pichiales > Pichiaceae > Ogataea > Ogataea pini. Next base: position 123,368 of record PPKL02000013.1, on the reverse strand, counting down.
GTTCAGAATCTTTATTCTCTTCGAGTTGTTTCTGTCCTTTCTCTTTCAAGACTGTTCTGTAATTTCTTGGGCGTAAGTTTTCCAAAAACTGAACCAGCTTTTCATTCTGCAAAACCGAATTGAAACTTCGTATTTCGGAACAATAATCACTGAATGCCGTTCGTATCATTCCTGTGACTTCAGCTCCTGAAAACACACCAGGTTGTACCACCCGGGGTACCTCATGTACAAGAAAATCGTCCAAGATATTCTTCAAGAGTTTGTAGTGGTTGAATACGTTCTCTTTCTTCACCAGCTTGTATTCTTCAATCGACTGTTGACCAAACGTGAGCCAATAAGGCATCGTGAAATTCACAGCTTCGTTCACATTAAACCCGCAGTTGAATCCAGCGTGGTAAACTTTGGGGAACGTTATCACAAACTCGTTAGGTTCCTGTTCAACATGGTATATCTTTATCTTTTTATTCAGTTTCTGTCTCACAAGACTCGTGATTTTGTCGGGGGATAACAATGACACCAACTGGTGTAGCAAATCAGGCTGTTTAGTGAAGTAATCAGGACAAACATCGTGGCAGACGGCTTCGAAAAGATCACAATATTGTGCAGGTATTCCGTACCACACCTTAGTGGCTCCAAAATGACAGTAGTTTGCGCTCAACGTATAGTGGTCTTCTTTGTGCCAGCAAAAAGTAGAGAACAACGAGCCGATATAGAGCCATGGAACCGTCATACCTGAAATCTGCTCCCTATTTTCGTCTTTAATATAGTTCAACAAAGATCCTTGTGCGAAAGGAAGATTTGTGAGATTGAAAGGATGTTCAAGATACTCTTTACACGATTCCTGATCGATACTTGGATTCCCAGGTGTCGGAAATCCTGAAACTTCGTCAGGCTCTTCGTTGTGTATGTCTGCGCCGTACCGAACTTGAACTTCCTCATTCTCGTCATCCTCCTCGGTGTTAACAAGCCGCCAAAATTCCCCCTCGATAGTGGCATTGGACGGGTTCATATTACCGTTCAGGTGCATTCTGCAGTAACTTTCTTTGAACTTTTGACAATCAGCAGCAAATTCACGGATAGTGAACAATGAATCAAAATCCTCTTCAAATCCATAGTCTCCGTTTGATCCCTTGAGGCATTCGTCACAGAACCAGTCGTTCTTGGGGACAGTCTTCAATGGAGGAGAAAGACACTTCATGTGGTAATTTTTATCGCAATCATCGCAAATAAGAATTCGATGAGGCTCATCTTTAGATCCACAAACTTCACATCCAGTGGTTTTCGTTTTTTTATCATCGAACTTGTCCAAATCGAACGGTTTCTCTCGTTTCTTTGCGCTTTGCTCTGGCTTGTTTTTCTCTTCATATAGATGTCTTTTCAGGTATGAGGAGTAATTTGCAAAGTTCCGGTAAAGTTCTTCATCTGCAAACATTCCAGCGTATTTCTCAGAATTCCTTTCCGTGTAAATGTCATATAAGTGGACTCTTTTTGCCCTTTTCTCAAAGCTTTGGATATCAGTATAAAAAAGCTTGACAAATCCATTTTCAACCTGTTTTTGACCCTTCATTCGCAGATAGTTGTTGAAACCATTCAACCAAAACTGTCTTGACCGGTTTGTGAGACTCAGTTCGCTCAAATTTTGCAACCGGGTATGGAATCGAAATTTATCTGGGTTGAGACTGAACGGAGGCTGCCAGTTTTTTGGTGGTTTCACCTTGAGGATTCCAAATTCTGCTCCCATTCTGGTAATCTCTGGTGAACTCAGGTACTTTATTGGATTTGCGAACTCCTCTTTTGATGGATAGAGCGTAGGAGCCTCTATTGTATGCAACATTGTGGGGCAAGTGAAATGGTCAAGAAAGTAATACGAAGCCGGAACAAGGTGTGCTGCTCTGCTGTGAAATGAAGCTGGCTCCAACTGATAAGGTAAAGTGGTGGTGTTAAATGTGTTTTTCTTGATTACTTGCTCTCAACTTTGTAAAGTCCTAATAATCAATTTGGCATCCAATTATTCTTTTTTAGCTAACTGACATAACTTCTGGTGGAGCCAGAATGTACAAACACCTTACACCGCTGTGGTTTTTTCTCTTTCCCCAAGAAATTTATTAGGTGCAGAATCCTCCCAAAAGGGGAATGTCTGAAAGTCTGCTGTTTTTGGAAGGTTGGTGTCAGGTGTTGACCTGGTATCAGGTGTGGTGCATGCTGGCAAAATCAGTTAAAAAAGATTTACTTCACTAGCTTCAGTTGCTAACATTTGACTTCACTTGCCGTGTCACCCTCCCCAACAATGTCCGAGCCAGCTGTGGACATTGACAATGACAAGTTTCAAAAGAAGTCGAGACGCAGTCAGCATTGGCGGCAGCACGTGGCTGGTGCATACCAGCGGCTGAGACTCAGACTACTGAGACGAGACCGAAAGGCTCTTGTGATCTTGACAGTGGTAGTGATTGCCCTAGTGGCAGCCCTTCATTGGATCTTTGTGAGCCGTGGAAGTGGAATGTCTGTGTCGGGCAGTAGGACGAGTGCCAACAGACGTGTGCGCAACTATTTCGACGAATCCAAAAAAAATTACCACGATTTTCTCAACGGTAAGCTTGCCGGAAATCATGAAAACATTGGATTTGGTCTCAGCTCTAAAAAGGCAAGAAAACAAAAGAAGACAGGTTTGCCTCCTTCTCCAGAGATTCCTGGTATTTTCTCCGAAGAAGAGCTTGCTTCCACCCCTCGGCAGCTCACTAAAGCCAAGAAGTTGAAAGGATGGTTCGGTAAGCCAAAGAGAAAGATTTATCTAATATTGGGTCATTCGTCAGAAGTTGGAATTAAACATCAAAAATCAAAAGAGTACTGGCTAATGGAGAAACTTTCTGTGCTCAATAAGAAGCATTATTGCGAAAAGCACGGATATGAGCTCATAGTTGTTAATTCCCTTGCTGATGACGTTGGTTTATATCAAAAGCGTTATCAGCACGAATTCCGTCAAGGTTGGGAGAAATTTGATGTTTTACGTAAGCTCATGAAACAAACATCATCAAAAGAGGCCAGCGAGTACGAGGAGTGGTTCTGGTACCTTGACATACATACACTGATCATGGAGCCCCAATTTTCTTTAGAAGACGTGATTTTCAAGAATCTTGACTACTTGCACAGAGACATGACATATTTCAATCCAAACAGCCTCGTCATTGACGAAGATCTCAGCCATTACACTGTGGGATCTTCGCTAAAGGAAACAACAGACATAAACTCTGTTGATCTTATTTTGACACAGGATTGTAACGGTATCAATCTTAATTCTTTCATAATCAAAAAGTCCAACTGGTCGAATTTACTGTTGGACGTGATATGGGACCCAGTCTTTTACAAGCAAATGCACCTGCGGTGGGTGAAGAATGGCAACGAGAAGAAGTATGGGTTCCGTTTGAGCACGGACGAGTATGATTCCAATTCGTACAACAATGATGTCGAGGAGAAGAACTGTTTGGAGTATCTTTTCAATACACAGTCCTGGATACGATCCAAGATTGGTTTTTTGCCTATTAAAGCATTCAACGCTCTTTCCCAGGATTTCTGCATCGGCGACCCCGACGACATGGACGAAGATATGGACTCTTTGATGGATGCCGATGATCAGTTGGACGGATCTAAAAAATCAAAGGCCAGTAAACTCATGGGTCAAAAATTCCATTATTTCCCTGAAGAAAGAGATTTCTTGGTCAACTACATGAACTGTGAGAAATTCCACTCCTGCTGGGACAGGTTCCAGGAGTACAGCGACATTTACGAAGACCTTCACAAAAGTTGGTTATCCAAACTGCTCTTCTTTCTATAGATGATATTAATTTGACTTGTTTCTGGTGTACGGATGCTGAAAAGTAAAGAACGAACGCCAAAAAAAAAATATATATAAAAGTAGTAGTACTATGTAGTATCTTTTATAAATACACTTGAACAAATATAGTCTCATATTCCCCACATACCGTTTTGGCTCATTCACCTCCGAAATGGCAGCCTTTTCTTCAAATCTCATGAACTACACGCGGTTAGCGTTTTACACCGTGGTTTCGTATCTTTTGTTCACAGATCCGAAATCAGTTTTGGAATACAAAGGTGTGGTGATCCTAGCGAGCTCGATGCATCTGCCTATTCTACTGGTGATTGAGGGATCACCTGTGTACGGAAGCATTGGGTTGTTGCTTGCGGTGGTGACTGTAAGCGATCTGGTGCCGCTTCTAGATGGAAATATCGCATATTTCGAAGCAGTGTTACCCACTAGATTATTGTGCTATTTTGGTCTCGCAATCTACTGCTACCTTGGATCAAACGTGTTCTTGTGCAATTCTCTTGTGTTTTGTTTCTGTTTTATGGAGATTTGGTTCTCGATTTTGATTTTCAGTGGTCTACGGGATGAGAAATTAGCAAAACTCAGAGCGGAAGAACAAAAGGCTTCTGACCTCAAGGCTAAATTTGAGCGCGGTGAACTCAATGAAAAAGAAGCTGAAGCTGTCTCTAAAGAAATGGAAAGCGCCGAAATTCAAAAGATCATGAGCGAATTCCAGTGAATTCATATAGATATATACGAAATTGCATTTGCTTATTTCTTACCTCCTAGACCAGCAGCGATGTTAGTAGCCTCTTCAACGGCACGACTAATTCCGCTTCTAACGCCCTTATCTTCCATCACCAGGAGACCCCCTATGGTACATCCACCAGGAGTGCAGGCAGCCAATTTCAAAGAACCTGGGTGCTCACCGGTCTCCATCACCATACGAGCAGCACCTTCCATGACTTTAGCAGCACAATCTTTAGCAACGGCAGCTGGAATACCCATTCTGATTCCTCCTTCGAGAAGAGCCTCCATCATAACCATTGCGAAAGCTGTTCCGGAGCCAACAAGCGCAGTGGCAGCGTCTTGGTTACGTTCTGGGAGCTTGATAGCAAGACCAGCACCGCTAATGATATCCATCACCAATTTTTCATCAGCTTCACACTCTTCAGAGAGCGAGACGACTGCCATACCGCAACCGTATTTTGCTGGTGTATTGGTCATAACTCTGGCAATTCTGTTTGCTTTTAAGGACCAGATCTTGAGTTGTTCAAGCGACCAACCTGCAAGAAGCGAGATCACTAACTGGTCACCAGTAACGGCTTCTTTGACCTCGGAGTAGACTTTTTCGCACAAGAATGGCTTGCAACCGAGAATAATAACCGATGCAGTTCTCACAGCTTCGGAATTGGACTCTTTGCCATACGAAACCTCGATCTTGTCACCGTAAGTCTCCTTGAGCTTGTTAGCAGATTTGGCAGAACTGGTACAACAGATGATCTTTGCTGGGAATGGAGTGAACGGTTTGTTGAACATTGCCGAAAGAACGGCAGTGCCCATCACTCCGCACCCAAGAATGGTAAGTGTGTATTCTTGTGGAAGAGACATGTGGGGTATGTAATTGAGGGTACACAGAGAAATGAAGTATAGAGAAAATTGGAGAGACCTAGTGAGTTGAAGATATTTTTCGATCATGAAAAAAAAAAAAAACTGATAGCTGACGGATACGGAAAGTGGATAATCTCGGCTGTGCTTTCCGTTTGCAAGAAATTGAATAATGAGCAAATGAAGAGCGAAGTGAGTTTGCATTTGAATGTCGCTATACTTGCCAGTTGTATCACGATACGTTGGGGGACTGATGAATGAGCTTGGAGATGCCAATTTATTGGGAAAGTAGGAGCTTGCGAAGCTTCATCAGCTAGCTGTCTCGAATTCAAGGGTAGTTTTGATAGAAATACAAATGAGCAACTCAGGAACGACAACCGACAAACTATCATCCGGGAGCGGAGCAAGTTGAAAGCGAATGAGTGAGCAGTCGTAGATATATTGAAGTCTCCTTGAGTTTTCACATAACAGCAGAGGTCAATCAGTCTTATCTGCTTATTCACTCACTAACTAGAGTCTCCACTCACTCTTTGCAACTTATTTAGTGGTGTACTGATGTTTTGCCTCCCCGCCTGATACATTTATTGCCCTATTTTTTTTTTTATCTACACATTCTCTTGTTCTCTTCTTATCTGTCCTCCCCTTACTCAACCCCTACAATTCCGTTATACACCATTGAAACTGCCCTGGTTTTACTCGTTATCTCACATTTATCAAGATGACAGGGTTATATCTCAGGTCTACTTTTAGCTCTCTCAGAGAGTATCTGACGCCGATTTCGCACAAATCAACATTTACGGAGACCGGAACCATCACGCCAGAAGAATTCGTTATGGCAGGCGACTATCTCGTTTACAAATTTCCAACTTGGCAATGGTCGCCTGCTCCCGAGTCAAAAAGAAGAGATTTTTTGCCTCCAGATAAGCAATTTTTAGTGACTAGACACGTTCCATCGTATATTCGTGCTGCCGATTATGAGGATCCACAGGTTTTTAACGGAGTTGGAGAGAGTGGTGGTGTTGATGATGAGATCGATGAAGATGGCTGGACAAGTACTCACGTGACCAATAAACATCGTTGCAACAAAGAAGATGAGCGTAGGCATTCTGTTAAGTATGTTTCACTGACAGAAAGTGGAATTTCCGATCCAGATGAACAGGTTTCAGAGCATGAGGGAGAAGACGAACTCAACGATATTGATGATTTGATTGACGAAAATGCAGAGGAGGTGCCGCAAGCAGTTGACATAGACCAAGATGAGATTGTCAATGATCCAGACAAGAGAAGTTATGACCTGTACATCACTTATTCCACGTCATATCGTGTTCCCAAGATGTATTTGGTTGGATTCGACGCAAACGGTGTCCCATTGTCGCCAGATGAGATGTTTGAGGACATTGCCAGTGACTACAGACAAAAAACAGTTACAATAGAGAAGGCACCGTTCTTATCCAATACCACCTCAGTTTCCATTCATCCTTGTCGTCATGCGAATGTGATGAGGGTTTTGATGAAGAGAGCTATCATTGCTGCACATGCTAAGAAACTCAAGGACAAAGACTTGGTAACTGGAGTTGCCAAACTTGGATTGGCAGATAGTAAGAATGATGCAAATCCGGAAGAAGATGAATGGGAAACTGTGGAACAATCACAGGATGATGGAGTGGTTCGTGTGGACCAATATCTGATTATTTTTCTCAAATTCATCGCGAGTGTCACTCCGGGTATTGAATATGATTATACGATGGATGCTCTTTAGGTGGATAATTTTGGTTAATTTATTGTTTTTATGAACGAAGAACAAACGACAAGCAAAGCGAGTCATAAGTAACTCAGTTCTCTAGGGGTTGGAACGAATTATAATATACGTCTTTCATTGACTGAATGGATCATGATAGTTGTAGTTCTATGATAATGGGGAGCACTATCTTCCACTACTTCTAAAGCTCGATAACTATTGTGGCGTCAAGCAAAACCAACCTCCATTAATCGCTCCCTATTACTCATTACTCATTGCTCACTGGAGATCACTTACCCAGCTCTTTGTTCACGCGTTACTTATTCGTCCACCTGCTTCCACACCTTCACACTCTTGTCAACACCACCCGTAACCAATCTCAATCCGCTACCATCAAACTGCGAGCACAAGACTCCCTTTTCGCCCCCCAAGGAACCCGGAACTGCCACATTCAATCCGCTTTGAAAAACACCTCCGTTTTCCCAATCCCAAAATCCGTACATTCCATTATCACAACCAACAAACATAACACCATCCGTATTACTCGAGATCGTATTGATAATGATATTTCCTTCTGCCAACTTGTCATTTTTCATCATCTCCATTTCCTGGAGATAATCACATTCTGGGAACTCAAATTTTCTCAGTCCATCTGACGAACCAGAAACCATCTGCGATTGGTCTTCATTGAACGCAAATGCACGAACCGATTTCGAGTGATACGTCAACGTCTTCAGACACTTTCCGGCAACAAGGTCCCATGTTTTCACTGTTGAATCCATTGAAGAACTCACAATCTGTGGATCGGTGGCTCTGCATCCAACCTGATTAACAGTACTCTTGTGGCCTGTCAACGTATAAACGGGTAGTTTTGTGCGTATATCCCACACACGAACAGCAGAGTCACGGCCTGCCGTCACTATGAGGTCCAATGTCGGATGTAAATCAATGGAATACACAGAACTCAAATGTCCGTGGTAATCTCTAACGACTCTATTTTTCTCCAGATCCCAGCACTTCACAGTCTTATCCTCTGAACAACTGAACATGTAAGGATGTCTATCAGTAACAACAATTCCTCTAACCGCCATGATGTGCCCTGTTAGTGTGAGATCTAGTCGAGATGATGCTAAATTCCATATCTTGATGGTACTATCTGCTGCTCCAGTAGCGAAGAATTTATTGAGTGGATCGAATCCAACCGAACAAACCTGTCCCGTATGGCCCAACAAAACTTTATGGAGTCTCCAGTTGCTATGGTATTTTTGCTTGTGATGTGCGCCGGCGTGACGGGGAACGAGTGCCTGGTTTGCGTAAACATCTTCTCCAATGGCAGGACCATTGTAAACTGAGAGAGAGTTCTCTTGTGGTACTAGAACCGAGTCTGTAATTTCATCGAGCTGCTGTTTATCTCGCATTCTGTCCAGCAGTGTCTTTTGTTTGGTTTGGCCGGTTTTTTTCTCAAGATGCGTAGGGAGTTGTCTGTACTCGTCGGAGAACTCATGGTGGACTATGGATCTAAGATAAGCGTTGTTAGATTTTTCGTCATGAAGGGATGTGTTGAGTGGTTCATTGAACCATCTTTTTCGAAGCCGTTGTATTTCTGAAAGGGAGGAGGATTGTGGGGAGGAGGACATAATTGAATGGGTGAAGGCTAGCAAACTCAAACAAGGAGAAAAAGAAGCTTGTTTTATTCATTTGAATTTCTCCAATAATTTTTTTTATTTTTTTGGTGAAATTTTTCAAGCTTTTTTTTATCTAAATTTTTTTTCAAAAAAAACCCAATTCATACCAAACTTCATTTCTAATCAAGTTCAACCAGCTAAAAGCTACCATCACCATGTCGAACGAGGAAATCGACGATACAGCTGAATATGTTAGCGTCCAAGAAGTTGCTGAGGTCGTGGAAGATGACGAAATCGACCCAGAAGATGGTGAATACGCAGATGAAATGGATGAAGACAGTGAAGAAGCTGGCGAAGGAGACCAGATCGAACTCGATTTCAGTAACAACTCGCAAGGTTATTTTGACAGCCACGAGGATTCCATATTCACTATTGCTACACACCCAACTTTGCCCCTCGCCGTCACGGGAGGAGGTGACAACCTCGCATACCTCTGGACTACGCATACAACTCCAGCAAGACTAGTCGCTAAATTGGAAGGACACACTGAGTCTGTGATTGCGGCCGGTTTCACAGCCGACGGCTCGTACGTTGTGACGGCAGATATGACCGGTAAAGTTCTCGTTCATGCTGCTTCTAAAAAATTTCAAGTCTGGACTTTGCATGGGTCATTGGAGGATGTTGAAGAAGTTTCTTGGCTCAAAGTTCATCCTAAGCAGAACGTTTTTGCTTTTGGTGCTCTTGATGGTTCCGTCTGGGTTTACCAGGTTGAGCCTACTCTCGAAGTGATTTTAACCGGTTTCTCACATTCTCTTGAGTGTACCAACGGTGTGTTCGTCAACGTGGACAATCTTGATGAGTTGAAACTAGTTACCACTTCTGAAGATGGATCTATAATTGGCTGGAACTGTTTCACAGGCTCTCAGGATTACAAGATCGACGCTTATAACGGTCTCAAAGGTCTTGTGACGCCTTGGGTTTCTATCGCAAACGATCCAAACACAAAAGCTCTTGCTGTTGGTTCGAGAGACTCGCAAGTTGTGATCATGAATGCGGAAACAGGTGCAATCTTGACCGGCTTCAAAGCTTTGGAACTTAGAGATGACCAAGATATTTTTGACGCGTCGATTGAGTCGATCAGCTGGTGCAGCGTCGCTAGTCTGAACATGCTCGCTCTTGGACTTGTTTCGGGTGATTTGTTCGTGTTTGACTCCAGAACTTGGAAGGTGAGAAAGAATATCAAGGCTCCGGATGCTATTACCAAGCTTGCCTTTTTGAACGGCTCGCCATTGCTTCTCGGTTCTTCTATGGATGGAAAGGTTTATAAATGGGACGCAAGAACAGGTGAATTGTTGCACACTTTTGTTGGTCATCATTTAGGAGTTCTTGATTTTAGTGTGGATCATGCAGGCAGACTCGTCACCGCAGGTGATGAGGGTGTTTCTTTAGTGTTTAACGTTTGAAAAGCGAATGACGAGCGAATGACGAGCGAATGACGAGCGAAGCGAGTCTTGAGTGAGTCTGTCAGTATAGTCAGTATAATTGTTTATGCTCAGTAACACTCGATCTCAATCGGTGTCAATCATTGACAGTTGGTTTCAATCATTGACCAAGAATTTCTTGACTTGAACGACCAGCGGAGCGAGTTAAATCAATTAATATATGTAATCAACAATATCAAGATAAAGAAAAGAAAAGCGAATGTTGTCTTCAAGAACGCATAATACAGTGAAGTTCAGACACTACTACAGACGATACAGCCACGATCAGAGACTTTCAAATGCCTCAATCAGTCACTTTTCCCAGATTTGCCTTTCCCGTTGTTGGCTCGTCATTTTCCGGCCATAAGTTTTTCCTCAACAACCCTCTCCACCAATCTATACAAGGCAGACTCTTTGTTCTCTGTCATACTCTCCAAATTCAACTCAACCTGTCTCGCTATCAACTTTCCCGTAAGATCCACCTCAATATTGACAAGATCTCCCAAAGCCTTGAGTGGTAAAACAACCTTCTGCTGTGTATATGCCACCATCATAATTTTGAACCTAGCAGTAGAATGATCAACTTCAACAACCGTCAAACTCGTACCATCCACAGCCACAAATCCCTTGTGAACAATGTAATTGATGAATTCCTTATCCCTCATCTCAAATTCAAAAACGATTGCATTCCCATCGGGAGCCCGACTCACTATTGTTGCAACTGTATCAACATGCCCTTGAACAACATGTCCTCCAAGACGAACATCAGTAGTCACAGCTCTTTCCAGATTCACCTTTGTTCCGCTAGTCAAGGATCCTAAATTCGTTTTGCGCAAAGTTTCCTGAGAAACACCGACTTTAAATGAATCTGAGTCAAATTCCGTCACCGTTAAACATGTTCCATTAACGGCAATAGAATCACCAAGGTGACAGTCTCTTAAAATTGACGCAGCATTCTTCACCGTGATCGACACACCATTTCCACCGGACTCTGATTGGTCTAGCGTTTTGTATTCGGCAATCTCGCCTATCGTCTCAACTATTCCGGTAAACATGGTGATATATGGGGATCAATTGAGAAGGTGGTGGTTATGGAAAATTTGAAATGGAGAAGTAAAATATATTTAGTCATCTCCGCGAGCCTATACATCAGCTCCGTATTTGTCACATGACATAAACTGCGTGCCTGCTACTCACGTGAACTTGCCCACTTTAATGAAATCTTGCGTGAGGCTTAAAGCCCAAAAAAAAAAAAACTTTTGAAGCCTACTTTATTGGTTCGGAAAAAACACAAAACTACAGGTTTCTTGCATTATTCAGACTCGATTTGAAAACGCACGGTGTACAATTTTTACAAACACCGTTATCATTTCTTTTCGAAATTGATTTCGACTCGAAATGTATTCGTCTCCACATTTGTTCAGTAAGCATAGCAACTGTGGTAAAACTTTCCAATAAATAACCGCGGGTCTGCAGAGTTTGGCCAAGGCACTGTTCGTTGTCTTTTGACTACCAACCAAATGAGCTTTCCATGATGACCTCGTAAAACGGTTTCAAAAGTACGGAATTCTAGAATTCCTATCGCCCCCTGGCCGCGGACAAAAAATTAACACATCCCGCAGCTCATCGGTCACGTGGTCCCCGGTGTTCCGCGCTCAGCTCTGCGTGCGCCTGATTGTTCCCGGTACCTTTACACAATAGTGATTATACGGCGGATGCGGGCTTGCGATCCCAGCTTAAAGACTCACGCTTGGCTGTAAAAGGGACGCTGCCGTCTCCAATAATTCCCTGCGGACTTAAGCTGCTGCCCCTGCTGAAACCCCCTCGGTGCCTTCTGGTGCTGCATAAAGACCTAGGCACGCCCCTAATCTGATACTGATCTGCTACTACTCTACCTGTAGATACTTGTAGGAGCCGCGTCTGGTAAGATTTGCTGTGATGAGCAAATCGGGTTCGCAAATCAGGCAAAGGTGGATTCGTTTTAGAATTTTAGACACAAAATACATACACATTAAAAGCTATTAAAGTTGGTTTAGTTTGAGCATTACTCAGCTTGAGAAGCCCACCATTTGAAAAAAAAGGAAATTCTCAGCTGTGGGAGAGAGAAAAAAATTTATAGCGGCTTGAAAAACGGTTTTTTTGAGGGTGACTTGTTCTGTTCTTGTACTCATCAAAAACACTCTCAACCTCGCGATTCCTCGTGTCCGTCCTGTTGTTCCCCTCTCTGGCTTTAAAAGTCACTTGTGTTGTTTCCACTGCTACTGTCGTGGTTGTATCGAGGGCTTAGGACTATCAAATCATAGTTTAACCACCTGGTGTCTTGAGCATGAGCGACCACGTCCAGAGATCGAGCTCAAACGCTAGCATAACGGGTCTCGGGCTGGGATCACGTCCCCGTAAAGACAGCAGACTCAGGCCGAAGTCCCGTTCAAGTTCACGAACCAGTTTTGCCAGTGATATTGGTGACTCCTATACTGATACTGCTGCAAAAACTAACCCCAGTCCTTTTTTCAAAAAGCTTAACAGGTGGAAAAGACATCGTTATGTGAGGTTAGGTATTCCTTTGATGTATCTATTAACTTTTATGATGGTACTCAACTCATTCCGTCCTGAAGAGGAAACCGCTTACCCTTACGCCACAGAATCGCATACATCAAACTCAGTTTGGGGCTCTTTTCGACGGTCTTTGTCGCGCAATACAGGAAGGCCCGACGCAAAGAACGAACTTTTGGAAGAAAACAAAGCATCAGAAGGTCAATTGATGGAATTTCCTTATTCTGCAGAAGTGGCTGTGCTTCCGAACGCCCCGTATAAGCACGCCAGAGAAACCTCAGACCTCAGATCAACGTATATCATTTATTATGAGGCAATCAGACAGCACCTCGAGCATTTACTCGAAAACCCAAAAGCGCCACTACCAGAATTCGACTTCCATTGGAAAGATTGGATCGATATGAGAGATCTTTTGCCGTTAGTTGACCAAAAACCTAATTGTTTCCTGGCAGGAGTTCTTGGTTCAAATGTCAGAACTCCATGGCCTGGTTGCATTGACTCAAAATCAAAGAACGAACAAGATTTACATTTCTATTTTTCCGAACCTGCCAAAGATTACGAGTCAGAATACAGATTGAATCTACGTGCAAAGACTTACCTTTACACTGTGGCTCCAAATCCTAGAAAAATGATTTTCCTGGCTGGAGATCTCGCATTCGTTGTCAAAGTTGCTGAAAAGAAAGATGTTGTCAAGTCAGGAATGTTGGAAAGTTACATCAAGTCCAAAATGACAAGACAAAGCATGCCATATCATGAAGTTATTGCTTCACCAATCTCGTCAATGGATTCACTCACTGATATCAGCCACATAATGAGTCGAGACTTGGTCGATGCAACCACACAAGGTGTCAACAAAACGGAACTCACTATGGAAGATTTCGAGTTTCCTGCTAACAAAAAGAGAACCAAAGCAGCTCAATCGGCTCAAGAAGCTGGAGATAAACATTTCAAGCATGTTCTCTTACGTGAAAAGGACGGTTCGGTCAGCGAAAGACCATATGATTGGAGATTCTTCAATAATCTGATTGTGGACGAGTTTGATAAACGGAGCACGTGGCATCAATTGATAAGAGGATGGCTACATTTCTCAAGTGATCTTGGAATCAACTCCTGGTTGTCACAAGAAGCCCTTTTGGGATGGCATAGAAATGGATTGCTTAGTCCTTGGGAAGACAGTGTTCATTTTGAAGTTCCTGCCAAGGATATGATGAGAATTGCGGAGTCTTTCAATGGGTCTCTGGTTGTTCAGGATCCAGTCGATGGTACTGGACTCTTCTACATCGACGTCCATCCGTACTTCATGGAACGCGCTCGGGACAACAACGGTAACGCCTCGCCTGAGTCTGTGGATTTGAAGTTTATCGACGTGCGCACGGGGATCTACTTGCAAGTGACTGGGCTTGCCATGAGCAAAGATGGTCTCAACATTCCTAGTAATTCCATGGAAATGTTTGTTAATGAGGGCAGCATTTTGAATGACTTGAAAGAGGACAAGACTGTTGATGGATCCACGAAGAAGATTGTCAATTCAGGTACTGGATTCTTTTATCATATCGATCAACTTACGCCATTGCGTAAGACGCTTTTTGAAGGGCGTTTGGCCAACGTTCCAAACCGATTCATTTCGATTCTTGACATGCTGTACAAAGACATTCTCAACGTTAGAGAATTTTTCAACCACAAATTTGTGGACCATTTGAGACTTTGGGTTGATAGCGATAAATGTCAGTATGTTCCATTGGAAGACATCGAATATTTCCGTAGGGGAGGAACCAGTTTCATTGGAGCATGTCACGATCACCAGATTTGGAAGGAGTACAACAGTACAAAATCTGCTACACTTTTCAAGCTTCTGGAGGCCGATAATGATTACAACATGGTTCTCAGTTCCATTGATGAGCTACCTTTGCTATACGACGATTACTGGATCACCAAACGTCAAAAAATTCTCCATCTCTTGTACGATATTCCTTTGAGCTCAGACGACATTTTGACATGAGGTTCTAGGTGAAGTCAATCTGTAGAGCTGTATTCTTAGTCATTTCCCTTGTTTTTACAAATACACTAGATAATTCATATTGAAAAAATTGACGTAAAAATGACGTAAATTGAGTGAAAAAGCCTCGAGAAAAGAGAAAAAAAAAATTAGCAAGTTCTAGGCTGTGCAGACCGTGGCTTATTCGGTTACCCCACGAATTTCACACAAACCCCCGTATGGCTAGCGAATTTTGGCGATGAGATTTAAGCGTGTGACTTTTGTTTGCTCTTCAATCAACTAAAGAGGAATTCCCAGCTGAAGGTGCTTAGTACTATCAATAAAGTGATTTCATCAAATTTCAAGTCGTTGTTCAAGCTCCGAACGGTCTTCTCAAAATCATCGATCAAACGTCAGCCCTTTGATATTAAGTCTGAGCGTTTTGGAACTGATACATCAGAGTATACTAGTACTGGGATATGTTTGAAAAGGCAAAACAAACGATTTTGTACGACGTTGAACCGAAATAACCAACTTTATACAAAAGTGGACTCAAAAATGTCAACCAGTTTGCCAGAGGTGACTTTAGCGGGACACAGAGGTTTCAAAGGGAAATGTCCTGAGAACACCATATTAGCATTCGATGAGGCGGTTGCACAAGGATGCAGCGTTATTGAGACCGATCTTCACGTGGCTACGGACGCAAATGTTATTCTGACACACGACATCAACACTGCTCGAGTTTTTGGAAAAGATTACGATGTGACTAAAGTCCCGTACGAGCCGACTTTGGCCGAACTACGTACGTTGGCAGAGCCTCACTTGCCTCTTCCGCTCTTATCAGAAGCACTTGAATGGTGTTCCAAAAAGAATCAAGAGCTTGAAGGAACTGATTCAACAGTTCCGATTCGATTAATGCTCGATATAAAGCGGGACAACGATCCGAAAAAAATTGCAGATTTGGTCTTGGACGCTTTAAACAAAACAGGTTTGGGATTGGAATACTGGGAAGATAAAATTATCTATGGAATCTGGAATGCTTCTTATTTTGACCCAAGAATGCAGCGTTTCGAGATCGTACACATTGGATTCGATATCGAACTTGCAATCAAGACCGTGGAAACTGTGCGCGAGAAATTTGGCGGACGCATTGATAGCATTTCGATGATTTCAATGAGCATTTTTGTTCCTTATATTCGCGAGCGGATATTGTCTTTCTGCTCAGAAGAGGGTCTCGGGCTTTGGTTGTGGACGATGAACAGTCGGAGTGAGTTAGAAATAGCTCTAAAAGCATGCCAGCCTGTGGTCCCTGTTGAAGGTGTCATCACTGATGATCCAGTTGCTTTGAGTTCGGTCGCTCCTATTCAATCTTCCGGAATGGCATACAATGTTTCATTTTTCATTCGGAAACACTTTTATCTGTCCTTTTTGTATCTAATTCGTCGCGGTTACAATTTGAGCCCTGTTTATCGTATCCTTCAAAAGATTGGTTTTCTTTGAAGGGGCTCAAAAAAAAAGAAAGAGTTGATTGTTTTTGTTTTTCTTTGAAAAAGGGCAAAAAAATGGGATTCGATTTTTTTGTCCTTCTTCCGTCAGTTGATTTTTGATTATCCACTTATTTTTATAGAAGAAAGCACTTTTAAAAGCGAGACGCAATGAAACTTGTCGAAACAATACTTTTAACCTTTGTTTTGATACAAAAATGCAGTTGCGCCGATGTTCTATCGTTTTTCCCAAGTCTATTGGAACCACTAATCAACGACAACAATGACAAAATGTTTCGACCAGCTTTAGAGATAAGAAATAAAACGCTAATTTATTCAAACAACGGATCCATTTACGAGCCCCCTGAGTACATTCCAGTATTGGAATCAGATATGTTTCTCGATATGACCAAAAAACAAATCAGGTATCAGCAGCGTGAATATTTTTTATTGAGACTTGGCAGTATAACAAACAATATTTGGGATACCGAAATGTATGAGAGTTTTACAACTCTTATAGACAATTCGCATTTTTTCAGCAATCTTGTTGGTTACGTTATCGATGCAGATCTAAGTCTTCACAATCAGCCTTTTTGCAAAGCAGCTATAAGAGATATGAAAAAGTATCTTGCTCGAAGTAGAATGAGAGCAATACCAATAGGACTGGTTTTACCAAAAGAAGAACCGCTCAATAGCACAACTCGTCAGTACCTCCAATGTAACATCACACAAAAACTGGATTTTTACTACACCCGTGGTAAAGTTCTGCTACCAACTGTTCCGGAAGACGGAATTGTCGAATGTCCCCAAAATATGAACATCTGTACAGAATCATTGCCGCACACTCCGAGAGCCAGCAGATGTGACTGTATTATGTCAGTTCTCAAGTGCATAGTGAATCCGATGCACTCAGAAAAAAAGGTTAACGAGCTGGGGAGAATTTGCGAGACAGTGTATTGTGGCTCAATTGAAAACGACGTCGTCAATGGACGCTATGGTATCTTTGCCAGTTGTTCAAATCTGCAAAGGCATTCCATAGCTTTGAACCTTTTTTATTCATTCCATGGGAACCAATTTGATTACTGTCATGCGGGTGGACTAGGAAAGGTCATGGGATTCAACCATTCGATTGAGGATTATCAAATGCTGTATGATTTCAGTGGTAAATCCTGTAGACAAGAGATCCTGGATGATTGGAATAAGTTTTTGATCGGCAGGTCCAGAAGGTTGGTGGTTTACTCAGAATTGGAAAAAGACCAAGTTGACGAAGACTTGGATAACGAGGTAGCCATCAGTCGTGGATTGAGGCTTGGTTCGCATGGTTTGTATATATACATGTTGCTACATGTGATTATGGTAGTTTTTCTTTGTTGACGAATATGTTTGTGCGTTCACGTTCACTCCTTCTTAGGACCCCATTTCACTCCCAAAAAGCCTCCATCGCTTTTGCCGAGCAAGTTCATCTTCTTTTGGATGGTGGAGACTTTTGGTGATCCCACCAAATAGAACCGTTTTTCTCCTTTCACATCCAAAGAAACGTAAATCAGTTCTTGTTCAATGAAGTTTTCTTCAATGGCTTCCAATTGGACAACAGCGATTTTGTAGTCGCTTTCCACAAAGAATCTCATGAGCATGTGTTCTTTTCCATCTTTAGCAGTGAATTTTGTTGCTTGTATTGGTCTATTCCTGGTCCACTTATCGTCCGGGACTTGACCATATGCCTTCAATCTTATTTTTTTACCATGTTCAATCTCTTCTTTTGAGTAACCTAAAAGAGTCAATGCTTCCTCGTTTTTCTCAATCATAGAAACCACTCTGTTGAAAGTGGAAGTTTCTCCAGAGGGAGAGAACAATTCAGTAAACACTAGATACAAGGACACGGACGATACTCCGAGAGCACCTAGAACGATCACTGAAGACACGAGAAACTTTGAACCTCTAGCAAAGGACTGAGTGAATGAGCTCTTTGGGCCCTTTGAATCGGTGGAAGAGCTACCTGATGTTGTTTTTTGTTGTTGATAGATTGAGGGCATTGCACAGAAACATCTCGTGAATGTTGAATTGATTTTTGTGAGTGGTGTTCCGGCTGTTCTAGCTGCTCTGGCTATTTGAAATGGTGCTCTCAGAGCCAACAGAGACATGATTGATAGGAGCGTTTAGAGAAATTGTTTTGCTTCTGCGGATTATGAAAGTCACTAGCTCCCTGGCTATGATCTGACAATATCGCAAGTCTTTGAGTGTTTGGTGAAACTGAACTTGACTAAATTGCTTGCATTTCCGAGCATCCGTTGTCGATTTATCTCCATACTTTTTACACTGCGAGTGTTGAAATTTTTTTTCTCCATGAATTCGTCAAAGTATGTAAGGTTGTTTCGAGACTCGACGTGGGCAGTTAAAAAGAGGTGAGATGGACGAGGTATGATAATTCATTAGCAGAAGGAGTCCGGTTTGGACTCCCTAATTGTTTGCCACAAGTGTAACTGTCTGGTCAAATTAAGTCATCATATGCCGAAAGTGGTACACTCAATTTTTGAGATTTAACTGTAACTATATTTTTTAGTTATTTAAAACAACTAGAAAACCGACTAAGTAGTTGACCAATCTACCAAAACTCAGTAGCCTATACCAACACATGAGTCTAGCTGATTTTTCAGTCTTTATTTTAACTGATATGAATGAATGCCCATCTGCTTTGTATTTACAACACCAATTCGATGTTGTTGAAAATTGATTTTTGCAAGTCACCACAAATTCCGGGGAAAAGCACTCGCTGCAAAAGGGCCCGTGGTGTAATGGTTATCACGTCATCTTCCGGAGGTGCATGGTTGCGGGTTCGAATCCCGCCGGGCTCTTAGTGGCTTTTTATTTTTCGCGTTTTACTGATTTTTTGGCACTGGCCAATTCATCACCCTCTAAGGTCAAGATAAAATAGACGAGCATGGAGAATTGGGGCAATCTCAGAGTGGATTCCAACCATTGAGTCCACTGACTGATATCAATCGTCGTTCATTCGTGTTACCCTAACGAAAACTATATTTTACCTTTAAAATCCCTAAAAAACCTTACGCAAACAATGGAACCCAATTCAGAAATCTAAACCATTTCGGCTCGACCAAAACACACGTTGCATCTGCTACAGTCGATGACTGTTCGTTATCACTCTTCGGAAGAGTTTGAACACTACCTTGTATGACACATTTTCTGCCTTTGATTTCTGTCACTTCTGCCACGAGGACTACGTTAGTATTTGGAGGCGCTTTTCTTTTGAAATCCACCGTTAGTTTTGCAGTGACTCCACGGCGAGAAGGCAGTTTAGGGAATCCACAAAAACATAATCCCTCATCCAAGAGCGTGGATATCACACCGTTGTGGATCTTTCCATCCAATCCCACCAAATTTTGACCCAAGTGAGTAAAACTGTAAAGTTTGCCTTCTTCTTTATTGATAAAAACAATTGGATCAACAGCGAGGTGATTAGGAGAATTCAGTAGTCCTTGAGCAACATGGTTAGCTCTATGTGCTTCTGGTATCAACTGTGATGCTGTCAACATTTGAAACGAACTATCTGTAGCCAGCTTTTTGAATAACGGAGTATCTTGGATTCCGTCGAGAGCCTCTGCTGATGCTCTGTCAGTGGTGATTAAGTCTTGTTTTGGGATTGAAGGCCATGTTTTTCCAAAAGCTGCGTAGCCAGCCCCAAAAGAAAGCGCTGTGAGGGAGGATATTTTTGCGAGCCGAGAAATACCTAAAGCAATCCTGTTGGCCATGGTAAATTCAAATTAGTTGGACAATTGGATGAACTTGAAGGAGAGATTAGGGTCATAGAATGCCAAAATGCTCAAGTAAATCATAATCGAGTTTGATGCAATTGAAGTTTTTATTTTGCGACGAAACGGTCGGCGCGAGTAAAGCATTTTGTCGACGGAGACATACTTTGCTTTGCTCTGTCGACACATTTTTAGGTCCACGACTGTCGACGCCTCCGAATTGAGAAAATTGGGAAACAAAAAAAAACAAGCATCACGAACCCTTGTGTTTGAAGGAACGTAAACAATATTCCATCGTTGGCGTATCGAATGGTGTAGCACATCAGAGAGAACACTTTAACTGTTTGGAATTTCAACAAAGGCGTTTGAATCGTTGTCATATATTGAAAACAACTGCCTGTGATGGACAAACGCGAGGACGTTAGAGAAGTGGAGGAACGTTCACCGCCTCAGAACATAGAGGCTGAAGAGTCACAATATCTATCTTCAGAGGAAAGAAACAGCGATCTAGAGTTGAATGAGTCTGAAAAAGAGACCAGCGTGGAGCTTGCGTTGATAGCTGACGACATGGGATTGAATGAGAACGAGCAAACTAGCGAAATGAACGGTGATGAGAAGGAAGAAGAGGAGGCAAGAGAAGAGGAGAAGGAAGGGGAGAAAGCGGCCACAGAAACGACAGAGACAGTTGAGAATGGTGAAACTGACCCAATAACCGCGCAAAGTAATGGCGAAGAAGAGAGTAGTGAGGATGCATCTGTGGATGACAATGGATTTGAAGAGGTACAGAAAGAAAATGAAGGATTGGATGACAATGAGGGAGATGGTGAAGAAGTTGAGCGAGGTCAAAAGATGGTTGACAAATTAGCCACAGAATCAGAGGAAATCACCTCTGAGAAGAAGAAGATAGAGTCAGATGCCATTTTACCAGTGACCACAATGAACTACGATCAAGAACCTTCCCTTCTAGAAGCAGCAATGCCCAACTCAGATCCAGCTCAAGCGGACCCGGACTCAACCTCGAACATGAAGATTGAGGATCCAAACCCTGAAGTTGCTTTGAAAGAGCAACCCTTTGGTGAACCTGTTGGTGAGCCTCTTGGAGAACAGGATGAGAAAATGGAAGAACCAGTCACTGAGAATTTAGCACAAATTGATGACAAAAAAACCCAAGAAATTGCAGAGTCACAACCTAATGATATGTCTTCCAGCTCCCTACTCGCTTCAAGAGTAGTTGAAGAGTCTTCCACCACTGCAAGCGCGACAAACAACACCAGTACCGAAACTCAGGCAACTAATTTGAAAAAGGAACCGACAATATCCATGTCTGTTCTAGAAAAACAAACTCACACAATTGTACTTCCTTCTTATTCTTCATGGTTTGATATGAGGAAAATTCATAAAATAGAGAAAGAGTCTCTACCAGAGTATTTTAATGGCTTCAACAAGAACAAAACTCCACAAATCTACGCAAAATACAGAAATTTCATGGTGAACTCTTATCGTCTGAACCCGAACGAATTTCTTTCATTCACTGCCGTTAGAAGAAATCTAGTTGGTGATGCCGGAACCTTGTTGAGAATTCACAAATTCTTGGACAAATGGGGCATAATAAACTATCAGGTTGATCCTGAAACTAGACCAGTTCCAGTGGAACCTCCGTATACAGGAGATTTCACTGTTGACTTCGATACCCCTCGTGGTATGTTCCCTTTTGAAAGTTATAAACCACCAGTGGAACTACCTGATTTATCAAGAGTTAAACAACTACTGAAAAAAACAGATAATGGAGTTGAGTCTGAAACAAATGGCGGCGAGCCGGCATCAAAAAAGAGAAGAATCATCAAACCTGATTTGGATAGAGATTGGTCTGAATCGTCGTTACAGAAGTTACTTGAAGGTGTTAGGACGTATCCTAATGACTGGTATAGTATTGCCAACCATGTTGGAAACAGGACTCCAGAACAATGCATCATTCGATTTTTACAACTGCCAATTGAAGATAAGTTTTTGGAAGAGAACAAGGAGTTATTGGGACCATTGAAGTATCTTCCAAGTCTGGCATTTTCTGCTAATGACAATCCAATCATGTCGACATTGGCATTTTTGACTACTTTGGTGGACTCTGAGGCGGCAGCAGCGGCATCACAAAGAGCAATCAAAGTGATGGATAAGAAATTAGAAGAAAAACTCAATAAAGGGAAGTCTTTTGAATCGAGTGAAGAAAGGGAAGATGCTTTGGAAGATGTCAAAGACGCTGCTGTTAACTCTTTTGGTGTTATCGGAGCGAGATCACATGTTTTTGCATCATATGAAGAAAGGGAAATGAACAAGTCGTTGGTCAGCGTTCTGGAGAATCAGATGAAGATCGTGAATTTGAAGCTGAAAAAACTGACTACTTTGGAAAAGGAATTTGAGTACCAGAGAAAACAACTGGTTAACAAGAATGAAGAGTTATTTTTGGACAGATTATCTCTTTTCAGAACAACTAATATAGTTACTTCCAAGCTGATGCAAGCCATTCAGCTTTTGGAACAGAAAGCACAAACTTCCAAGCCAGCAGTTTCGAAGGTGGAGGGTGATCAAAAGGAGGGTTCTGGAAACATTGAAGATGTTGTTATGACAGATGTTAAGCCAGAGGCGAAGGGTAAGGAGGAAGAAAAGACAAGCGAGAGTGAGACAGCTAACTCAAACCTCAAAGAATTGGATTCAGCTAGTGCTGTTTTATCACCAGAAGAAAAAGCCAAGATCGAAAAACTGGTTATGGATGCCAAGGAGTTGATTTTGAAACCACCAAAGAAGTCACTGAACGTTCTTGGAATTGAAGCGAAGGATGAGGAGGGATATGTTAACGAGGAGGATCAGTTAAAGCCGGTTAGCATCGAGTCTCCACAGGTGTATAGATACTGGTCAGGTTGAATGACGACTAAATGACAAGTGATGCGACTCTTTTGCGAATAACTCGCAGCTGGCGAATGCTTCGCAATAGCTAGTCATTTGTCCATATGTATTTTTACCAAGTTTATCCAATAAACTACAACTACAAGTTTCTGATGACTCAAAGACTGGCGAGCTCAGCAAGCCCACGCAGCAAGCCCGATTCTTTGAGATTCATCTCATTGATAGTTGACAAAAATCGTGAGCAAAGCTTGTCATATCATTCACGACCCGCTTGACTCGTCGCTCAATTGTCGTTTTACATCATTGTATGATCTTGAATGTAAATTGTCTTCTCTCAAAGAAACGTATCATAAACATTGTAGGGAAGAATACAAAAAGCATAACTTAGTTGATGGTGATCTATTGTTGAATTTTTCATACTCATGGTTCAAGCCGGTGACTCAAGCAGAAGATTTAGGTCGAGAGATGCTTTGCAACTGCTTGACGAATGACTCGCTTCGCTCGTCATTCGCTTAGTGCACGGCAGCTTGCAAGGCCTCGAGAACCTCAATCTCGATAGCGGCCTCAGCAGCGACAGACTCATCAGCAGAAGCAGCGTTCTTTTGAGCCTCGGCCAAGAGGGACTTAATGGTTTCTGGTGCAAAAGCGTCCAATGGGTAGGCCTCAACAGTAGAGATGTTCAGCTTGGAGCCTGGGAGAATGGTAGCAAAACCACCAGAGACAAAGTATTTGAAGGAAGTACCGCTGGTCTCGATAACTTCAACGACACCTGGGGAGAGTTGTTCGACGGCTGGAACATGGTTAGCCAAGACACCCATCTCACCGGAAGAAGCTGGAAGGTTCACTTGAGTGCTAAAGAAATGAGAAGTTAGTAATCGTTCAATTGAAAAGGCAGTCGACAGACAGCCAAGCTGGCTATCTGGCTAGCTGACTGGCTGGCACAAATCACAGTTTTTGCTTGGTACATACACTTCTTTGTTTGTGAAGAACGCCTATAGAGACCTGAAGGTTAGTAATGAGTTTTGATGCGGGAGATATGGCTCTTTGCAATTTCAGCAATCAAACCGTTCAATTCAATTCAACATACCTCGTGTGGAGCGGCCAACGAAAGCTTGAGAACGTCTGGGTTAGAAGCCTCAGCGTAAGTTCTAACGCCTGCCAATCTGGTAGTTCTGGCCAGTGATCTCAAAGATTGTCTGAACATGTCTGATGTGCTGTATCGATGCTATAAAATGACACTTGGCTGGTATTGTAGATGTTGAACTGTAATTGAGCTCTATTATTTTAGATGTATTTTTTTCACTAGAGTCTGTGCCACGCAAAATTCCCCTGCTACCCCCGATACAAAATGGGCCGCGAACAAATGGACGTGATTGGCCGAACATAAGCATAAGTGGAAAAAATTGTGCTTGATAGATGTGCAATGAGTCGATCGACGCGCATTTGCCTTGCGCCCATCGACGTTATTTTTTTGTCATCGACGCTACTAGGGTGAAAAAAACATGACCACAGAATGATTAGTCTGAGTACTTTCAAAATTACCGTTCTTCTTTGGTTATCCCTTTGCTCATCGCACCATGAACAACCTCTTGCGAGACGCGGCAAACAACGTTTTTGTGACCTCGGCAACAATCTTGGACAAACTGGCATATAAATGGAGTTCCAGCGCTACCGCAACATTAATTCCCCACAACAATAATACATTGGTTCTTCCGCTTACAGAGGCTCTTAAAACTGATTTCGATAAGTATAACCAGGTGTTGGACGAGTTCAATGAGGAGTTACGTGAGACGGAAAATGTTCTTCATTACCTCAAGGTGAAGCTGCGTAAAGAGGAGGAGCAACGTAAGAAGTTGGAAGAAGAGACTCGACTCAAGAAGCAGATTGAGGAAGAGGCTCTCAAAAAGAAGAAAGAGCTAGAAGCTCGACAGGCAGAGTTATTCAAGAAACAGCAAGCCGATTTGGCAGAAAAGATGAAACAACAACAGGCTGCAGAGGTGAATGCAGACACACGAATGGGTAACAGGCCATCGGAAAGCAATAATGTGGATCCATTTGGTGGAAACACCGACGATCTAGTGATGGACCTAGACCTCGACAACTTCAATTTCGACCAGGCAGGTCCAGGGGGAGAGATTGGAGGAACAAATGATGATTTTATCAACTTCAATGAAACTGCTAGCCAACAGAATCAACAGTCGCAACCTCAGCAAACACAACCACAATCACAGATGAAGGATGCATTTGCAGGAATGGATAAGAATCCAGGCGCGCAGCAGAGCAACATGGACTCCCTAACGGATTTGAACCTTGATTTCCTTGACGGTCCCGGAGGTGGCAATACGGATGAGGACATGGTTATGGACATGAATCTTGACACGAATATGGATATGAATATGGATATGAATATGAATATGGATGTGAATGTGGATGCGATTATGAATAACGGGTCAGCGCAGGGACAGGATTCAAATCAGAGTGGCCAATCACAATTGGTTCAACAGAATGCGGACGAGTTTGATGATGATGGGGGGTTGATGCCTAGTGATCAAATGGAGCATTTGTTTTCGCAATTTGATGAGTTGGTTCATAATGGATACTAATAGGGTGACGGGCAAGTAGTAAACAACTCGCTTGCCTGTGACTAAGTACGTTCACATGATTGTGGAGACTTTTGACTCTCCAACTCCGCAGGTGCAAGGTTCATGTAGTAGAAGTGGTAGCAGGATGTGAATGCGACAAAAAATATTGGGTTACGTCTCACAAACACGTTATGACTATGACAACGGTTGAAGAAGCGACTTTCTTCACTCGTCAATGCTCAATCGATATCTTTGAAAGTGGCTTGCTTTGTTCGTCACTCATTGATTACTGCTCAAATACCACTCAGTTTTGACTCGCTTTGCCCGTCGTTTACTCGTCGTTTATCACCAAATTGTATTAGATAGTATGTAAATAATAGAAATCACAAGAGAGAAAGAACTCAGTCACATTATGCCTTGCTGAATCTAGTACAGCAGCTTCCAGAAGAGGTGTTCTCAAAAGCCAATCTAGAAGTTGAGTCAAGCTTGGACTTAACCTCCAAGTTAGCAGCCTTTTTAGCCTCAGAAGTAGTCATAGCGTGGGAAGGAACCACATCAAGAGCTGGGTTCTCCAAGAAGAAGTGACGTGGTCTGAGCATCATGGTGATTGGCTCAGCAGGCATCAATGGGAAATCTTCTGGAGCAGGGAAGTGAGTGATACCGAAAGTGTGGTAGAACAAGATATCGGTATTTTCAATGTTATCGGAACCATCACCAATCCAAGCTCTCATACCTCTGTTTCCGTCACCAGACCATTGAGGAACGTGGTCACCAGATGGGTAGAATCTGTCTTCTTTGTATGGAACAACGCTCACAGAGTGACGAGCCCATGGAGCTCTCTTGGCGACCAAAGATCCTTCCTTAGCCAGAAGTGGAGGACATTGCATAGAAACCAATTTATAAGAAGGTGGCTTTCCGGAGTAAGCGTTCTTCTTGTTAGGGTTGAAGATATCCCAGGATCTACCGGTGGCAGACTCGTAGTTGGTGAGCGAGTCTTTGACGGTTTTGAAAGTGGTCTTTTCAGCGTAGAAACCGTTACCGTACATGTTCTCTGGAGAAGCAAGAGGGTAAGGAGAAGGCTTAGCATCGGACATGGCAGCAGAATTTCCGTCACCGTCAACTCTTGGGTGAATTCTCAAAGCGAACAAGTGCTGGTGGTTGTGAGCGTTAGTGTTTGGGTACACTCTGGTTCCCCATGGACCAGCATCTTCGTCATCTCCGAGAATGTAAGTGTTCAATATACCAGTGAGCTTGACGTCGAGCTTGATGGCACCATCTTGCATGAAGACCCAGTACAAGCAGTACTCGTAGTTAGCGGCAGTGAAGATCTGGGAGATGATCAATTTGGTGGATCTGGTGACAATGGAAGTTGCAAAGTTGTCTCTGAAATCAGAGTGCTTGAACAAAATTCCGTCGTCTTCCTCGTGGATGCAGACAGCGTGCTTGATAGTGATTGGGTCACCAGATCTGTCAGCAAAGTGTGCATCCAAGTAATGGATAACACCCTTACAATCGCAGCCAAGAGCGAGAGGGTTGGTCATGTAACCGGCACCGTATTCACCAATATCCAAAGCGTGTTTTCTTTGGTGAGGGAAATCTGGAGAACCGTAAGGAACAATCATCTCAGACAAAGAAAGTCTGTGGAAGATTGGTCTGACATTACCGTGATCGTTGTAGGTAATATCAGAAAGGACGATACCTTCTCTGTAGTTGAAACCAATGTGGAAGTTGAAGTTAGACCAGCTCATGACGTTACCGTTCATTTTGAAAGAGACACCTTCTGGTTGAGTAACGTTAATTGGAGTGGCATCGGATCTCATAGCACCAACCTTCTCCTCCATGTGTTTAGGGTAGAAGTTAGCGTGCTTATGCTTGGAAACCTTTCTTCTTCTGTTTGGAATGTCGATGTAGATGACCTTCTTTTCCTCAGTGTCGACAATTGGGCAAAAGTCGAGAGGGTGAGAGTATTGAGAGTCATCTTCGTCGGATCTGTAGTAAACAAGAGCTTGTTGTAATCTTCTACCAGCACCCCATCTCTCATCGTAACCGATGGTCCATGGATCACAGTAGATCTTGTGCATCTCATTGGCTGGGACACCGGAAAGAACACATTGTTCGATAACACCAGGGTCTTTTCTAATGATGTCTTCGGTAGAAACGAGATCTTCAACAGTCAAAATTGGTTGAACTTGTTCAAGAGATCTCGATTCGACGACAGAGAGAGAACCGATGTCAACGAAACCTTCCTTGACACCTGGAACACCAGATTCCAAGATGACCCAGTAAGCAACTCTTGGTGGAAGTGGACCGTTCTTCTCCTTCCAGTCCAAGAAAGCCTTCTTGGATGGTTCTCTAAGAGTAACAGTGTTGAAAGAGATTTCACGACCAGAGTAGTGAGACTTAATGGTGTTAGTCACGGCCTTGATCTCTGCAGTAGAGAGTGGGTCCAGAGGGTGAGCTGGTTTTGGTGGAGCAGCAGAGGCAGCAGTAGCCTGGGAAGCAAGTTGGCGCAATCTTTCCATTTTTGAAGTAGTCTGTATTAAGCGCGGACAACTATGGTAGTGTTGATGAGAGACGAGAAGTTGAGGTTGATATTGGGGAAAGAAGAATTACAAGGGGTCTTATATTCTGAAGAGCTGAATGGTTTACTCCAATTACAGACAACTGATAACGAGACGTATTTTCCAGATCGGGATAACCAATCCGCTGAAAATTTGACACCAAATTGGGAAGTTCAGAACACGCGAATCTTGCACTGCCGAACCTCTCATGATGGGAGAAAAAGACCCGCTTCATTTGACATTTACGAGTCATGAGTGTAGCGAATTTCTCAGCAAGTTAATTAGGTGATGGGGAGCTGTTACTGAGTAGGTAATCAATTATTAGGAGCGAGTTCAATTAAAGAAATCAGTAATGGGCCATGACATGCTTCATGACTTACTTCGCGATCCGCTTCGCTCCTCGATTCCGCTGATCTTGTGCGGCTCGGAATGAAAACTTTTTGGATTCCGCGCGAGGCTGGTGAAAACGTTTTCCTCATAATTCCGGCGGGTGTATCGTGTTGCCCTTTTGGGAATCATTGCGTCGCGTCGATAAACTTATCATTACGTCGATAGGCCCGCCGATCGACGTGGATAGGACACTCCTTACACCAGTATGCACACGACCATCTTTTCACAAAAATTTTCCATCTTCATGGAAAAAAAAAAAACCTTCATCAAGACAAGACAAACACAATCACCACCACCAAAAACCGATAGATTCCACTTCATCAAACAGTCACCATGCCAGAACCTGTGGAGTTTAACGAGGGCGAGATTGATCTTTCCCAACTTGACTTCTCCGATCTTGAGGAGAAGTACCACGTTGAAGAGCCAACTGAATCGCTCGATGCTTTTGTCGTTGTTGATGGAGCTCCTGTTGCCCCAGAAGCCAAGGCTCCAATGCTTAAGAAAGTGCTCAACAAGTTGTTCTCGCAATGCGGAAAGATCGTTGACATCTTCATGCCAATCGAGGAGGGCCAGACCAAGGGATACTTAATTATCGAGTTTGAACAACCAGCAATGGCTTCCAAAGCCGTCAAACAGCTCAACGGTAAAAAGCTTGATGTCAAGCACAGACTTTTGGTCAACAAGCTCTCAGATGTTGAGAGATTCGTGCTCAAAAAGAAGGCAGCTGAGGAATTTCAGCCACCAGCAGTTCCAGAACTCGAGAACCATGGATACCTTAAGTCTTGGTTGCAAGACCAGAGTGGTCGTGAACAATTCCTTTTGCACTTCAACGACACTGTCGGTGTGTTCTGGTACAAGAAGAACCTTCAACCTGAAGAGGCCATTGAGCCACGTGCTCACTGGACTTCTGCGTTCATGAAATGGTCTCCAAAGGGTACCCACTTGTTCTCTCTTTTCCCTAACGGTGTTCAAGCCTGGGGTGGTGAGGAATTTGCTAGAATTAGAAGATTTGTGCATCCGGGTGTCAGACTCATTGATTTTTCTCCTAATGAAAAGTATCTTGTGACACTTTCTCCTGAGCCAATCAGCATTCCTCCTGAAGACCATCCAGCCAGAGCACAATGTTCCTTTGGCCCAGAAAGTGAAGGGCACAAGCTTGTTATCTGGGACTTGATCACCGGATTCCCTGTCAAGACTTTTGCCTTGCCACCAAACCTCGAGCAACAACATTCGATGCCATGGCCACTCATCAAATGGTCATTTGACGACAAGTACTGCGCCAGAATGGGTCCAGATGCTCTTGCTATCTACGACACTACACAAGAATTCTCTTTGCTGGACAAGAAGCTCGTGAAGGCCGAAGGAATCATGGACTTTGAGTTTGCTCCAGCCGGTGTCAAGCTTGCTACTAGCAGAAAAAACGATCCTCCAGCCGTTGTGTTGTCTTACTGGACTCCAGAAACTGCTAATCAATCTGCCAAGGTTTCTGTTATGCAACTCCCATCTAGACAAATTCTCAGAACCGTCAACTTGGTCCAAGTTTCTGATTGTAAGCTTTACTGGCAAGATGAGGCCAAACTTCTGTGCTGTAAAGTTGATAGACACACCAAGTCTAAGAAGACTACATTCACCAACTTGGAAATTTTCCAATTGTTTGAGAAAGACATTCCAGTCGAGAAAATTGAGCTCAAAGAGGTGGTGAGGGACTTCCAATGGGAGCCAAGAGGAGAAAGATTTGTTACAATTTCTAAGCTCGACGTTCCGAATGATAACCCTGCTATTCCAAACAACACTGTTTCTTTCTATGATGTTGAGGACAACAAGGCTGTCAAGAACGTTCACAACGCCAAGAAATGGATCAGTTTCAAGTTGATCACCAAAACTCACGCCAACCAGTTGCGCTTCTCTCCAAAGGGTAGATTCATTGCTGTCGGTACTTTCAACGGTACCAATGGTGAGCTTGACTTCTACGACTTGGACTACGATGGAGAAAAGGACAAGGAAATCTCCAACAAGGTTTCGTCCAATCTCAAGCTTTTGAACCACCAAGAATACAAGGGTTTGACTTCTTTAGAATGGGACTTCTCTGGTAGATATGTTGCTGGTTGGTCTTCTATCTGGAGACACAAGATCGAGAACGGTTACAAGATCTTTGATCTTGTTGGTAACCTTAAGAAGGAGGAAATCATCGACGGATTCAGAGAATTTGAATGGAGACCAAGACCACCTACTTTGTTGAGTTCCAACGACAGAAAGAAGGTGAGAAAGAATCTCAGAGAGTACGCTGCTCAGTTCGAGGAGGCCGATGTTATGGAGGCCAATGCTGAGCTCAGAGAAATCATCATGAGAAGAAAGAGATTGTTACAAGAATGGTTTACTTGGAGAAAGGCTGTTGTCAACAAGCTCAAGGAATTGAACTTGTACGAGACGGCCACTGAGACTCGCGAGGAGGTTATCGAAGAGATCAAAGAGGAAATTGTCGAGGAGAAGGAGGAGATTATTGAGTAGTTGTAATCGAAATTATTGATTTTATTATGCGTACAGAAAACTTTGCGGTATGTACAGAGAGCGAATGGAGCAACACAACTGCTGCTACTCTTTGGCAACTTTGGTCCGGAGTTGAAGTCCATGCCATTTGACGATTTCGTCTTTGAGAAATTCATTCACCAAACGGTGTTGTTTCACCATTGGAAGACCTTGGAACTTCCTGCTTTCGATGTTAATGGCGAACATTGAGCCACAACCGCCCGAAACGTCTCTAACCACAAGGTTTTTTGGTTCAAACTCTTCTTTGAGCTTAGCGTAAAGCATAGTTTCGTAGTCGTCCATGGCCGGATGAGTGTAAGCTCTTGCGAGCCCCGGTCTCACAAGAAGCAATGGCTGTTTGATGATGTTTCTTCCTAGCACCCTGTTCAACATTTGGGAGTGGATGGTCTATATCACTGGTATAGTATTAATAAGCGTAGATTTTCATTGGTGATTGAATTTTTTTTTCATGTTCTCTTCAATTGGGAATTTATTGATTTAGCGGTGTAAGGGTGTCATTAGATGGAGTTCTCAAGAAGGAGAGAATAGCTTTGAAAAGTGAGTTAGATGACTGGTAGGAACCAGAGGAAATCAAGAGATGAGGAAGTGCAAGAAGTAAGGGGTTGCTCAGATTGAGTATTACTGATATCTCGGCTTAGCAAGTTTTAGTCCATACAGAATCCGGAGATCAAGGTTGAGCATGAAAAAATGATATATGACCACTATTACAAGGCATTACACTCACAAGTATGATCAAGAAGCATCACTCGCTAATGTGATTCGATGATGTAATTGTACCGATACAATAGGCGTAACTTATGGCGAGCCAATACACAACTCTTATAGTGCCAGGATCTTCAAAAAACAGGCTCCTGCTTCTCCAATTTTGCAGGTCTTAAATCTCTAAGTGTCTTATTGTTGCCGCTACCAACCCTGCCGTGCAGTGTTCAAAATCAAAGGACAGGCTGCAGTGGACGATGTGAAAAAGACCTTCCAAGCCAGTGCTGGTTGAATATAATCACAATAAAGTAGTATTTGATTACCCAAACTGGCAAAAATTGATGAAAAAACTGGAAAATTACTTTTTCAATTTTTTTTTTAAATATGCAGACGCACTCTTGAGTTGTCCGCTGCAACAAATGCATCGGCGTTGCCGATATGACCAAATATTTGGTCTTGTTGGGTGTTGAAGAGGTGCTGTATTCTCATTACATAGGGTATAGCAACAAAAAACAAAATGAATGGCATGACCAAACAAAACAAAAAAAACCTCTTAAAGTAGAGACGGTTTCTTGAATTAACAAGAAACGGCGGATATCAATTGTCTTGTACAAAGACTGAAGACAAAAAGGTATAGTAATGAAAACAAACGGTAAAGAAGCAAAAAATTTGGAGAACCGCTTACTCGAGCATACCCCAGTATTGCTCAACGCCGTAATCACCTGGGCTCTTCCATAGGTCGTTGAAAGCAGTGAAGAGGATGGTATCATCACCACAAGAAGACTCGATGGACTTGATAGCAGTAGCTTGGTTCTCCTTAGAAGGAACGGCAACACCGTAAGTGTTACCTTCGGTTGGCCAACCGGATTCGGTACAGACAACTTTCTTCTCACCACCACAAGCAGTCCAGACTCTTTGCATTTGCAACAACAACCAAGCACCGGCACCTTCTGGGTAGATAGTACCGTCCCAGTAGGAGTGGGCGTTGAAAGCAATGTAGTCAGACAAGTCACAGAGTTCTGGGTTAGAAATGATGGCAACGTGAGTGTCAACGGAGACAATGGAACCAGTGTAACCAGCAGTTTTAAGAGCAGATCTACCTTCCTTAACATAAGCAGTAACCTGAGAGACGGAAGAACCACCGTTCACAAGCTCGTTACCAATAGAGATGGTGTCAATGTCATCCCAGGAACCGTAGCTGGAGACAGCGTCGGAGATGGTAGAGACAGCGTCGGAGATAGCATCGACGTAGTAGATACCGAGGAAGAGCTTTTGGTCATCGCTCTTGGCTTGCAAGACAAATTCGACTTGAGAACAGTCAACGCCGTAAAGTCTGATTAGACCGTAGTCAGTGAGAGACTCAAAGTCGGACTTGATCTCAGAGAGAGATTTGCACTCACCAGAAGAGGTGTATGGAGAGTAAGTAATACCCCTAGCACTGCCAGAAGAGTTAGAGGTGGATTTGGTGGTTTCCTTAGCCTTGGCGGAGGTGGTCTTGTCCTTGGTGGCTTCCTCGGCAGAGGGAGTAGAAGTCTCTTCTCCAGAGGGGTGAGAAGAGGTGGCAGTTGGGACGATCTGAGCGACTTGAGTGCCGCTGTCGGACATAGTAGATCTTGGCTCGGCGTGGACATACTCGAGGGCAGAAGTCTTAGACGAGTCGCCACCGACGACAACAACAACAGTTTCAGTGACGACAACAACGTCTCTCTTTGCGTGTTGGTGGTGCAAGTGAGCAACTGGACGAGCCACAACGGAGGTGACAGCTGTAGAGACAGCGAGGGCCTTAATGAGTTGTTTGAATAGCATAACGAATGATTTGTTGATGTTTAATGAACGACTTAGTTAGCTGCGAGTAGAGAATGTGGAAAACCGGTTTATGGATAAAGATAAAGGAACGACTATAAGTTGGCTTTGGAATTCTCGACACAGATGTGCGTGAAGAAAGAGAAGGGGTCTTAGAATTGATTTAAGGGGCAAAGGAAAAGATAAAACATGTTATTTAAGAGAATTGCAATCTGGGACACCCAGTTTCCCACTTTGCGTATTTGCCAGAGTCCCAGTTTTGTCTGTCTATGTTTCCTAAACATGTAAACATATCTCCAATGCCCGATTAGGAAGGCTAAACAATGCATCTCAGATCTGAAAATTTTTTTTCATCTTGGCTATACTATTTACTTTTAACCTGGATGGTGGAGCGTATGGCCAGATTCGCGCGAACGTACATAAGACAATAAATGCATCTATTGTTAAAATAATAGGCAGGGCAAAGGACACGACCGTATCTGCAAAACAATCCAAACGAGTGCGGCGACTGCTATTCGCTCACACAAGCTTCCAACACTCCTGGCTGTACCGGTGAGCCATACTGGTAGATGGTACTGGCTGTACCGTACTGCCACTATAGATTACCCAGGTACGACGCAGCCAAGAAGAACATAGGAGTTTGTCTCTTTTACTGTTTCGCTGGTCATTTTTTCGCCCATTACTAGCACATTCCGATTCTTTACTTGGCAGTTGTTTACTGTAACAGCACGTGATGAATTCTTGGCTGAGGCGTACACTGTTTCCACGCGACGCTTCTGCCCCTTCGGAAAAGTGTACACCTCGCACCGGTATGAGGCGAGCGCGTTCCTCCAACCGAACTATGAGCGAATAGAGCCATGAGTGGGTCGAAATCGAGAGTAGAAAGCAATAAACTATGATTGATCAGTCTTGACTTGCTCGACCCGTCTCTGTCGTCATTTGCCACATTTAATACATCGCCTCGAGATTAGATAAGAAACAAGGCTGTGTAACAATTTCTCAGATCGCGGCCGTGCAAACTCATCTATCTCAGATGACGACGAGCGGAGCGAATCAAACCATTATCTTTGCTCAAGGTTGACCGTAACGTGGTGATTCACCAGATAATAATCTAGCCCTCGTAGTCCAAGTTTCATTACAATCACGTCCAAAAATTGCTTACGATTACCTAAGTCAATGAAAACTGTTTTAATATTGGGTCTATTTGCTCGTCCAGTGCAATTTTTGATGATTCAATGTAATCAATAGGGAAGAAAGTGTTTATGCTGATTTGAGGACTATCCAGGAAAATAGTTTCACTTTATGAAAAAGCTTCTCAAACGACTTACTTCCCTCGTCGTCCTCCAGTCGTTAAATATACCTCTTAGTTCTCCTCCAAACTGTCTCCAAGATTTTTCTCCGTGGAAGCAACGTAGGAAACAGAACAACCATTCTTAACTCCTCCTCTCCTTCCTCTCCACCTTCGTCTCCGCCCATGCCCTCGCGTGGTCCTGAAGTGGAAGTGTCGCTCACCACCAAACTCAAATAAAAAATAACCTGAAAATTCTTAAACCCCTCCGCTATCACAAGATCACGAACAGACTCCATCGGCACAAACTGTTTGTTGCAAACTTCCTTGCTCCCCCGAACAATTCCCTCTTTGCTACTATTCCACAAAGAACACACAAAAGCAGTCAGTAACCCACCAATTCCGCGCCGGATGACGGTAGATTCGCTTTGAACTCCAAGATTTGGTATGATTATCACAGATTCTTCAATCTCTGTAACAGCGCTCACATAAAGTAGATTTGAAACTTGGCAACTCACAGCAAAATACACCACATTAATAGCCGGTGAACCAGTAATACTCGTCCATTTCCACGGATAAACACCCCAATTCACCAATAAATTTATGAAGGACTCCGAGGAAACAGCCAAATTGTGTAAATTCATGGCTTTC
Source organism: Ogataea pini (assembly GCA_003707665.2). NCBI lineage: Eukaryota > Fungi > Ascomycota > Pichiomycetes > Pichiales > Pichiaceae > Ogataea > Ogataea pini. The sequence continues at coordinate 87,898 of PPKL02000013.1, read as the reverse complement.
AAAAAACTGTAAATCAGACATGTAATCAACGAAAGAACAGCTAATCTCATCACCACAAGCCCTTTGGTCGAAACCACAGGTTGCTGTCGCACTGTAAACTTGACATACTTCTCTGTCGTGAGATCAGTGCGCGACCCCACAACGGCAGCTTCTGTGTCGTCTTGAAACACTAGATCAGGGTACTTAGACTCCGACGTTTTGATTTCTAAGATGTAATCTTTTTTCATCCTCTTGTCTTTAACTTCCAATTTCCCGTTCTTCCAAGTGTAATTAGCGCTCTACCTTGTTCGTTATTTGAAGTTTCTTACAAAATTTCTCTTTAGTTCCAGTTTACCTCTTTCAAACCATTTTTGAAACGCTAACAATTTCTGCACTGATTAACCTGTTTTTTTTTTGTTTTTTTTTATTTTTTAATCTATTATGTGGAATTATTTGTTCTAACTACTTTCAAGATAAGCAAAGTGTGTAACTCACCAATTTAATTTGAACAACTCCTCAATTAAAGATACCCCTATTATCGCAATGAACTGAACTTTTCGCTCGTAGTGTTTACTGATCGTGACTCATATACCTCACATGATCCGGACTTTGACTCGCTCGTGAGTCGCTCATGACTCAAGTCACTCATAAATCGCTGATTGACTCGCTCTGCTCATCATTCACTTCTTCGACTCAATCACACCAACAACCTCTTCATTCTTTCTGAAATCCAAAATCCGTTGACGTCTCGACCTCGAACTAATACGAGAAGCATCCCGGCTAGCGTTCATGTTTGCATCGTTGTTCAGATCCTCCAGACGAGCTTTCTCTTTGGAAGCCTTCATAGCCTGCACCTCGCGCTCGTGTTTCTCCCGTAACGCACGAATCTCCTGCTCATACTCATCAAGAGTCTTGAACTCTTTACCCGTCTTGGTGGCATACTCAGTAATATCCACAGGAAGCTTTCGCAGTAGCGCAAGCTCAACAAAATGAGGATTTCTCCGCTCCTCTGAGGCAAATTTAGCCTTAACCTGCCTTCTCGTACGGTACGGAAATAGTTGCGCAATTAAACCAAAGTCAGTACCCCAAGTCGACAAAGCTTGGTAAAACTCAGCCGTTTCTTCAGCAGTCCATTTATCCACATACTTCTTCTTCGAATAAGACCCAGAAGTGATCAAATTTTGATACGGATTCTCATCAACAACTTCACGTTGCATCTCTGAGTTACCACTATGACGATCTATCACCACAGATTCAGGATCCAATATCACTTGCTGGTTTTCGTCCAATTGTAACTGAAGTTGTCTCTTGACTCCACGAACCTCACCTGTTCCTGATTCCAGAATTTTTTTGGCTTTTTGCTGACGCTCTTTTTCAGATTTCTCATCTTCGTCTCCTTCCAACTGACTCAATGGAACTCTCAACTCTCTTGCCATCTTCCGTCTCTTGCATCTCAACTCCCGTTGAACAAGTCTTTTCCTATCTCCTTCCGTAGCCAACTCATAGTTTCTTGAAACTCTACCAAACGGGATGATTGGCTTACAGAGCTCTTCTAATGTTACAGTGCTGTCATTAATCACAAAGTTCTCCAACAAATCAGCATCCTCGCCGTTCTTCACTCTGCTGGCTGCCCTGATCTCGTCAATAACAACAGAATCGTTTATTTTCTCTAGCTTCCTGTAATCTTCGACAGAAACTTTGGTCAATACCTGACGTTCTGGATCAATAATGAACTTCATTTGCTTTGCTTGCTCTGCTTTGGTCAACGTTAATTCGTTCGAGACCCGTACTTCTACTGATTGTGGCAATGTCTGCAACACCTGAGGCCGTGATTCCAGAGGCCTTGTGAGGGGGTCAACGCCCGCTTCATCAGGGTTCAGGCTCGTTGCCGTTGATGGTGTTGGAGTTGGTAAAGAGAGTGAAACTGGAGCAGGCGAAACAGTTTTCTCAATCTCCACTGAACTTTTGCGACGGACAACAGGAATAGAAGGTCTTCTTTTGACCGCAGCGGAGCTTCTTCTCCTTTTTCCAGTCTGAACAGTCTCTGGAATCCCTATTTTCACTGGTTCTGGACCATCACCTTCGCTCTCAACAAGCCTCGGAGTTGTAGAGGACGACCGCCTGCTGGTGGATCCTGGCGGTGGAAGCAACGAAACACTCCCTTGTCTGCTTCTGTTGCCCTTAGTCCCCGCTAGAGCGCCCGAAGAGCCTGTTGAAGAGTTGCTCAAAGAGGAGAGTCGACGTTCAGGCTGGCTGTCGTAAGGCTTTCGGAACGAAACTGAAGGACGTCTAGTTGAGGAATGTTCATTAACCGACGGTCTTCTTGGCTGTGTTGATTTTGTTGCTGGTTTAGTAAAAATTGTTGATTTTGACAATGGATCTTCGTCGTCTTGCTCTTGCTCTGGTTTATCTGTTTCTGTGTCAGTTTGACTGTTCTTTTCTTGGTAATCCGTTGATTTTTCAGCTTCCACAAGGGCTTGAAATTGTGTGTTTGTTTCAGTGACATCCTGAGAGATTTGGGATGATGCGATTTGTGTTGATGCCGGTGTTGGAAGTTGCTGCGGTTGCTTGTTCAAAAGAGGCGGTCTTGGCTTGTTTCTCTGCGTGAGTTTGGGGGCAAAACGCGTGCCTGACTTGTTGATACTACTCATAGTGGGTACAAAGACGACAGACGCAGGCTTCTTTTGCGTGTTTTGCTCCTAAAATTGGGTATATTGCGGTACCTCTTTTATTTCTTCAAACAGTTTAACGAGAAAGAACGTTTTTTTTCCCATGAAGGACATAAAAAAGGATAATACGAGGAAAAAAAAATCTCGATCTCGAAAAAATTTAGACCCGTGAAAAGAGAACTGGCTGTGACCCTGAGAAACTAACCGATTTCAAACATTTGCCACAAACCATTCAAACGTCCGCACCAACAAAGATGAACAGCACGTTGGTGAAATTCTGGGACTCCCGAGACTGGATACTTGGACTCACAAGAGTAGGAAACCACGGTCTTGTGAGTTCAAGCTCTAACGGTAAACTTACTCTTTTGGGACCGGAACTCACGCTGGATTCACCGATCCAACTCGGCGCTCACGGGAAATCAATTAACAGAACCAGAAGTATTGACGAAAACACTATGGCATCATGTTCGAATGACGGAACAGTGAAATTATGGGACCTTAGAACCTTTGGACAGAATTCTAAGGCAATTCATTCGCTGAATAACGATCGTAATCTTCCTTTTCTGTCGCTGGATTGTCGTTTTGGAATGATAGCAGCAGGAACTGAACTCAGCGGGGCAGACTCTGAGTTAATAATATGGGATGTTCGCAATCCAAGCACAAAACTGCGCTCTTTTGTGGACTCTCATAATGATGATATCACAGAGATCAAATTTCATCCTACGAATAAGGAAATTTTGTTGAGTGGATCGACTGATGGGTACGTCAATCTGTACGATCTGGCTGTGACCGATGAGGATGATGCTCTTTTGCAAGTGATCAATTTCACGTCGATTCATTCTGCCGACTTTTTGTCGAACAAGCGAATCTATACCTTGTCTCATATGGAGACGTTTGCGATCCACGAGGTCAACGATGTCAAAATCGAAGATAACGTGGAACCACAGCCCGTTGAGTTTGGTGATGTTCGGTCATCATGGAGTTGCGAGTACGTATTGGGATTGAGCGCTCCAGGGTACGTTTTCTGTGGATCTAACTCGAAGCAGGAGTTGGCACTAAATCAATTCGATCCAATGACTGAAAACTTCACGTTTTCGCAAAATAATTCAATTTTATTCCCAGGTGCACATGGCGAGGAGGTTGTGAGGGATGCAGTCATTTACAAGGGAGTGATTGTGACGGGAGGTGAGGACGGACTGGTGAAGGTTTGGCAGCCACCAGTCGGACTTAGCGATACTCAAGAGAAGTTTTTTGGGGCGACTTTGGAAAACGAAGAAGCTGTGGATGTTGAATTGGAGGATGTTGAAGGAGTTGAATCTAGTGGGAAGAAGAAGCACAAGAAGAGTAGGAAGTATAAGAAGGACGAGAAGGATAAGAAAGATAAGAAAGATAAGAAGGAAAAGAAGGAAAAGAAGAGGTTCAGGCCTTATTAAAAAGGGATAGATTCACTATTATGATTACCGAATGGTTGTCATTTTCTTTGGCTTTTCCTCTGGGTAGTCATTCACGGCTCGCTTCGCTCGTCATTCGCTCGTCATTCTATCGCTTTATTATGAGGCCTTCTTTTTGGGATGAGTACACTACCAAATATATAGACGTTTCTCTAAAAGAGACGAGCGATTGTTTATGAATTTTTTTTTAAAAAAAAGATGAAGATTATCTGTTCATATACAAATTCGAGGGATAATACCAGCGAATCCAAGCCAACCTCTTAGCATTTCGAGAGATAGAACGGTGCATTGGGCGTCGGGATTGGACAAAACAGAACAACAACCGCTTGTCAGTCCCAGATTTTTTTTTGTCCAACAGTCGAGAGCCGATCAAGAAATTGGGAGTGTTGCGGATAAAGACAAAATGACCGGGGTCGTGCCTCCAACAGCATACAGTTCGGGAACAAGGTTGACAGTGGGCTCACATCAAGTGGTGATACAGCGGTACTTATCGCAAGGTAAGTAACTCTGCAAAAAGAGCTTTAACTCACATTTTTACTAACACAAATAAAGGTGGCTTTGCACACGTTTACCTGTGTTCGATTACTCCAGAATGGAATAACACGACAACAGCGTGTTTGAAAAGAGTTGCCGTTCCGGATAAACCAACTTTGAACGTTTTAAGGCAAGAAGTCGATGCAATGCGCAGACTGCAGGGCAAAAGCTGCGTTGTTTCTTACATTGACTCACATGCGGCTCGGATGACTAACGGAGTCGGCTATGAGGTTTTCTTGCTCATGGAATATTGTTCCGGTAACGGTTTAATCGACTTCATGAACACAAGACTTGTCAATAAGCTCACCGAACCAGAAGTTCTCCAAATAATGGGTGAAATTACCGAAGGTGTGGCTCATATGCACGCTCTTCACCCACCACTCATTCATAAGGATATCAAGATTGAGAATGTGCTCATTTCTGCTGATAAACACTACAAATTATGTGATTTTGGCTCTGCATCACCGCCCTTGAGACCACCTCGGAACGTAGAGGAGTTTGAAGTGTTGCAATCTGACATTTTGAAACATACAACACCACAATACAGGAGTCCGGAGATGATTGATCTCTATCGAGGTCATCCGATTGACGAGAAAGCCGATATTTGGGCACTCGGAGTGTTTCTGTACAAACTTTGCTACTACACAACACCATTCGAACAAAATGCAATCAACGGAAACGGCAACGGCGGAGGCGGAGAATACGCCATATTGAATGGAACATTCTCTTTTCCTTCTCGTCCTCATTATAGTGCCAGATTGAAAAATGTAATCTCGAAAACACTAATGGTCGATCCAAAAGGCAGACCGACTGTTTTCCAACTTTTGGAGGAAATTTGCAAAATGAGAGGCATTCCATATCCTGGTATCCGTCCTCACAAAGTTGCCGGAACAGCAGAGCAATCGGTTATGAACTTCGCAACAGTCAACAGAGTTGCTCCGCTGCAAGTGGCGGTTCCTCAATTGCCACTACCACAACAAAAACAACAGATTTTACGCGCAGGTACTTCCAGCATGGTTCAGGTTGTAGAAAAAAATCCTCCTTTGCCGGCCAGAAGAGAGAAGACAACTGGAGAAATTCCAAAGAAAAGTTACGAGGAAAACACCCTTCACAAATCACTTTCAGAGCGTTACGTTTCGTCTCACAACCGGGAAGACTTTTCGTCAGCCGATCCATTCGCTTCAATAGAAAAATCCAAATTGATGACGTTCCATGGCAACAAATCTTCATCTGACATAAGCAGACAAGACATCTTTGCCAAACCACAGGTTCCAGCCCGCAGAAACCGTTCACCCCATGAATCTCAGCAACCACAGTCAAGATCAAGCTCCAGAACGAATCCAAGACCAAGACCTGTGAGTATGTCTGCCACTGGGTTCCAACATTTGCGGTCAGAAACACCTATAGGGAACATCATCAGTGGCATGACTAAAGAAGAAGTTGTGGAGCTATCACCAAATCATCATACCTATATAGACAGTTCAGTTGATTTCATCAAAAATTTGTCGAAACCAGATCTGACCAATCAGCAAAAAACGGGCGATTCCATCAAATCAAGATTCACAAGTCTGAAGTCTTCCAATACTGGTTACCACAACAAGCGTTCGAGTATTTCTTCTTTGAAAGATTTATTGACGGGAGGCAGATCAAGAGACTCGAGTCGGAACCCTTCATATTCTTCGACAAGATCAAGAACTCCATCATCTTCGAGTAACATTCAAAGTCGTTTCAACGGGAGCGTGGATTCTTTACATGAGTTTAGTTCGATTCAAAGAGTGGATTCTAATGACTCTACTTCAACGACATCATCTGTTCTGGACACTTACATCGATGAAGAGGATCATCAAAGATCGTTCACCAATTCCAATGGGAATAAGCCTTCTTTGCCAGGACATCGCCCTCCAAAACGATCAAATTCGATCCAGAGAAGAGTCCAAATGCTTCTGAACCGCAAGCAATCGCCTCCCCCAACCAAGACGGCACAAGGTTATGGAAAATATACCGACCACGAAGATAGTTCTGAATATACTGCGAGAAAGCCATCAAGTGAGAGCTCAAGCAACACTTTGATGCCACCCCCACAATTAAACAGAATTAGCAAGATTCCAATCAACGTTATACCTGCTTCATCTTCGTCATCTTCAAACAAATATAGAACTCCTTCACCTTCTTCACAAACTCCGCCATTTCAGTCACCAATTTCCGTTTCTCAATCATCAGAGGCCTCGCCATATTCCACGATATCAACAACTTCTTCATTCAGAGACCAGTCGTCTGATATCTCGAAAACTTTATCCAACAACGGTGGCTATCTGACGTTAACGGACAGTATTGATTCTTCGACACCTTCCACTCCTTTGACCCGCAATGGAGATGTTTTTTCGAACCACCACAGGGTGAAAGAAGGTACATCAACGGATAAGAAGTCTAAATCTCGACCACCACCACGACCAAAGAAACCAAATCATTTGAGTTCTACCCCGACAAGAAGTCAGAGACCAGCATCCATCAGCGATCAGAAGCTTCAAAGTGGTAGACAGGGCGGAAACGATTTTGATGATGTAGAGTCATTGGAAAGGAGATTCTTAGAAAAGTTCCCAAGTGCACTTTGATACAATCATACATACATCTGACCCCATTTCCGAACTAGACTTGTTCTATATGTTGTTATCTTTACTGAAATTTGAATTGAAGTCAAATCGCATAGTCATATTAGATTTCTATCTGGGATTAAAGCCATGGTGTAGCAAAACAGTACTGATTCCGCCATGTAAACTCCTTTTGTCACTTTTGATTATTCAATGTTACACCGAGATGCAGTGCGCATGGACTCACTCAGAATCGCTTTCGCTGTCGTAATCCTCAACCGAATCCATGATAAATTCACACGCTTCCTCCAGCCTCTCGTCCAGAATATTATCCAGTCCTTCGACGTCGGCTCGTAAAACTCTTCCATACTTCTTTCGAGGTCTTTTGCTGTTTCCATTTTTTTCAACGTCTCCCCAACAAGAGTGTTTTGAAGATGTGAAAACAAGCGAATTTCTGTAAAACCAGTCAACCACAGACTCATCAATAGATGAAACAATTGCTCTTAATGCAGTAGCCTTGTCCAAAAAGTTAACTGTGGCTTTCACAAGGTGACGAACGTCTCTGTGTCCACATAAATGCACTACACCATTGTAAGCATCTCCAACTCCAATGAGTGCTACTTTAGTCACTTTGGAATATTGAATGTAATTGTCCCAAAGATACAAAAGGACGTCTTGAGAGGTGTTGATGTTATTGTACTGTGAGTCATCCTTCCCCGTAATTGTGAGTGGAACATTGATATCAATCACGCCATACTTCTCGCTCACAGCCCAGTCGATGAATCCCAAAGACTGGTCAACAACGACAGCCGAAGACGAGTCCAAAGTGCCTGTAACAGGATCTCTACGAGCCCAAATTCTCGATGGGTCATGTGCTATCACCACCAGCTTGTCACATTGATGAACATTCGGAGAACAAAGAACCTGGCCATTCAACGACTGCGAATCAGGTTGTTTGTCGGACAAGATCGGCAAAAAGATGAAATCTCTTTTACCAAACAGTTCTTCAGCTTGGTATGAACGAACAGCATCATTCAACTTTGAGTGTTTCGATGCCGTCTCCTCGAATGTTGCAAACCCGCTCTTAACAAGTCCTTCGTAATCTCCCATTATTGCTGGACACGAGAAATCCTGGCCATAGTATCCAGGTTTCAATGTTTTCCAATAACGAGACTGAATCTTGATGACATCATCAATCACCTCGATTGTCTCGGACTTCGCCAGAACAGCCTTCAACTCCTCAGGAGGCTCGCCTAGTAACACTTTGGCCACCCGCAATGCACTGTTGGCAATAGAATCCAGGTTGTAACCTCCTTCCAAAACAACACAGAGGTTACCCTTTGCAAGACTCTTGAGGTAGTGTGTCATGTGACCGTAACCCGCCGGCGAGACGTGACAACCACCGATAACGTCACCGTCTGCAGCGTCAAACCCCGACGAAATGATCACCAAATCCGGATTAAACTCTTGACAAATAGGCATTATCACCTTTCTGAAAGCATAGATGTAATCTGCGTCCCCAACTCCACCCACTGGCCATGGAACGTTGACATTGAAACCTTCACCAGCACCGGTACCAACCTGATCTGCTCCTCCAGCTTTTGTTCCTGGATAGTATTTTCCTTGCTCATATCTGTGTAACGAGATATACAGCACTCTAGGATCATCAAAGAAGGCCTTTTGGGTACCATTTCCGTGATGAACGTCCCAGTCCACTATAACTATTCTTCTGACAGACTCTGGGTAATTTGTGAGAATTGTCTTTGCTGCCACTGCAACATTTGAAAACAAACAAAATCCACCTGGGGCATCTGGCTCAGCGTGATGACCTGGAGGTCTGACCACGGCAAGGGAATTTTTCACTCTTCCTTCCACCACAGCTTTACAAGCTTCAATTGCGCCACCGCATGAAAGTTTGGCACTGAGTAAAGAATCGTTGTTGAAATACACAGAATCACTTTTTTCAGTTTCTTTCAACAGCTCTTCTTTGGTCATAGCTTGTGTACTCTCAATGAACTTGAGATGTTCTTCCGTATGCACAAGCAATATTTCTTCTTTGGATGCCTCTCTCACTGGAATCTTAACCATCCAATCACCAATGTTTTCCCTTCCTGAAAGCGTAGGATCGGTTATCAGTCCATTTTCGGCTAGTATCTTGTAAATTCTGTATATTCTTCTTGGATCTTCAGGATGTGGGTCAATGTATTCAAAATAAGATGTGAAGATTTTGGCGTGGTATCTCATTCTTACATCGTAGCACAGTCCTGTTTTCAATGGTAAATAAGAAAGTTTCGGAGCAACAGCAGGAACTATTATGTCTTTAATATTGTGAGGGATTGTATCTAAATGTTCTGGGGCTTCTTTTTTGATTGTTGCTTTTGAATCTCCATCCACGGAATCAAAAGACCGTTTTTTATCCCCAGATCCATCTTCAGAGCCCCCATTTCTGTGGACTTCGTTCACGTTGTCAATTTCCATTTTTGAGTCCATTGTTGCTGTGTTTGTGTCACTCCTACAGCTCCTCCGATCGGTCACTCGTTATGTTTGGACTCGCTCTTCCAAACTCCCCGATTTCGGCGTAAAAAAGATATAAAAGCTCTCCAATGCTGACCTTTTGAAAGCCAGTGAGGTTTCGTGCAATCAAGGTTTTGGACTTTTTTGCAAAAACAAATCTGTGTTCCACCCTCGAGATAAACGTACACACGCTAACTAAAGCCAGAGCCAATCTCTCAAATTTTTCAGCTCTCAATGGCACGAATGTTTGGTGACAGATTTGCTGATCACAAAATCATGGCGGTGTCAGTGAAGAGAAAGCCGATAAAAAAAACTGGGTAATCAGCACAGCCATGAGAAAAATTACAAAAAAAAAAAATATTTCCTCTGAGTTTTTCAGATTGAATCTACTTCAACGAGATGTGATTTGAATCTCTCCAACCCATCAGGTGCACTTCCCCGCGTCATGAACATCTACAAGGAGTCAGTACAGTTCATTGAAAGTAATCCAAGAACTGGATCGCTGCAGTCGCGTATCTTTGGCGCAGCCAAAGATAAAAAAATCAAGACTAATCCAAAGCAGATCTTCGCCTTAGTCTCCTCAACCCTCAGATACAAACCTTTTATCATGCAAATCATACGCAAATCAAAAGTTTTACAATTGGAGAAAAAAGCAAAACTTACTGAGCCCATGGCTATTCTTCTTGTACACGATCTTTTGTTCTCAAAAGGTGGTCGTATTCAAAGCAAACAACACCCTCTCAAAGATGCCATTATCAGAAACAAAACACGACTTCAGGCAGAGCTGACGCGGCTTAAGCTTAAACACGGTGTCCAATCTTTGGAGTCACTGATTGAGGACGACGATACTCCTGTGAGATGGTTTAGAGCCAATCCTATCAAGGCTACAAAAGACACTGTGTTGAGAGAGTTCAATCATCTCAAGCAGGTGGAAACTTTGGCTGAAGTTGTCCCGGGAACCATTTATCATGACGAGTATATTCCGAATCTTTTTGCGATTAGTCCGAAAGAAAAGCTCACAACCACTGACGCTTACTTGAAGGGAAGAGTTATCATTCAAGATCGTGCATCCTGTTTCCCAGCCCAAATATTGAGTCCCGTTGCCGGAAAAGACAAAGTGATAGACTCTTGTGCCGCTCCAGGTAACAAGACTACACATCTTGCTGCTCTGCTTACCAACATGCCTAATTCGATTGTTGCTTTTGAAAAAGACAAGGAGCGTGCTAAAGTGTTACAAAAAATGTGCGACAAAGCCGGTGCTGGAAAATGTATCAGAGTGCACCAAGGAGACTTCACTGCCTCTGATCCAAAAGAATTCCCTGAAATTACTGGATTTGTTGTGGATCCTTCGTGTTCCGGGAGTGGTATTCTGGCTCGTGATTTCGGCGAAGACGAGCCAGAAACAACTTACAATAAAGAAAGACTCACCAAGCTTTCGAGCTTCCAATACACTATAGTGAAACACGCAATGTCATTTCCGAATGCCCGTAAAGTGGTGTACTCAACGTGCTCGATCCATGCCGAAGAAAACGAGCGGGTGGTGGTGGACTTGTTGTTGGATCCTGCGGTGAAGAAGCAAGGATGGAAAGTGTGTGCGAGAAAAGATGTGCTGCCCAGTTGGCCAAGAAGAGGTATGTTAGAAGAATTTTCATCGATGGAAGATCCACAGGCGTGCGCAGACGGGTGTGTGCGAGCAATGCCAAAAGTTGACGGTGGAATTGGTTTTTTCGCAGTCGCTTTCGAAAGAGAAGTCTGACTAGTCAGTGTCTAATTAACATTCTACATAGAGAGAACTCAAAGTCTACGAAGAACGTCGTTAACAACCTCCTGGGTAGAGGACTTTCCGCCCAAGTCTGGAGTCTTGATGGTGTCCTCCTTCAAGTTGGCATCCACAGCAGCGTAGATCTTGGCAGCAGCGTTTGGATAACCCATGAATTCAAGCATCAAAGCAGTAGATCTGATGGTAGCAATTGGGTTGGCGATGCCCTTTCCTTCGATGTCTGGAGCAGAACCATGGCATGGCTCACCAATGGCAAAATTGTCACCAACGTTGGCCGAAGGAACAACACCCAAGGAACCAACCAAAGCAGCAGCACCGTCAGACAAAATGTCACCATAAAGGTTTGGAGCCACAACAACGTCAAAAATTTCTGGCTCTCTGAACATTCTGTAGACCATAGAATCAACAATTTGCTCCTTGTACTCAACAGAGCCGTACTTGGCTGGGTTGCTGTCGTACAAGTTCTTAACGGTCTCTCTGAATAAACCGTCAGAAACAGACAGAACGTTGGACTTGTGAGTCACGGTCAAAGAAGGCTTAGAGTGCAGAGACTCACCTCCGAGCTCTCTGACAGCTTGTCTTTGTAGTGCAATTTCCAAAGCAATAGCACCAATGTTGGTGGTGGCCCTCTCGGTGATTCTCTTGATGGCCTCGGCAACCTTTTGGCCGTCCTTCTCGTAAAGTTTCTCCTCCTTGATGTAGAGATCCTCGGTGTTTTCTCTCACAATAACCATGTCGACTGGTCTGCCAATTCCTTCAACAGACTTGACAGGTCTGACGTTGGCGTACAAACCAAGTTGTTTTCTCAAAGCAACAACTGGAGAAGAGTAGCCTTGGACCTTAGTAGTTGGAGATGAGACAGCACCGAATAGAGCACCGTCACAAGAAGTTTTCAAAGCTTCAACAGTTTCTTCAGGAAGAGCAGTACCAGTTTTTTTGAAAAGCTCGAAACCGGCCTTGAGGTCGGTGAATTGAAACTTGAGGCCAAGATCAGATGGAAGAGCCTCTAAGACCTGCTTACCGGCTGGGATCACCTCTCTTCCGATACCATCGCCGGGAATCAGACCTTAAACTGATGTTAGCTCAAGCTATTCAGTGAAACAGTCATAATCAGTTGTACTTACCGATAGTAATGGTCTTTGGTGCAGTGGAGTAAGCGCGTCTAATCGATTGTCTAGTAGCAGAAAGCATTCTGTGTTGTTGTAGTTTCTTACTGCAAAGTTTCTCTCTTCTTTCCACACAAGTCACGTTCATCACCCAAAAATCGTGACTCCGAGGTGAAAAATTTAGAACATCATCATTCATCGAAATGTCCATTTGTGAGGTGTAAGGATGTTTCTATGGTGCCGCAAATCCGGGGAAAATTCAAGGTGAATCAGAAATGAACCGACATGATCAAACTGACAAGCTATAAAAATGCAGCTAACTATGACATCCAATTCTCTCGAACTTGCCATAACCTCTCTGGATGGCAAAACCAAGAGTAACGTTTATGAATCATTTGTAGCATTATTACTATTATTTGGTAGCAAAAGTTTCGATCGAATTCCATTATTTTATAACTTTTTCTTCTGGATTGTATTTGCAAATAGGAAAGATTTGAAGTAGATATTCGTATTGATGCGAATTTCATCGTATCAGGACTGTGTCATTCCTTGATGAATCTTGTGACACAATAGTTCACAAAATCCCGGACTTCTCATCTCCATCTCGTAGATAATTGTCTTCAACTGCTCTACGTTTCTTTTGAACCTTTGAGAATCCGACTGATTGCAAATGCTATCAAAAGACTCGCGAATCAAATTGTTACAAAAGTAGCGGCCTCGTGGATCCACGTTCTCTTTGACAGATAATGATCCTGCTCCACGAGTATCGACATTGTGATACATTTGTACCGGCGCTGACTCCACCACAGACCCGGCTATAGGCTGCCTTCTCGAAATGTTCTGTACCCGCTGCCTTTGGTTTTCCGATCTGTAGTAATACAAGGGCGACGTTGTTGGAGTTACAGTAGTCTCGGGTCTCGAGATACTATTTTCAGTCTCACTTTCTTCTCCTTCCAGTGATTCGTTATCAGCATCCATGCTAGAATCGCTTTCTTTAGTTGCAGTTGGTGAATTGTTTTTAATGGAGCTAATTCTGATTGTAGGATCAAATTCCCATTGTATTTCTTGTCCACAACGTTCTTCTTCAAAGTTCAATGCATACTTTGGTTTCTTTTTGAATCTTTGCATCTTTGTCTTTTTTTCAGCAATCAGTGGCTCCATTGGACTGTATCTGGTTTTGACTTTGTAAAGAAACTTTGTCCTCAACAGTGCCTTTGCAGAAGGTCTTCTATTTGGTTCTTTGTTCAAACATTCTTTGACAAATTGCTTCAAATAAATACTATATTGGTCACCAGTCAAAATTGGGGCTGGTCGATCGGGAATTTCAAAAATCGCTCTCATAGGTTCTTCGTTCGAATAAGGAGGATACCCTGTAACCAATTCAATTGCCGTAATTCCCAACGACCATATATCCACCTTTTCATTGTATCCATCCCGTCTCAAAATGATCTCAGGAGCCATCCAAAAAGGTGTCCCCACAAAAGTTTCCTTCTTGTTCAGTGTCTCTGTCAGTTGACCACTAACGCCAAAATCTGCTAGCTTTATTTGGCCATTATCCGTCACCAAAATGTTGGCTGCCTTCACATCTCTGTGAATTTTCTTCATTGAATGAAGGTATTCGAGCCCTTTTGCTGTCTCTCTCAGTACAAAAGCAACAACCCTTTCGTCTAGTTTCTTGAAACATTTGAGGAAGTCCGCGCATGATCCAGCGCCACAATATTCCATCACTATCCACATTGTCACATCCTTAATATAGGTTTCAAAACAATTGGTGATGTATGGCGACTTCAAGCCTTTCAAGAACTTGATTTCTTGAATCAACACAGGTATGTCATCTTCTGACTTCTCTAAGTCTATAATTTTAACAGCCACTATCTCGTGAGTTTTTCTCATCTCACCTCGATAAACATCCCCAAAATTTCCTCTTCCTATACATTCACCCAATTTGACAATGTTCATTGGGTCATATAGCAATGACATATCGGTCGCTTCAGTAGGTCTGTGCTTAAAGTCCATCGTGGTATTTAAAAACGTGTATTAGCGTGACTACTCCAACAACGCTAAAAGAAGGATAAATAGTTACAAAAAGAGGATCAGTTTTATTAGAAAAAAAAAAAAAAGTCTCACTAATTTTAATTTTGTTGGCGCCGGCTTCTCCTTGAAGTGAAATCACTCATCATGAACAACTTCTTGTATATACTGAATATATGAAATGATTAGCATTTTGTATCACTTCTTTTTCTTCAGCAAATGAAATTTGTGTTCCTTTGTAGAAACCCTAGTTCCACTTATGCTTGATGGGGGTTTGTAAGTAGCGCTTCCAATTGATTGCAAGCTAATCGTCGTTTTTGAAACATTAGTAACGTTGGCATTGTTGCTGCCTCTGAGTTTATCAATCCGAGACTGCCAATAGGTCAATGCTTCTTTCGATAGACCCAAGGAGTTTTTCACACCATCCCCGCAAGAAACTCCGTTCAAAAGTAAAAATTCGGCAAAATCAAATATTTTTTTCAAATTTTTAGGCTCACCTTCAAAAGAAGGATGTTTCAAAGCATATTCCAGAATTCCAAACTCAATTTTCCCGCTAGAAAGACTTTTGGAGAGTTTCACATTCTTGTCAACGTCCAATGCAAAACTTCTCAACACCTCCAATATGTTATGATACTTGATCCCGTGTATCAACAACGTAGAGGCATCTCCGTCTATTGTTTTGTTAACAAAGCTTTTCCTCGAGTACTTGCTCGTTATGAACTTGAGACGTTCCTCGTCATTGACACTTGGACCTATTCGTTTCTCATTCGTCAAAAGCTCCTCGTAGATAGAGTTTGCAACTTTGTTGTTGACTCGCGATAACAACCTTTCAGTTTCTTCTGTAAAACTGTCCAATTTCAAAGAACGAACTTTAGAAACACTCGTTCCCAAAGAACGGTGACAAGATGAACATTTAACGCAAAATATCACAAGCAAGTTGATTGAAATCCACTCAACAGATTCGGAACATCCGCAGTCGGAACATCGTTCATTACTGCTGTCCACACGCTGAACCAGTCTCAAATTGTCTAGAGTCACTGAGGAGACTCTTCTCTGTCTGTTGAGACCATCTCGTAGATAATTCTCTTCTTCGAAAGAACGAGTCGCAAACGGCTGCCCTCGAGAAGATGGAACTACACCACCGTAATTTGGAGCATTTTTGTGGTGATTCTCTTTGGTGTCTGACTTACTCCCGTTTTTGAGTAAATCATTACTAGTTTGAATAGCAGAATCTTTCCGGAACTTGATTAGTTGTCCTGCGTCATAGAGGGCCTGAATCCATGAATCTCTATCTTCCTCCGAGATTGCCTGAAATAAGTGTTCCAAACCGGTGCTAGTTATGATTCTGAAACACCCTTTACGTTTATCCACGGAATCAAGTGGTTTTATGCTGCAAAGTGAAATATCAATTGGATCGTTTCTCCTAAGAGTTCCTTTTCTCCAGTCCATGTACTCGGATAATTTACCATTGTTTAGCACTACCCATTGTTTATGCCATCCAGACTTCCCTTGTCCACCCTGAGTGAACAACAAACCGCTTTTGTTCGAAGACAGTTGTACATCGGTAAGTTTTGATAATTCAATGTCAAGCTGTGCCATAGAAGACGATCGCTCGATAGCAGCTTTGATCAATTGCCTCTGTCTTCTGGACCAACTGTAGATTCCATCGAACTGGTTATCGTGATCAGAGAAATCGTGAACTATTGCGGCAAGAGTGTCTAGAAGAAATGTGAAGTACTCTATTTTAGCAAGTTCAAAAGCTTTTCTCTTGAGTAGGAACTTTTCGTCTTTAGATTTTCCCGAACTCAGCAATTTGGATAACCAATCATAGTATTTCTTACTTTCTTCGTCAAATGCTCGCTTTCTTGCAGTAAGGCTAGAGTCGATTCCAGATAAAGAGCTTGCGGTCAGCATCTTAGCTTTGATCTTGTTAATTGCTGTGCGGTTTTCGTCCGAAACATTTTGAAAAGCAGTGATTATAGACTTATCAAATGAACATCCATAGAATGATGGAAATAGACTTTCTGTGTTCATGAGTGACGTTACCAAAGAATTTTTGGAAGTTGAAATCTGTTTTGATAATGATTCGTAGCTGGATAGTGCTTCATTTGTGGCCTTTATGGCCTGTTTTAGTTTGGTGATTTTGGTTTCATAGTCATTGAGAGTTTCCCTAAAAATTGGGCCATCTTCCATTGGTATTGGAAACGGATTTGTGCTGGTCTGGTGTTTTGTGGCTACCGATTCGGAGTTGCCAGATGCAATGGGGTCTGAACGACGAGTAAAAGGAGGAGCAACGTTGGCTTTGGTATGCTCATCGATGAAAACCATCAATTTGGAAACGGTTTTTTGGTTTTCTATAAGTTGTAAACTGACAATCCCAATATCATGAGGATCCAGGTTGAACTCAATGGGAGTAACAATTCCCTTTGTCTTTGTTTCTAAACGATATTTTTGTGCTTTCAAAGTTTTTTCAGCTGATGCTATCAAGTACACGCTGTCTATATCAATTGAATTGAATAGATGAATTTTTATTTTCACTCTGTTGTAAGTCTTTGGTACTTTGATAAGCATTTGTGTACCGTCTTGGATCAATTCGAGTGGCAGATCGGACTTAATCGTTTTCTCAGCACAATTGATCTCGAGCCTGTTGTTCTCTGGTCCTACAAACTCAACGATCGACAAATAAGAATGGCGAGATCCTTCAGTGCTTACCGTTGCAAGCACTGCCGACGCTACGCTCTCCATAAGTGGGCGAGGCTTTTCTTTATGAGCTGATGGTAGCTTGAGGGTAACGCACGGAAATCGTGAGAATCGGACGGCAGTTTCGGTTGCTGTCTTTTGAAGGGACAAGTTCAAAGAAGTTGAAGCTTCATGGAGCTCAAAAATAGAAAATTTGGCAAGTTCTTCAAATTCAGATTCTGTTTTGTTACCAACCTTGTAAACATAAAAAAAAGGCCTTCCGCGTGGAGCATAACAAAGCTTAGTCTTCGTCAAACCGAGCAAAATAGCCCCATTAAGAATTACAAAGTAAAATCATCTGTGTAAGGATGTTTATTTGGGGGCAAGCAAATCCTTTGATTACGAAATTCATGGTTACTCAGTAACAGTGCGAAAGCATTCGTTATGAGCTGCTCCACTTTACTGAAAGCGGTTTGTGATTTTCCTTGATATGAATGGATAATGTAGAACGCAATTTGGCGCCGTCAAACGGGACTTTTCATGCCCAAAAAATCTGTTCCGCAATCAGTCTTCCTATAAATGGCAGCTATGTTAACATTGATCTAGCTGTATAAGTAATGAACGGTTGCATGCTGGACCCTAAAATTTGATGATGATGTACTAGTGGAGCTTGGAAAGAGGTTTGAGTGATGACTTGGTGAACCACTCGATCAAATCTGCTGCATTTCCCCTCAAAAATAAACGCGCCACACTACTATTGAGATTTTTCTTTTACCGTAGCAATTCCCTGGGTGAAGACATTTTGACAAGCTCACATAAACACTGATCTACTTCGAAATTTGAAAGCTCGTAAACAAAAATGGAATCATAAATGTTTTTTAAATTTGTGCTGCCCTGTAAAGCTTTGACAATAGGCCGTTGGGAATCTGAGGATTGATCCCACCAAAACATTGTTGGGAGTTGCCGACTCAGTACCATCAAACTGGGTGTGCAACTTTTAATCTTGGAGAACAGGTGAACAGGGGAATCAGAACCTGCAAGGCGAACAGAATGGGCTGAGAAAATCCTTCAAAACTCGATTGACCTAATAGGGCAAAAGAGGGATAATTTGTCAACTCCATACAACATATCTTTTAATCAGTGTTGGATGTATTGCCAACACAAACAAATACCACGAAATACTTTAAAATAACAAACGACTATATAAGCAAACCATTAGGCTGACGCCAAGTGTTCGCTGGGACTTAACTAACGATAAACAAACACCAGTACTGGCTTACAATAAAAAGGCGCCTGCGGCAATGGCGGCAGCACCAGCAGCGTAGTAAGATCCCGAACCTGCTGCGACGCCTTGATAAGTCGAAACAGGATTGGTACCGTTGGAAGATCCGGATTTAGTGACCGAGGTAACAGTGACAGCTACAACAGAGGTAGTTGTCTTCGCGGTAGAAGAAGCAGCGAGCGCTGTAGACGCAAGAAGAAGAGCGGCAGAGACAGAGAAAGTAGTGTGCATTTTGTCGTAGAGA
Organism: Ogataea pini; assembly: GCA_003707665.2. NCBI lineage: Eukaryota > Fungi > Ascomycota > Pichiomycetes > Pichiales > Pichiaceae > Ogataea > Ogataea pini. Next base: position 69,041 of record PPKL02000013.1, on the reverse strand, counting down.
TTGAGCTTTCGGTTTAGATAGCGAGCGTGTTCTTTCTGCGTTATGAAGAAGATGATATTAAAATAGATAATATTTGTATACACAAGTTTCTGTCTGGGTTGGACGTTGACGTCGTTTTATATTGTTTCTGTATTTTTGAGAACAGAATAAATTAAGTTCTCCACCTTTCCGTATGTTCTGGAGGGAAACTAAAGCAAGTTACCGCCAATACAACGCCGGAGTTGATAAGTTCCACTTTGACTTGGCGCCGCTACTGGGGCAAGCGCAGCATGTGGGGATGGAAAGAACAGGAAACCGTCCGATGAAAGGAACAATCGCTAAACAGTTTTTTTTTTCTATTGTTGACGCAGGAGCCCTTGGATCCTGCGCGCGGCGTTTTTTTTTTGACCGTCCGCCGCTGACCTTGGACACAGGGGAAAGATGGAGGGGCCTGCTCTGCTTGAGGGGGGCTGCCCTGCAATGGCGATGGCGGCAACCTTAATTTCCAGTCCCCATTCCACTTCTCCTCATCATCACCAACAACGGTGTGGCAACGCATTTATCTGTCAACGCACGTCTCGCGTCTCGCGTGACAGTGGCGGCATCAGAATACAAAGTATGCCAAATAGAACACAAACTCGCCGAATACAAGTACAATCACTCTGCTAGGTTGATGATTCGAAATCTGGTGCTACTACATACACATATGTTGTTCTAATAGAATATTGTCAGTTGCTCTCTCCGGTCCAACAACTCCATGTCTCGCTATGTTTCTCGTCTTTCCTGTTCCTTCCCCTTTGCTGCCAAAATTATACACCGCCATATTGGGAAAACTTCCTTTTTGGGCGAAAATTAAATTTTCGCTCGCCTCCGTGAGATCTGAAAATGGCTTGATATACACAGAAGACACCCAGATCTGCATACTTTAACGTATAAACCAACCACAACAAGTATACAAAAATCTTCAATTAAATCAGCCTGGTTTACATCATGAGGAGCATTAAATGCGTTGTCGTGGGCGACGGTGCAGTGGGTAAGACATGTCTTCTCATTTCCTACACTACAAACCAATTCCCTGAAGATTACGTTCCCACCGTGTTCGATAACTATTCAGCCAATGTAATGGTGGACAATGAGAAAGTGACTTTGAATTTATGGGATACAGCAGGACAAGAGGAATATGATAGACTCAGACCATTGTCGTACCAACAAACCGAGATCTTTTTGGTTTGTTTCTCACTGGTTGAACCAACCTCTTTCACCAATGTCAGCAATAAATGGATTCCAGAAATCAGACATCATTCGCCAAGAGATATTTTGATTTTATTGGTCGGAACAAAACTCGACCTGAGGGATGACCCTCATGTGCTTGACCAGCTCGAAGAAAGTGGTCTCTCCCCAATCTCGTACAAACAAGGCACCAAACTTGCCCAAGAAGTTGGTTGTATCGGCTATATGGAATGCTCGGCCGCATCGCAACAGGGTGTGAGCGAACTCTTCGAGTTTGCCATCAAGTCGGTCTTCAATCCCCCAATTTCTGAGCCTGAAGCTCAAGCACCAGCCTCCTCTGGTTCTGGCTCGGCCGCTCAAAGAGCTTCTAAACCAGCCTCTATGGGTGCTAATGGCACATCTGCTGGCACTGATACAGTCAGGAACAAAAAAGTGAAAAAGCCAAAGAAGTGCGTCATTTTGTGACGTGTTTTTTCTCGCTCGATCACCTCTATCTTCCCTTTTCACGCCAAAGCTTAGCAATTGGTGCGTCCCTCCGTCCGCCTGGTGTGGAACAGAGCTTACAAGCCGTTCTTTTTTGTCTGGTGCTTTTAACGAATTTTGTGTTCTTTTTTTTCCGTTCCATGACGCAATTTCTTTTAATATATACATAATACACAATAATACAAAAACAGTAGATTACTTTTCAATCATCTTGAGTCTCGAAGGATGAACACCTCCCTCAGATAATTGTGGCAACTCTTGGGCAGGTGCTGCCGACTCTCCAGCTTTTCCTTTAGCCTTCTCTTCTTCTTTCAAGATTCTAGCCTTTCTCTGTTTAGCTAACTTTTCATTCTTTTCCTTAATCTTGGTGAGTCTCTCTTTGGAATTACCTCCTCCACCAGCAGTCAACTCCACATTGATCTTTCTGTCGCCTAAAATCGAGTGATGAAGTTTTAAAGCACTGTCAACATTTTTTTGAATGTCAGGTCTTTCACTGCTAAACTCCAAAAATCCAATACCTTTGTCCTGTCTGATACGCACTCTGTCTGGTTTGGCGGCTTTGAAATGAGCAACCAGCTGATCGTTGGTAATGTTGTACGGTAAGTTTCCCACAAACAAGAGTTTCTTAGGTCCTTGATCTCCTCCACTTCCCTTACCTTTCTTTCCCCTTCTAGTCTTCCTTTTCTTTGGCTTAGCTTCCTCGATCTGCTTTTTGATCTCTTCTTTTTGCTGATTCACCTCTTCGAGGACTTGTGCGGCTTTATCAGACTTTTTTGCCTTGAACTCAAGAGCTTTTATTTGTTTCTTCGTGAGTTTCGGTTGACTTTCACTCATCTTGATTGATTGGATAGCTGTGAATCTTTTCAATAAGCCTTCGTATGATAAGAAGCTGAAAAAAAAAAAAAACTTTCTGAAATTTTTCAGCTGCAACTGATTTTTTTTTTTTTGTTAGATTTTTTTTTTTTCAAATCTTGCAGAAGTTGAGAGAAGCTATTATTTGGTTTAGAAAAAACGATAATTAGCTTCCCTCAACACATGCTTCCTCAACAATCATGCCTCCGAAGATACATATAAAACTCAAGTCCAAACACACGAAAACAGAAAACGAAAATATCTCTGATGCTGTGGAGAACAGGAAGGTTAAAGAAGAATTGACAGAGACCCCACAAAAATCAATTTCACCCAAAAAGATACCAGCACTTGTAGCATCACAAGAAAGAGGACGATCACCAGCTCGTGAACCCAATACAGATGACGGAAAAGATGAAGATAATGATTTGTTGATACAGGAGCAATCTCCTAATGACGAAATGATGGCTCTTTTGGGGTTTGGTGGTTTCGGCTCTACGAAAAACAAAAAAGTCAGTGGTACAAACGCTTACGGTGTAAGCAAAAAACAGAAGACAACATACAGACAGTACATGAACAGAGAAAAGGGATTCAACAGACCTTTATCGCCGTCACGTAAAATCAAAAAATAAGCTTTATGAACTTTTAATTCATCGATGAATCTATCGCCCTATATAATTACAATCGAAACTTCTATTTATTCAATATTTTGGAATGTTCCTGAAACAAATCGTCATACTTCGATTTCATGTTCTCATATGCATCAGAAAGTTTCTTGATCTGATTCTCGAGTTCCTGCACCTTTTGTTTGTCCTCGAAACCGTTGGTAGAGGCTACAGCCGTCGCTTGAATAATTTTGGAATCAACACCACTAAAGTTGGTGAACCATTTTTCCTCATTTTTAACCTGAGCCAAGAATTCCTGAAGCTCGAAATCATTAGTTTCTTCTGTTTCAGCCAAAAGTTTTCGGTGCACCTCGTGTTTAGCGATGTCCTTAGAATCGAGCAAGTTTCTCTTGAGAACAGGTATGGTTCTTACGATGTACTTGTCGGTGTTGCTACTTTTCAACAAAGACAATGAGTCGGCTTTGACTTGGAAAAGCTTCAAGTAAGAAACGCTGGCCACCAAACTTTTGAGCGTTCTGATAGTTTGTTTGGTTGCAACATCCACAATGTAAATTCTCCCTTTGGAGTCACCAGAAACAAGCATTGTTCCGTCGAAACTGGTTTCAATTTTAGTCACTTTGACTTCCTCGTCCGGTTGAGTGTTTTGTTGATGATGGACAAAAGTATCGTTTAAATTTGGATCGTTTTTCAAAGTGACGATCTTTCCATATCCACCGACTTGTTCAAGAACTTTCGTCTTAGAAGAAGCTTGGTAGAGAGGAATTGTTCTGATTGTTCCGTTTGTCAGACCCACATACAAGCTTCTAAAAGCAGGGTCTGCAGCAACAGATTCTATTGGAAAAGGAGCCACAAAAGTCGTGACTAATTCTTTGGAAGAGAGGTCGTAACACCTGAGAGTGCTGTCCTCAGAAACAGAGTAAACTTTGAGGTCATTGACCGATCCACGGTTGAAAATTAGATCTGTCACAGCAAGAGTATGATCAGAGAAAGTGGCATATGGTTTGTAAGAGCTTGAAGAGTCACCCGCTTCAACGTAGACGCTGAGCACTAAATCCACGACTTTCCAAACCACCACTCTGGAATCCAATCCTCCAGAAACAAGATAACCCTTCGAGTATTTTATGCATGACACAGCCTGGTAATGAGCTTCCTTCACCGTAAGAAGATAACCAGAATCAAGTTCCCAAATGTAAAGTCTTCCACTCTTTCCACCACCCACCAACAGCCAACTGCTGTTGAGGTTTGGATGCTGACAGATCTCGAGACAAGTCAACTCTTCTGGAACGGGGATCGTCTGCTCAGGACTTTCCTTGCCTGAAAGATAGACGTGAATTAAAGCTTTACCTCTGCATGCAACAATGGCCTTCGCACCAGCTCCCACGCCAGTAAGTGCAACACCATTTTTCGACGAGTAACACTGTCTGTACTGTGCAACCTGTTGTGAAGAATGGACAGAGGATAGGAATGCAAACGAGGTTGTGAATTTTTTGTCGGACGAGTCACCTGCCGAGCTACAAAAGACAATTTCGTCCATGTTGTGCGTGTTTGTCTGTTTGCGGGTCTATGAGAGTGTAGTACCGAAGCTTTACTCCTTCTCATCAAGATTTTGCAAATAGGTAGGAAAAAAAAAATTTGGATTGAAAAATTATCGATGTGCGGCTTCGAAATTATTTTTTTTCGCTACAGTAGCACATCTGTACACCATGTAGGTCAGCCGAAATTTTCCAACAGCGGCACGTAAAGCAAATAGACAGTTTTGACGGACTGTTGACAGATCAAGCGTGTTCTCAACGATCTCTGAACAAATCCAAACCTACTTCCAACTTGCAGTTATGCCATTGAATATTCTTGGAACGATACTCATTGAAGGGCCCGATAAAGTGCCCGGGTGGCCTCTGATCAGAAAGTACGGGCCGATAGCAGTTACCGCTGCTCTTAGTAAGTACTATTTTGGAGGATCCTCAAATACATGGGAGAGAGACCTACACGGGAAAGTCTACATAGTGACGGGAGGCACCTCTGGAATAGGTGCGGCTTTGGTTCATGAAATGGCGTCAAGAGGAGCGCAATTGGTGTTGCTGACGTCGCAGTTGAACGGAGATGATGAGGCGCGCTCAGGTTGGATCTCAGACTATGTTCAAGATCTCAGAGACGAAACTGGGAATTTTCTCATATATGCAGAAGAATGTGATTTGTCTTCCTTGTATTCTGTGAGAAAGTTTGCCACCAAATGGCTGGATCAATCACCACCCCGCAGGTTGGATGGTGTCATATGTCTTGCTGCCGAAAGTGCCCCTATGGGGAAAATGCGTGAATCCAGTATAGATGGTGTTGAGTTGCAAACGGCTATCAATTATTTGGGTCATTTTCATCTTTTGACCTTGCTAGAACCTGCATTGAAGGTGCAATTAGCAGATCGTGATGTTCGCGTTCTTTTGACGTCATGTATGAGTCAGGCTGCTGCCGATCTAGATATCGAAGATGTTTTGTGGGAGAACAGAAAATACCCCCACAATCAGCCTTGGAAAGTCTACGGAACCTCAAAACTCCTTTTGAACTTGTTTGCCAGAGAATATCAGAGAAGGCTTGACAGTTTTGAGCGTAAAGACGGACAGCCAAACAACACTCGAATCAACATTGTGAATCCAGGAATAGTGAGAACGCCGTCTACAAGACGTGTTTTGTCGATGGGTACGATTTGGGGATTGCTTTTGTACATTTTGTTGTATCCAGTTTGGTGGTTTTTGCTCAAATCATGCGAACAAGGAATGCAAACGTTCTTGTTTGGACTAAATTCTCCAGAGTTCATAAAGAGAAGAGGAGGGAACTACATGAAGGAATGTACCGTCATTCAGAAAGAATCGAGACCAGAATTTTCTGACGAGAAGTTACAAGCTGACTTGTTTGATAAAACAAAAGGGTTAATTGCGGAGCTTGAAAAACGGTCGGCATTGGAGCGTAATCGGTTGAAAAAACCTGAAGACAAGGCTAAAAAGACAAAGAAGACTACCAATGAGGCTGCAAAGAAGGAGCAGGACAAGTTGAGTGTTTTTGCGTCGGCATTTAGTGGCAGTAATCAAATGAATGGGCCAGTTGGAGCTTCTAGTGCTGGAAATCCAGACGATGAGATTCTCAAAAGTCTAAGACTTCGTTCTCTGGATCAAAAGCTTGGTGAAACCCGAGCAAAAAATTAGCTAGATATAATAGAATGAATTCTTGGCAGGGTATTGAATCACGTGACTAAGTTTGTAGGTTGTACGACAAAATAAATGTTGCAAGGATTCATCTAGGAGCTTTCGTTTGAGCTTCCAACTAGCGAGTGGGGGACAGTATTGACATACACAGATCTACAGAGCGAATGAAATTGATTACAGTAAGTTTCTAGACTATTTTCTGTGTTTCAGACTTATTAAGGTAATAGACCTTTCCTGTTGGACGATCAAACCCTTACAACTTGAATTAATTTTTCCAAAATCTTGATCATTTCAGCTCTGCTAATTGAAGCCACCGCCAATAACCGACAGCTATTATATAAATTAAAGATGTTTGGGCTTGTTCGGCCGGTTTTTGAAGACCGTTTATTAGTGAGTGAGCACAAAGCGCGAATTTATTGTTAGCCTATTGTTGGAGATAATAAAAGTTGAATAGTGAGTCAATAAAAACAAGGCAGATTTTGCGATGCGACCGCGAATCAAGAGTCTCTCTCTGACTCGTAGGTCGGTGTGTGTTTTGCTCAGACCGCTGAGGGAGATTCTGGTGCAATGCTTGCTTTTCCACTCAGAGGGCATGTTGTTGTACCGGAATAGTCAAACATTAGCGGAATCTCTCGGCTGAAGGTAGTGCAGGTGAAAGTTTTTCGGGATAAGAAAAAAGCAACAATAACGAAAGCCACAGAAATCATATATATTTTATTTGTATATATATGAGCAAAATGCTTTCTGGTGCTAGACGGTGGATTTTAAGATCAGCTTCATTCAATACTACAAACAGATTGTTTTCAACATCAAAAATGGCATCTCAACTTTCCCTTTTGGACGCATCCAAGCTTACTGTCACCAAGACCGCTTCTCCAAAGCAGAAGCTGCCAAATGAACAGCTGGTTTTTGGTCAGTCGTTCACTGACCACATGCTCACCATTGAATGGACTGCTCAAGAAGGATGGGGTACCCCAGAAATCAAACCATACGGACCTCTTTCTTTGGACCCATCTTCATGTGTTTTCCACTACGCTTTCGAACTTTTCGAAGGTCTGAAAGCTTACAAAGATAGCAAAGGAAAGATCAGAATGTTCAGACCGGACAGAAACATGGCTAGAATGAACAAGTCTGCTGAAAGAATTTGTTTGCCAACTTTTGATGGTGAAGAGTTGACCAAGTTGATTGGTGAACTGCTCATGTTGGATTCCTCCTTCATTCCTCAAGAGAGAGGCTACTCTCTCTACCTTAGACCTACTTTGATCGGTACTACTTCCGGTCTTGGTGTCGGAACTCCAGACAGGGCTCTTCTTTTCGTCATTGCCTCGCCTGTTGGTCCTTACTACAAAACTGGTTTCAAAGCTGTTAGACTTGAGGCTACCGATTATGCTACTAGAGCTTGGCCAGGAGGAGTTGGTGACAAGAAGCTTGGTGCCAACTACGCTCCATGCATTAAACCACAACTAGAGGCCGCTTCTAGAGGTTACCAACAAAACTTGTGGCTGTTCGGCCCTGAAAAGAATGTTACCGAGGTTGGTACCATGAACTTCTTCGCTGTGTTCAAGAACTCTGCTACCGGTAAGAAGGAGTTGGTTACTGCTCCAATCGACGGTACCATCTTGGAGGGTGTTACCAGAGACTCTATCTTGGCTTTGGCTAGAGAGAGACTGAGCAAGGACGAGTGGGAAGTCAGCGAGAGATATTGTACCATCACTGAGATCGCCGAGAAAGCTGAGAAAGGTGAATTGGTTGAGGCTTTTGGTTCTGGTACTGCCGCCGTTGTCTCTCCAATCAAGGCTATTGGTTACAATGGAAAGGACATTGATGTTCCTTTGATGCCTGGTGAGCAATTTGGTGCGTTGACCAAGCAAGTTGCCGACTGGATCGCTGAACTTCAATACGGTGTTGTTGAAAGTGAATGGTCGAGAGTCGTTAATTAGTCACCATTCCTCGCTAAAAATTGGGAGACTACAGACTTTTATATGACAGACTTTGAAGTTTATCAATGGTGTGCAGAATAGATTAGCTTACATTTATATATATCAATTGAGGGAAACTGACCATTTTCTCGTATAATCAATTGTACGATAAATCAATTTTTCAGGGGTGAGAAGAAGAAAAAAAATTACTGAAGGGGTGTTAAGTAATGAAATTAATAACATTTCTTTTAAATGGTGAGTTACTCATTTCTCTCGGTTAATTGACTGGCTGGCCCCTTATATTTGATTCAAAAATGTCGACGAAAATCGAGTCACAATTGCGCATGTTCTTAGCAAACACAGCCCAGTCATTCAAGCTGCTATATACTTCCCCGCAAAATCAGTTCATCCTCCCTATCACCAACCAATTACTGATCTTAGATTCATCGTTCAATCCACCTCACAAAGGACATTATTCGCTTGTGGCTAAGTCAATCTTACACAAATTTAACTCGAATGGTGATACACAAGACCGCATTGCTTCTTTGAATACAAAAACAGTTTTGCTACTACTCTCTGTTAAAAATGCAGACAAAGCCGTGCAGCCTGCTCGTTTCGAGGATCGTCTGGCCATGATGTATGAACTGGCAGATGTGATACACAACAATCTCGGAGTTGCTTGCTCGGTCGGGATCACGGATCAGTCTTTATTCATGGACAAGTTCGCTGTCATCGAGAATTACGTCCAACAAGAAGCATTGACCCATAAGAAGCTCAAACTCACGTTTTTGCTTGGTTATGACACAATTCTACGTCTGCTCGATCCAAAATACTATTCTCCCAAACCATTGTCAGAGGCACTGACCGATTTCTTTGCAAAATGCAACTGCTTCGTTTTGACTAGAAAGGGTTGTTTTCATTCCGTAAAGTCTCAGTTAGAATACTTTGAGAGAATTAGAAAAGGTCAGAATGAGCTAGTGCCTACGGAATGGGCGGAAAAAATGGTGGTAATGGAAGGTGATGAAGACTCAACGAATATCAGCTCCTCAGAGATTAGAGCTGCAGTTGATGACACAATAACCAACTGGGAATTGAAAACATGGCCTACAATCGCCAACTACATTAAATCTAAGGAATTGTACAAAAATTGATCGAGATCTTGCTTTTTTATAAAGTGGGCTCTGTTTAGAGGGCGATAGACATTCCGGTTTTACCCTATTGTAAAACACCCTTACACACGAAATATTGATTGTGAATTCTCGTCTTCACCCAAAGTTGCGGTCGATTGTTACGTGTCTCCTTCTTTTTGCTATGGAAACCGCTAGAAAACTACTAAAAATATTCTGCCATGGTCAATCATGGTCACGAGCTTGCAAAAATTGGCAGATTTTGTTGTTCTGCAGAAAGTCTTTCACAGAAGATTCTGCCAGATACAGGTTACGTGTACCACACAGAGTCGACAGTCCACCAAAAATTTCTTAATTTTGCCACCAGTACCGCGCGAGTTTCAAGTTTTCAACCAATTCCTTACCACTTTTTTTTTCCCTGAAAATTTTATTTGCCACTTCTCAGCATTATAGATTTGCCACCCGTGTCGCAATTCTAGTATAACTTGAACACCAAGTTATATCGAACCAGATTATTAGTTGGTTGGTTACGAGAAAAACATTCTTGTTGACGCCTTCTACTATCTAGGACGAATAAGTGTATCATATTCTCTGATCAAGCTTGCTCTAACTGGACTACTTAGTTGTTTCGTTCAGTACATTCCTTAATATTTCTCGATTTTGATTGGTCAGAATTGGGTCTTTTTTTGGAATTCGCTCTGCCGGTTACTGTTTCCGTCTTTTCTGTCATCAAAAAACTTGTGTCATTCGGACAAAAAGTTTTCCTGTGGACGGGTGTTTCGGTTTCTTTTTTAACCAGTTTAAGAGCCTTTTTTAACTTTCGCGCACTACCCTCATACCATATATACACACACTACACCATGGCTCTGTCGTTGAAACGTGCCTTTGTCAAGTCTGAACTTGACAAGGAAAACATCCCGAAGGCATCATCACAATATTTACCGAACAAACGGCCTTGTTTGTCGTCGCCAAATCATGGTGGTATGTTTCACGCTCGCAATAACAGCACCTGTGAGTCATCAACCGATGATGATTCCTCGGACGACAATGCGGACCATCAGTCAACGAGTCTAAGAAGAAATAATAGACTTCGGAGTATGAGAAGAAATTATCGGGATATGATTAAAAACTCGTTTTCTACTGCTCCACTAGATTCAAAGCTTTCCAAAGCTGTGAGTCAGTATAGTGATGACGATGACGAGCTTACAGATCAAGGCGAAATTTCTAAACTCTCGGAGATTCAACCAAACGGACCAAATTTCAACAGAAAGGGTTCAATTTCAGTCCCCTCATCTGCAGCTGCTGGCCTGCAGTCTCCGTTATTTGATTCAAACACAAAGTCGAGACATTACTTGCCAGATTCTGACTTCAGTGCTAGAGCTCGCTGTTTCGAGTATCTTGTGGGTGCTATCGATGAAGCGTGGGCAAGATATTGTGATGCAACTTCTTATGGAGAAGATGAAGTTTATGGCTACAGTGCTGGTAACGTAGTTGCACACACTCCAAATTCCATTGCATTGTCGTCAGATGATGAAGAAGGTTACAAATCTGAAATATCGACTACAACAAATATCACGGAATACGAAAGTGATTACCCAGCAGAAATCAAGAAACCGGCCACTCGTCGGGTTTCCGAAGTTCCTGCTAATGTCAGACTGCAGCAATTGAAGGATAGGTTGATAAAGACCAAGTACTACCTTCAAGATTATGTTGATTCTGACGATATGAACGAGTGCCTTCTATTTTGGAAAAAATGGGACTTGATCAAGTATGCTACGATCGAGTTAGTTGAGGATGACGACGATGATGAAACCATCGAAAATACTATTGAAGAGCTAGAAGCTGGTCGCTTTCCTGTTTTTGTTAACATGTGAGTTAGCAATGAAGGGAGATTTATGTTTTGTACAATATGGGATTGAGTTATTTTATTTGCGGATTGGACGAGGTGCTTTTTATGCGAGACTATGGGAAAAAAGGAAAAAATAGGATTTAGGTTTCTACGCAGTCTCTTCAGTTGGCGTTTTTCTTCACTTTTAATTCTTTATAGAATCGCTTGGAGATTGTGAATCTTGAAGCGTTTCTTTGAATACTAGTTAATTAGTCATCTATATATAGTATCTGAAAAAAGTTGTATATTAGAAAAAGCGAGAGTTTGTGGTAGATTTGATCTACATCATTTTAACCAAAAGAGTGACTACGTGAAATCCAATCGAGGAGGTGAAAGTAATTTTGTGGTAGAAGATACTTGAACTAAGTAACTCAGATAAATAATTTGATAGACTATAGATAGCAAAAAAGGGGAATATTCGATGCATAATCAATAACCCACAATTCAAAATGATGCACGTGCAAGCGTAGCTGAAAAGTCAAAAAAATGCAATTGTGTTGAGAAGTATTCGTCTAAACTGGTGATTTTGGTCTCAACTGTTCTATCTCATCGTCTAAGGGAATGTTGGAGCCGATAGAAGCAATTTCCTGTTTGTATGTGCGGGGATCGAAGTTATCTAAAAGGACATCAGGACTGAGTATGACCCAACCAGGTCTCAGTTTGACTGGATGGTCTAAACCAGTTTTTGATGGAATGATATGAAGCCTTTTAGTTGAAGTTGAGAAGTTTTCGGCAACTTGATAGATTTGGGATGGCACTGCTGAATTCTTGGTGGTCTCATTTTCGATCGACAAGTCAGTGTTTATGTTGCAATGAATTAGATCCTTGTCTGATGATCTTCTGACTGTACCGGTGATACACATCCAACAATGCCATTGCATTTGTTCAAGAAGTTGTTCTTCTGGAATGATCGAGTCTGTTGGATAATAAGGCGAGTTTTTATCAACTGGAACAAAAACCAGCTCTTCTGATCTTCTAAACTTCTTGGTCCAAGTATTTGTGTTCGAAAGGAGTTTGGAAAGCTCTGATATTTTTTGGGTTGAAGCCCAAATAAATAGAAATCCAGGTTTTGAACAAAGTTTGTCAATTGGAAGTTGAGAAACAAGAGGATACAATAGTTGGTTTTCAGAAAGCGCCCCGATCATTATGACGTCAAATTGTAGATTGTCTTCATAGATCCAGTTATTCAATGTCTCCACCATTCTCTCAGGCTTGACTCTAGAACCATACGCTTTTGTAGCAAACTTGGAAACCTGTTGTTCTTTCAACTTGACCAACCTTTGAAGTTTTGGATATCCTTCGACCGGCTGCACAGAGTTTCTGACATATCTGACGGGTAAAACTCCTGAATGAATATAATTATTGGAGTAATCATTTTTATAGCAAACAGCTGTGTTTTTATTTTCATTATTGTTGTGATGACGTTTACCATTGTTGTTGTTTCTAAAATTGCGATTATTGGTTTGCTGTGGGTTCAAAGGTGTTAGCAATCTTTGTGATTTACCATATGAATCTTTTGAAGAAGCTCTAGCAGCAACCAGTTTGTGTCCATCTCCTGGCTGACGGGATGATTGCTGTTGCTGTTGGTTATAATAACTGGAAGTCGGGCCCGCCCATCCTTGCAAGTTTGAAAGGTTAGGATAACAATACCCAAGTTGTTGTTGAGAAGCAGGTTTCGCAAATGAAGAGTTGTTCATGGTTTATATGCACACAGAAAAGGAATGAACCGAACTTTCACCACAAAGCCACTGAAAAAATCTCAAAGTGACAAGCCGAAGCTTTTTATAACAATATTAATACCTTTTGGAAGCAGTATAGATGGCTCAAACTGGAATTGTATACCTCAAACAGGAATGTTCCACAACTGTTTAGAAAATGTTATGGAGATCCCTTATTTGAATAAAGTAAAGAATGCAGGAACCGAGACGTGAGTGTTCTACTTTCTTAGAACTCAATGCGACAACTCAATAAGGATCGTTATGGTATGTTTACTGTTTGTGTTTCAGATTCTACAAAGTGCGAAAGGGGTATTATATATTGAGTTGAAAATTATAGATCTACCTTGTTTCAGATCTAAAACAGCTCCCTAATTGATCTGATTCAATTTTTGACATGATCAATTGCACCGCCACGTTTAGTGGCAGTGTATTCGTGGCGTGGCGATTAAAAAAAAAAGGGATAAAAAAAATAGTTTGATCCTTCAGATTTGTTGGTATGCATGCAATAAGCTGACAAGGCGTATAATGATTATCCAAAAACAATTTAAGAGGAGTAGAAATGATGAACACATTCAAATCTTCTCCAACAAAAACCACTGATTTTGATCACTATAGATCGAGATCTCCGTCCGGACGAGGAAGATTTTTGATTAACTCACAGAAAAAACAAGACTCCAGTTTTCAATTTTTGATTGATAACGCTACAACTTCAGTTTCCAATCTTTCCAAGAAGGTACGTTCGATACTCTCTCACTTCAATGTTGCATTTCACTAACAAATAGCGCCTCCAAGTGCGACGAAAATACCGTCCTCGACCTAGTCAATTCTTTGAAGCGCTTGAATCAAAATTTTACAGCTGATTCCAAGACCAGATCAGAAGCGCTTATTCTATCAGGCTTGTTAGACTCAATTGCAAATGTTCATACATTAAGCTATGGAGACGCCGCAGTGACATCAGAAGCCAGTTCCCTATTTTATACACTGCTGAAAAATTACGAGTTGTTCCAAGACAGCCTAGAGCACTATTCGGCATCTATTGTGAGATCCTTAGAGGTGTTTGCATTTGGATTTCAGGCGACACCAGACTCAAAAATCTTGAAGTGCTCCATTCAATTGGTTATTAACATTTTACAAACCTACGCAAACTTTCCTTCTTTGGTTGAAAAATGGTTTGAAGTCAGAAAAACTAAAACATTCACAAACAAAAATGAGGCTTTAAGAAGGAAATTCCCCACATTTGACTTTGTTCAGCGTTTCGTCAGTTTTACAATCGTGCCTTATGTCACTGATATCTACACAACACAGTTGAGAGATGCACTTCTTTTTTCTTTGATAAAGTTGGTTGATCTCTCTCCGCCAGTGAGAGCGTATTTTTGTGACTCCAAATTGAGCGAGACATTACTCAAGTATCCGCTATCTTTGAAGGAACAAGAAAATGCGAATAAGTTGAAAAGGGACCCCATCAAGAACAAAGTGACCACTGAGCAATTTGACCACACACTGGAGTTCAAAAATTACAAAAATTCCTTGATCTACTATATCAATATCTTGAAAACCTGTCGCCATGACGATACTGCAGACCACTTCCTGATTGTTCTGGACGACTTTTTTGAAAATTTATTGGTTTATTTCAATATGACCAAAAGCTCTAATCATGTTTCAATATTCTTCGAAGGAATAAAAGTATTGATCGAGGAAAAAGTTCACGAAATCAGTTCTACTTTGATTTCAAGCATCCTTGAAAACGCATTGCTTCCAGGAATGATATGGTCCAGCTTACTTTGCTTCAAAGAATCAGAACTCTACATTTCAATGGATAAGGCAGCATCTAGAGTTACTCACAAGTACACTATGGAATTTTTGAGGTTTGTGCTGTTTTCTCCTTGTCCAATACTGAAAGAATTAGTCTACACCCAAAAACCACCGAAAGACAATGTTGGGGGTGACAACCACTGGTTTCTTTTGAATGTCTATCAATTTCACTCTGAAAACACAGATATTAATTCTATTGCAAATCAAATAAACAATTGTTTTGACAAAATACTGCAAATTCATGACCAGAGAAAAATGAAAATGGAATATCTCAAAGAAGAAACGATCTTTTGCCAGTCATTAGTGGTTCGCTTGAACGTATTTTACTTGTATGATGTGAACGAAAACAAACAGTACCTGAGTATTCTCAGGTCACTAATGCTGAAAACACAAGGAAAGCTTTTTGATGATCAAAACTCGTCACTCTTTTTGTCAATCAAAAATCTTTACTTGACTACTCAGCTACTTTTGGTGAAAAACAAACAGGGCCTAGCCACATTGGACCAAGATACACTCTGCTTCCCTTATGAAAATCTCCCATCTCTTTTGACGCAGCCTGATCTAAAGCATTGGATGTATGACCAAAAGATCAATGCGGTCAAAATGAATCAAGTGGAAAAATCATTGTTACAAAATCAAGAGCTTCTTAGACAGTTCTTGCTTGATCTTTACTGCTACCGCAAAGTTTTCCGGATACTGGGTTGAAGCCGTTGGTACTAGAGGTAGAGAGTATAGCACCAACTAGTTCATGTGCGAAACCATTATACCCCGCGATTCATGATTGGTAGCAGCTGGACGCTTTTCTTGTTTGAGGCTAGGTGGCCAATATTTGAGGTGCGTAACAATTCATCGTTCTGCACGATTTTGCAGCATCTCGGCTAATTCATGTGAGGATTTTTTCTTTTTTTCAAAAATTACTTTTTTCGAATAAATTGTGACCACACCTTTATTTCCGAATCAACTGAGATCAAAAGATCCGAGCCAGATCGTAGATCAGATCCCGGATCATAGCGACTAAAAAGATGAAACAATGCATGTAGTCTAATAATCCAAAAAGACCAAGCAGATGAAGCGTTCCATTCAGAAAAACGTGAGTCTCTTTAGAAATTTACTTGCGAGTACAAAGAAAACCTGAGCATCAAAATGGAAATCAACTCCGTTGAATTTGTCTAGGTCATGTCGATCAGGCTGTGTTCAACCTGTTGAGCAGAAAGCCTTTCAATACAAGAAATCATCAACTCACTTTATTCAGAGACTCCGCAACAAGTACTGCACTGTGAGTTGAAATGTTGTACAAGATTGTGACCAATTAAGGTAAAGTGCGTGTTGTAAGATCTAGATCTCGATCCCCCACTAGTTGTTTTTAGCGCCTGAAAAAAGAAAAAGAACCTGCATTAGGAAAGCCAAAAAAAAGTAGATTGGGCAACAATTAAGAAAAGCTGCCTAAAATTCGCCGTAATGATAGGTGAACCTTATGGTCGTGTATTCATGTAGGTACTGATTTTCAAACTGAGAAGCGTTAGTGGATTCGGGAGTGACGAGGTAAAACGTCCTATTGTTCCTGATTTGATGAACCTTAGCAGAACAATAGTAAGGTGCATTTGAAAAAGTGTTTGAGATGCGGGAGTGTCAATATAAACCTGTGATCTAGATTTGTCCAACAAGACGTCACAACATTAGCAGATGCACTATGGTATGATGCAAGCGACGTTGCATTGTTAGTTCACCTGAATTATGTGTGGCTCACAAAAGGAATGGGCCAGCTGTTGTTTGGTATGCTCCCAAGGATCCATTGGGTATAAATTGAGCTCAAAATCACCTAAGAGTATGATTTGAATTATCAATAAACTTCTAATCTCTCATCAGTGTGCTTCAATACTCTTTACTCTCCTTAAAACCCAAACTTGAAAAAATGCAATACAAAGTCGCTCTTTTGATCCCTGCCTTCGCTGCTCTGGCTGCTGCCATTCCAATCGATTTCACTGAAGGTTACGATTTCGAAGACTCCTACGACTCTTACGATGATGACTGGGAAACCGCTTCTTATACCGACTTTGAGCCAGCAACCCAATCTGGTTCTGAAAAATTCTGGTCTCCATTCTCTCAAGTGACTGAAGTTCCTGAATTGACCTTCAGTTACAATGATGGTGAAGGCGATGAAACTACTACTTCTGTTCATGTCTCGACTGAAGTTCCTGTTGCCACCATCACTTCCGACTCGACTTCTTCTCCAACTACCACCAGCGAGTCTTCTTCTTCAACTAGCACCAAAACCACCAAGACTACTACTGAGAAGGCTACCACTACCACTACCTCTTCCAGTTCTTCTGAAACTCACACCGGAAGAGGTACTTTCTACGATGTCGGCAACGACAACTGTGGAACCTCCAGTACTGGTTCTGACTACGTTGTTGCTATCTCTCACTCTCTCTACGAAACCAGTATCAACGGAGAGGACATTTCTTCTTACTGTGGAAAGTCCATCACTGCCACTTACAACGGTAACTCAGTCACTGTGAAGGTGGTTGACTCTTGTGAGTCTTGTGGCGATGACGACCTCGACTTCTCCCAAGCTGCCTTTGAGAAGCTAGCTGACTTGGATGTTGGAGAGCTCAAAATCAACTGGACTTGGGACGATTAGATTAGTCGTTAATTATCTTTTCTATTTATCTTTGTGGTTTTTTTCTCCAATCAATAAAATGCTAAGGCTCAAATCTTTCACTAGTTACTAAAATTTACTTTGTTTTATACGACTTTGTCAAGAAATCCTGAATTTGAAACTTTTGTGCCATAAAAAACGACTTCACTAATCAAAAACCACAGCAATGATAGAAACAATCCAGCACAGCTGGATGCATTATCCACGATGGAAAAAAGAAACTAAAACTAATTGCAAAATTGTATAAAAACATTTTGTAACAAGGCTTTTCAACATCGAAAGACTCAATCAGCCACTTCATTTGGCCCACTTCTCCAAACGGGATGCAGGAGCCATTAAACCTTCCTGATGTGGGATATACTCAACTCTGTGGTAAGCGTTGATATTTTTTCTCAAAACGATTTGATAACAAGTGGCAGAACCTTGTCTAGAAATAATAGTAGAGTAAGACAAGAAAAACTCCCAGATTCTGTACCATTTGACACCGTACTTTGAAACAACCTTGTCCTTGTTAGAGATCCAGTTCAAGTACCAACGGTACAAAGTGGCAGAGTAGTGAACACCAATGTTGTCAATAGAGACAGTCTCAAATCCAGTACCTTCCAACGAAGAAACAACGAAATCTAGTGGAGTAGATGCATCAGCACCTGGGAAAACGTACTTGTTCATGAACAAACCCCAAATCAAATCCTCGTATTGCCAAGACTTTCTCAAACCAGCGTATTGCAAGTAGAAGATACCGTCGTCTTCCAACATATCGTAAACTTGTCTCAAGAACGAAGAGAACTTTCTAACACCAACGTGCTCAGCCATCTCCAAACAAGTAATTTTGTCGTACTTCTTACCATCAGCAGATGGCAATGGAGCATCCCTGTAATCGCAACAGACGATTCTAGATTGCTCAGATGAAACACCATAGGAAGCCAATCTTTCGTTACCAAATTTAGTTTGGTTCTTACCAAGAGTAATACCGGTAACCTCAGCACCGTATTGGGAGGAAGCGTAAGCAGCAAGAGTTCCCCAACCGCAACCGAGATCCAAAACCTTTTCACCTTTCTTAAGAGCGATCTTCTCACAAACGATTTTTAACTTATTGTCTTGCAATTCTTCGAGAGTTTCAGCCTTGTTGATGTCCGAGATAACACCAGAGGTGTAGATCATTCTTGGACCCAAGAACCAGGTGTAGAAGTCATCACCTCTGTCGTAGTGGTCTCTGACTTGCTCCTCGTCCTGAGACTTAGTGTGCATGATAACTTCTGGGATCATACCAAACAAAAAGAACTTGAACAAACCCAAAGTGAAACGGAAAGAAGCCCAATCGTGTCTGTATTCCATAACATCCAAGGCATCACCCTTGAAAGAAACCTTGTTAGCGAAAAACAATTCATGGAAAGTCTCCATTGGGATCTTGTTAGAACCCTTGTACTTGGCAGCAAGTTCAGGGTCGTGGAATTCCAAGTAGTACTCGACACCCTTGTTAGGGTAAGCCACTTTTTCGTTGATTCTTGGAGAATAGGTGGACAAAACAGTCCACCAGGACATCAAGATTGGGAGACCAGTCACAAGGAAGAAGAAAATGAATGAGTAGAAACCGAGACCCAATTTCTTGCTGATGTAGTATGGAACAAACAGCATGATGGACAATAGGATCCAGTTGTTGAAATGCTTCGATCCAGCGGCATCAGCTGGCAATGGTGCATTTTTGATGGCAGGGTACTGACGAATATTGTTAGTATGAAGAAATAATGTTTTAATGCAACCATATGGTTGCTCTCGTCGTATATCAAAGTGTTTAAAGACTCACGTTTGTGGTTCTGTACCCGCAATTGTAGTTTTCCAGCTCCTTCATGACTGTTAAAATGTCCTTATTATGAAGTATTGAGATGGAGACTGTATACAACAAATAATAGAAGAGACACAAGAAAAAGAATTTAAATCAATCTCGCCAGAGAACTCGTTTAACCACACGACGGAGGCAACATTGGAAAAAAAAAAAAGGAGAAAACGGACACGTTATGTGAATTTTTCGTTTCGCACGAAGCGAAAACAAAGCACGGTTCAATCAAAGCGGCGACGAAAATTCTGGCGGCTAGATGGCTTTAAAACAAGCAGGAGCAACCGAAAGGACTGAAAAGTTTGAAGTGTTGGTGTTGGATCAATCATCATGGAACAAGACATTTTTCCAAGTCTACCAGAGATCGGGAAATCAAATATGGAAAAGCTAGCTCGCGAGATCGCGTTTCTCCTGTATGATTCACCCTTGAACGCGTACGTAGACCCTGCGTGGGTCTCATATACATCCATGATTGTGCTGGCTGCATCACTCGTGTACATAGGCAGCCACAGTACTTTGGAGAAGCCATCAAATGCTTTAGTGGCCAACAAAAACCACCCTTTGTTCGATTCTACAGACTTGGACGAAACCTACGTTGAAGAAACTGCTATCAACGAGCAACATGCAGTCATGATGCCTATCGTGGCCAGCATCACTCTCTTGGGACTCTATTACGCCCTCAAAAACTGGGATCCGGCTACAATCAGCAAGTGTTTGAACATGTATCTGATTCTGGTCGGGCTCAAGGCTGGTGCTTCCACCGCCACGTATTTGATCACTGTGGCGGTGCGTAACACCTGTCACCGATTTGGAATAAGTTCTCTTAGGTTCAACAAACGCTACACCCTGACTTTTTCAAAAGACGCAGAACTCCATCCTGCCGGTATAGAGCACAACTATCTGCTCCCGGAGCAGACTGAACGCGAGAAAATCACAAAAGAGGAACTGCTATTAGAATCCCGGTCAGAGATCAAGAAAGAGAACCAACTCTTCAACTATTACTTCACAACAGCAGAAGTATATGGATCTCTATTTGGGTTAGGTTTTTCAGCTATGTATTTCCTGTTCAATGGCTCGTCTAACTGGATTCTTGGAAATATTTCGGGAGCTTTCTTGACGATTTTTGGAATTTCAACTGCAAGACTCACCAGCCTCAAACCGGCGATTATCATTCTCGTTCTGTTTTTCTTCTATGACATCTACTTTGTGTTTGCTTCCGGGGTAATGATCAGTGTTGCAACAAGCATAGAAATTCCAGTGAAAATGTCTATTCCGTCTGTTGTTTCTCGTGAAAAAGACCAGATCGCCATGTCCATTCTGGGACTTGGAGATATGGTGATCCCCGGCATGTTTATCTCTCTGTGTCTGCGTTTCGATCTTTTCAACTACCATGACAAACACCCGAACACAGAGTTCTACCACTTGCGCAGGTTTCCCAAGCCTTACTTCACAGTTGCAATGGTGGCATACGTTATGGGACTTTTGGCTACTGTGGTAGCACTTGAAATCTATGGCCATGGTCAACCTGCTTTGCTCTACTTATCGCCTTCGTTACTGATTTCGTTGCTTGTCACATCGGCATACAAAAGAGATTTCAAACGTATATGGAGATATTCCGAAGATCCTGAGTCCAATTTGAGGTTTTCGGAGCTTGAAGTTGACATTCTTTGCTCTAAGGAGACATTGTTTTTGGCTGGCACCATAGAATCAGAGGACGAAGACGATGAATCAGACGAAACTTACCAGCCTGAATCTGAAACTGAACCAATATCAGACATCGAGGAGACGTTTCAATAGAACACAATGACAAACCACACTTATCGTACTTTTATATATCGGGGTAAAAACAGATATCTTTGATCTGCTGACGTAATTTGAATATTTGCACGACCATCATTTTTTATGTTGCTAGGTCGGAGAACGTGATAACAGAGCAAAAGATGGGCTTTTGTCTCACAGTTTTTCGTACTAAGTATCTATTTTCGCATTGAAAACACCAACAATATGTCTACTGCATGGGAACAGACCAAGTTTTCGTTTAAGCCACGATCTCGTGGGTGCTATTTGGTGACGGAGGAGGTCGTGGCCAACTTGCCGCAAATCAAGAAATATAAGGTTGGTATTTTGCACTTGTTTTTACAACACACATCCGCAGCATTGAGTTTGAATGAGAACTGGGATCCAGATGTTCGTGAAGATATGACCACCGCACTGAACATGGTCGTTCCAGACGACGGAGGTGGAAAAGTTACTTTTTTGCACCGGGACGAAGGTCCAGACGATATGTCTGGACACGTGAAGTCATCAGTTGTTGGTGTCTCGTTGTCAATTCCAATCTCTAATGGTAAACTGGCTACTGGTACTTGGCAAGGTGTTTGGCTGTTGGAGTTCCGTGACTACAGACATACTAGACATTGCGTTGCCACGTTGAACGGACTCAAAGAGGAGTGAGTGCGTGTACTCATGCAATGAAGTATTCAATTGAGTACCACGCATCTCAATGAATTTTCTCTTCGTTAACATCGTTGCTGTTCGAAAAGAACTGTTTTGAAGCTAATTGTCGCACCGCCTTGAAGTGGTTCAAAATTTTTTTTTTTGTTATTTTTCAAGCTCGATTTTGAGATAACTTAGTCTTTACGAAAGTACCACCAATAAAACTTATAGTGAAAGTGATACGCTTCACTCATAGCTGTTTCAACGTGCTTAAACAAGGTTTGAGAGCAATCACCCGCCCATTAGGTGAAAGGGTTACGAAAATGAGCGAAAACAAGCAGGTAAAGCAGGGTCAGCATGGGCAGCAGGCTTCAGCAGTTCCACAAGCAACTGAGTACAACACCGGTGAGGTGGCTGTGGTAAAAGGTTCAGGTTTAGTCAAAGTGCGAAAGGGTCAGTGTGATGAAGCGTTCCAAGCTGAAAAACGGCAGTTCTGGGAACATGGCCCTGTTATTAGCACAAACGAATCACTTCCGAACGTTGTGGCTACAACGGTTCTCAGCTCTTCTTTGGCGAATATCAGTTTTGAAAATGAACAGAAAAGTGTGATGAACATCGACAAAATCGACAAAATCGAAAGAGAGCAGATCCTGCGTGGCCTGGAGAGAATTTATTTTTTGGGGAATTACAAAGTATGTCTTGACAGTTGCAAAAAGCTTATCGGAGGACTTGAGATTTCTGAGAGCATTGATCTCAATCATAAAAAGAATAAAACATTGAAACGCTCACTTGATGATCTCAACGAACTTCAAAATCTTTGTTTGGCCAAGCTTGCAAACGAAAACTGACATGACTCACTAATTAATGACCACTAATGTACACTACTCATAATATAAAATGTTGATTTAAATACGCTCTGGAATAAAAATTTTCACTTCCACTGAACTGACATTACGCTTTCGAAGCAAATCATCATCATCGTCAGAATCTTCGCTGTTTTGTTCTGATCTTTTGAATTCATCAATGACACCAATGGTCTTGGTGTGGATTTCCGTTTTCAAATTTTTCTCATATTTGAAATGAATGGCTAGATTGAGGACTTTCTGAACAGCCTTTCCCATCCCTTTAATCGTTATGTATTGAACTCCCTTATTGCGCATGGGTATCGATCTGCCCTTTTTGTTATATTTTTCTTCAAAGTACGTAAGGTTTTTCTCTATACGTTTGACTGCTGATATGAATGGAGTGTTAGACTTGACGTGAACCACCGTATTGGTCTCTGTGTAAGAGTAAGCTTTTGGAGAAGCATGTTTGATGTGCTTGACATTTTCGAGGCGCACTAACTTCGATACTTTCGTGTTCTGTTTGAGATTCTCTGATTTGGGCATGATGTATAGTGTTCAATAGTCCTCAATAGACTGTCTCAGTCAAAAAAACAGATCAGTATTTGATTGAGAAATTTCCAAACAAGAAAATGTTTTTCTTGCATTCCTCAAAAAACAGTATCGACTATGCGAGAAGAACATACATACATCACTTCAATTTGGTAGTGGTAAGTGAATAAACACAGCCAGATCTCATAATGCCAGAGAATTGGGCCAACACTTATTTGAACTCTTCGTCTTTGCAGAAGTCAACGCTAAAGTCAGCGAAGGCACCACTAGGACACAACGAATATTTCTTCAAACAACTCAGAGACTCAAAGCTCAGACAAATAAAGGAGAATGGACATAACCAAAAGAACCTCGATCTCGAAAATCTCAAGAGGAAAAGAGCAAGAGACTTGGCAATTTCACCTGCCAAAAATATACCAATGAATTTGATCATGATGTACATGTCTCCAAACTCACTACAGTTGATCCCAATCATGATGACACTGATGCTTTTCGTTAACACACTCAAAGAAATTTTCCAAGTTTCGGAAAAATTCAAGAACGTTGAACTTGGAAACGATTACGATAAATGGTTACTGCAAGTGCTTTACGTGATTTGTTGTTGTGGTAACCTTTTGGTCGGAATCTGGAAGCTCAATAAATTGGGCTTGATACCAAACAGTTCGAGTGATTGGTTGAGCTGGCAGATCATTCCCGTCGGAACTGAACTGAGTTTCGTCCTATAAAGTACAACGTTGTTTGTTCCTTATTTTTATATGTATATCTTACAAAATTTTGCGCCAGAAACAAACATATCATCACTTCTTGTTGAAAGAAAGCATTGACGAATACTTGGAAGGTGACTGCAGCGTATTGGCTGTAGTCGCTCGCTTGAAACCAAACACAGAACGAGAATCACTCATATCATCCTGTGGTTGTGAGTAGCTCAGCTGAGACCCAGCACTTTCATGCATCGACATTTCTCTTTTCAATAGTTGGTAATCTTCTAATTTCTGAACAAGCTCGATAGCTTCCTCAGGCTTAATGGTGTTGAATTTCCGCATTCTAGCAGTATCATCCTTGTACACCTCCAAATTTCCATCTTTCAAAAGCTCGATAATCTGTTTTAAACCAACAAAGATTGTTTGAAGCGTCAGGTTTGAGCTTTCAGACTCGCTGGTTAGCTCTCTGGCATCACCGTTTTGTTGTTGTTGCTGTTGTTGTCTCAAGTTAGGCACAATCGACTCAATGTACTGTATATCGAGCTCAAAATTCATGATACTCTCATTTGTTATAAAGTCAGTTTGGAAAATAGATTGTTTCATGAACGTCACAATTTTGTCAAACGTTCTGATCAAAAGTAGCGACTTGATCGAATATGGCAAATGCGAGAAGTCCAACATGAAGATATTCTCCAAAAATAAACCCATGTCTTTGATTCCAATACTAGGCTCCTCATTAAGAGTCTTTGATTCCCAGTTAAACTCAACCATGTCGAACAGCATGTCAATTTTAGAATCAACCAGATCAAACATTCCCTCTTCTGCTTTGCTTCTGATGC
The DNA here is from genome assembly GCA_003707665.2 of Ogataea pini. NCBI lineage: Eukaryota > Fungi > Ascomycota > Pichiomycetes > Pichiales > Pichiaceae > Ogataea > Ogataea pini. The sequence continues at coordinate 44,356 of PPKL02000013.1, read as the reverse complement.
TCTTGAACTCAGATTCGGCTTCAAGCTTGATCAACGTAGGCGAAGATCTAAACCGAACAATCATAGGATCGAACGAGTAGTTGAGATATTTCTCTATCTCTACAACAGAGTTTGAAAAAAATTCCAAATTGATCAAGTTTTGTGAAACTTCCTCTTTATATGATGAATGAATTTTGTTGTCCAAATCTTTCAGAACAATATTGATCAACACTTCGTCAATGGATTTTCCAATCAGTTTCAGTATCGTAGAAGTCTTATGGTTGTAATACTTGCTCAAAAACTCATAAATGTCGTGAATGAAGCCACGGAGCTTGAAACATGTGGCAGCATATATGATAGAGAAAGGAAGAACAATTGGGAATTTCATATCTATCTTTTTGAAACGATGGAAACAATTGGCCTGAATGTTACTGAGTTGAGTCTGGGTTTCGATGGTGATTGGTTGGGGATTTTCTTCCATTGACAGACTCATGTAACTAGCTTTGAACTCTTCAATGGAACAGTCGATGAATCTTTGAAGCACGTGTATCATGAGCTGGTACAAAGAGCTGGTATTGAACTCGTAATTCTCCAAAATCTGAACAAAAAGTCCAATGATGTCATTCAGCTCTTTCAAACGATTGATATTATTATGATTTCTCTCGATATGTCTCTTCAAAATTGGAGTAAACTTGGATATCACTGACTCGTACATGTCGTTAGTTTGTTTCTTCGTTCTCAGCATGTACTCTGTTTTGGCAGTAATTATTCTGTCACTGACAAACAATGCAGTGAGACTGAAAATCATAATCTTCAGTGATTCATTGTTGGAGAACAGTTCCAAGTTGTTACTTGCAAGAGCCTCTCTAATCGGATAAATCAATCTGTCTCGTTTTCGTAGTAATTCGTTAGCAAAATCATCCTTGAGTCTATCAAACTCGTTGATCGATTGAAAAACCATCATTGAATGATAAATAGGACCCAAATCAACATTCAGTTGATCGTTATCTAACGGATTGAAGGACTTGAATTCATCTTGTCGCAGTGTCTGCTCTAGAGGTGTGTTGATCTTAAAGCTGAGCAGACTATCATTCTTCGATTGCGCATCAAGCCATGCCTTGTTTAAATGTTCAAAGTTTTCAAAAAGTAGTTCCCCGACGGTTGTGAGATTCTTTTCAAAACTTATGTTAAACCATTTGACAAGCTGATTGAAAGTTTCGTCGATAATGATCTGCTTAACTGCTGGAAGAGAACGGTAAATCTTCTTTGTGAAATCAAAATTCTCAATCTCTTCACTCCGACTCTTCGTAAGCGACTCAAGGTTCATCAAAGCTTTATAGAATTCTTTTGTCTGAATCAGATCAAAGACCTTGTTGGTCTTGTCCAGTATATCTAGGCATGAATTGATAGATATGATAGTTTCAGTGATTTTGTTGTACAGTCTTTTATAACTTAGGGACATCTTTTTGCGCTCGGATAGGTCCAAACCCGTTTTCCTGAGCTCAGTATTAATTTCAACAAGCTCTCGGCTTATTCCACCCGAAACGTTTGCCACTGCCGCGATGTTTTCAATAGAACTTGTTAAATTGTCAACCGATTCAAATGACACGCCAGCCAGGTCTCTCTCTTTATTTTTGTAATTGTTGTCTAGTTTCAGGATCAATTCATCCAACGAGCTCTTATTCACGAGCTCTGCCTTGATTATTGGTACAAATTGGTCCAAATAATCATCTGAACTTAAGGCGTATTCTATTAATGAGTCGTTGTTGTCTTTTTCCTTAGTTGGCAGTATGCCATTCAAATTAGGAGCCGTCATTTTCAAAAACAGTCCATATGTGTTCCAAAGGTAGAGAGTGACAAACTTTTATTGTGTAATGGCTGCTCGGCCAAACTATTATAAAGTTGGGTCACAACGGATACGGTTTTTATGCTAAATAAACACTTCAAAGTCAGAATTTACGATCTCAAAATTCTCACCAAGGGAAAAAAAAGTCTTGAACTTTATTCAAACGAAAAATATATATCAAAGTTTAAGTGGGACGACATAGGCGATAACGATCACTTTCGGCCATGAAGAATCAGATCTTGATAGTCGGAGCTCCAAAATCGAGGAAATTGACTATTCTCCAAGATATCTTTGGATTGAAGGACCTACAAGAATACCTTAACGAAGATAGCGCCTCTCATAGCGGATTGATAATTGATGAAGTGAAATTGGAGACACAATACTACAACACTAGCATCGGTATCTTTGTAGACGAAACTAAAGACGCCTCATTTGAATCTCACACTGAATGGTTCCATGACTTCGTCGGAGTGGAAATGAAAGAGTTGAGAGAATACATACAGGGAATTATTTTCACGCTAGATATCACACGACCGCTTGATGAAATAACCAAAATGGCATCTCTCCTTGACAAGTTATCAGTGCAATTGGATGACGAGTATCTTGAAAATTGCAATGATGAGGATACGTTCCAATGGAATGGATTCAAAATTGTCGTGGGAGTCAATCGCTCTCAGGGAGCACTTCCAGAATCTAGAATGGCAGAAGTAGAAGATCTCATATTAGGAGCTGGTTTTGACTTTGTTGATTATGAAGCCACAGAGTCTGAGTCAGACGAGAAAGTGGGAAAGGACCGACTCAAAGAAGTTGTGCAAAGCCACGAGTGGGTTCAACTGGAATTGAAAAATTATACACAGCCATCGGATCAACTCCAGTCTGAACAAACGCAACCGCTACTAGAAAAAGATGAGACCTCTACAGTTGCGATCGAGAACACTGACAAAATCATATCCAAGCTTAAACAGGCCCGTTCCGATGTTACTCGCTTCTCGGATCAGGAATCCAAAGAGGAATATATCCAGAACGTGATTAATGATGTTCTCAAGTACATCTGAACTCACGTCGATCGGCGCGTCGATACCCCATAGATATTTCAATTTGCTACTTGGAGGAATAACAAAAATTATATCTTTTAATCATTCCGCACACACGCACAGAGCAGACCGAGCTTCCCAAAATTCCAACACAAATTATGAACAAGTTCACAGGATTACACAAGCATATCAACCGAGGTTTAGTGAATACAATTCAGTACGCGGCTCAGCCACAGCTTGTAAGTTTATACTGATTCAATGCTCAATAACACAATTCTAACATGCTCCAGTACATTCATGATGTAGGTGCGAAGAACAATAGAGTTTCCTTTTCTCCTGATCCCGAATCTTTGCCAGTTGGTCATCTTCGTTCGCAAGAACATGATAGCCTGAAATCCGGAAATTTTAGAATAAATCATCTCAACTTTCAAAGCCATAGAGATTTTTTAACTTTGCTACAAAAAATAACTGCTTTCACCGTTCATCAGGATTTCGCCTATCAACTTGATGCCATGAATTATGCTGGATCATATATGCCAATTCATGATTTGAAGAAAGTTCCACAGTATATGAACTCAAAAGTAGATTTAGACAACGTTCTTGGGTATATCAATGTGGACGAAAACGGAGAAATGGTGAAAGGGAGCTATGAAGTCAACAGAACGTATCGTTTGTGTAATACAGATGGTATTGTGACTTTAAGTGATTATCTACTTGGAGAGATCAGAAAAGCGATTTAAGCCCACAACGAGCGAAGGGGGTATCCCGATTTCTACTGAGACATATTAGTGATTCGCTTCATCTGTTGCTCGCTACTGTGTACAACCTATTTATTTCAATCATCCATATTTATTTTCACAGCTTGATGAAGTCCTCCAGTAAATCGATCAAAAAAGCCTCATCTCCACCGGATATAGGGGAAGATTTTGTAGTGAGTTGTTGAAAATTTTGGTCTATCTTCAAAATGAGTTTATCAAAATTGGAATTCAAAGAAAGACCGTTTTGCAAGTTAACCAAGCTGGTCAAACTGTCAACCAACTTGAACTTCTCCATATTGTTGAAACTTTTGTAAAAGTAAGACTGTTTTGGATCCTGGTATGACAAAAGCCCGGAAATCTCATCCAAATAGCTCAAATAAATATCCGAATTAAACTCCCTTTTCACCTCTTTTATTGCAAGTATGAATTCATCCACTTTGTTTTTGCTGATCAAATCAACCAATTTCAAACACTTCAACTTGAACAACACTTTTGGATGACTTTTCAACAAACGAGGATAACTCGAATCAATCAACTTGATAACTTTGTCAATTTCACCACCGAATACCAATACTTTGATCTGTTTTTTGATATTTTCCTCACGGGTGGTTTGGTTCATCTTGGTTGCACCGTCTTCAACCTCTTCTCCCTCCAAGCTCAAGTCTTCTTTGAACGCCTTCAAACTGTCTATATACCCCATGTGATTGAAATAGGATTTGATTAGTCGATTGATCAGTACCTTAAGGTCGTCATCATTCTCATCTACCTCGCCAACTTTAAGTCCGTCTTTGAGATTCACCGAAGGAAAGCGCCAACGGCTAATTTTTGAAGAGAACTTCACTTTGTAAGATTCAACATAATTATCAATGTTGAATCTAAACGAATTCTCAAGTGGTTTTTTGTTCAACCCGAAATTAGTTCTGATAGAGTTCCATTGAGTCATGTTCACCACAGGCACAACCTCGTTCACAGTTTCCGGAATTGTGTAAACTTGACCCAAAAAAGCACCGTTTTTTGTGAAAAACACAGTGTTATTCACGAAGTTGATACCGCATCCAACAACGTCTTTATCACCAAATTGACACTGTATGTCTTTCTTATATTCTCCTTGGAAACTCATATTTCCTGACAACCCATGATACATCCAAATATTTTTCGAGCTATCCATGACTGCACGTATTTCATTCTCATTTTGACTACCTTCCATGAGTCCAATCAGAATATCAGAGCTAGTCTTCAGTCCATATAACACTTTGATTTCATAATAATAAATACCCACTTCCCTACTCACTGTCAAATTGGCTCTAGTGGATGAAATATTTCTTGATGAATTTGTTTGACTGAAACTAGGTTCTGCCATCGGTTTGGATGCGTGTTTTGTCGAAATTTCCAAACCATCGGGAGAAAGAACAAAACGTGAATCTTTTGGGGGATACCATTTTGAAGGTAAGGGTAAATCGGGTTTCAATGTTACTAACTGGCTTTCATCATCGGATACTGGTGATTTCTCCACGATACCACTGTCATTGTCGTCATCGATATCATTCTTATCGCTCGCATCGTTGTTATCAATGCTTTCGCTCTCCTTTGGTGATGTACTGTACAGCAATGACCGCAGGGACTTGTTTTGTAGTAAACTGATCATCCTGTCCAAATATTCATCATCTTTTGCAAACATTTCCGGTATTGAACCAAGAATCCCGGAGGTAGTCAGATGGTTGACCAATTTTTCTTTGATATCGTTCTGGGATCTTGGAAGGTCTGCAACTTCTCTTAGTGATCCATTCAAGGAGGACCCAAAATGAATCTTAGATAAATATGATGGCAAATAAAGCTCATGCGATGCTGTAGGCATGTGATTGCAGTCGCTAAAAGAACAATTTGTTAGTACAACATCGAGAAAAGTTTCAGCCCGATAAGGGCAAACAGAGCATGTTCTTATCTAGCATCAACATACCTCATTTCAAGTGAATTCTCTCACAAAACTAGTGGATCATCAACTAATCAGATTTGATGTAGCCAAGAAATTGCTGCAATACAAAGTTTCTCTCTGTTAACTCGAAGGTGAACGACATAATTCTAGGAAAATACAAAAAGACTCACTTAATTTTGCCATCACCTTTGAAAAAATGTATGGGGAAGTAAAAAAAAAAAAAGCGGCGCTGCCAAGTTTACTATGGTAAAACAGAAGTAACAAAATATCCGTTGAGGAAGGTGTAATTAGATGTATAGATAAGCAAATAAAAATAACATAGCGTCAGAACTTGTAGTATAACCTTGACAAGACGTTCAACGTTTCAAGTCCACAAAACCCCCAAAAAGAGAAAACCACCGTAGACCTCTTGGTAACTACTATACATTGGGGAAAACACAAAGGAACAAAATTTCATATGCAGTTGATGCAGATCATTGAGATTTGAATGATACATTTAGTATCTGTAGTGGTCTGGCTTGAATGGACCCTGTTGTGGGATGTCCAAGTAGTCGGCTTGGACCTTGGTGAGCTTGGTAAGCTTGGCACCAAGATGGTCCAAGTGACAAGCAGCAACAGTCTCATCCAAAATCTTAGGCAAAAGATGGACACCGACATCGAATGGACCAGTCTTCTCAAACTCGACGTACTTCTTTCTGAATTCAGCGTCATCAGATTTGAACAAGGCAATTTGAGCAAGAACCTGGTTGGAGAAAGAACAGGACATAACGAAAGAAGCGTGACCAGTAGCACAACCAAGGTTGACCAATCTACCGTCAGCAAGCAAGATAACGTGCTTACCAGACTTGAGCAAGTATCTGTCAACTTGTGGCTTGATGTTGACAACGTCAACAGCGTTTGCCTTCAACCAAGCGACATCAATTTCAATGTCAAAGTGACCAATGTTACAGACAATAGCGTCTTCTGGCATCTTTTCAAAGTGCTCACCAGTGATGATGTCTCTGCAACCAGTAGTGGTAACAAAGATTTGACCTTGAGAAGCAACCTCGTTGATTGGAGCAACTTGGTAACCACTGACAGCAGCTTGCAAGGCGTTGATTGGGTCAACCTCAGAGACAATAACTCTAGCACCCATGTTTCTAAGGGCGATAGCACAACCCTTACCAACGTCACCGAAACCAGCAACAACGGCAGTCTTACCGGCGATCATGACATCGGTAGCTCTCTTGATACCGTCAATGAGGGACTCCTTACAACCGTACAAGTTGTCGAACTTGGACTTGGTGACAGAGTCGTTAACGTTGATGGCTGGAACCTTCAAGGCACCCTCCTTCAGCATCTTGTACAAGTGGTGGACACCGGTAGTGGTCTCCTCGGACAAACCGTAACAGCCCTCAAGCATCTCTGGGTACTTCTCGTGGACAAGGGAGGTCAAATCTCCACCATCATCCAAGATTAAGTTGAGCTTCTTGCCGTCCTTGAAAGCAAACAATTGTTGCTCAATACACCACAAGTACTCTTCTTCGGTCTCACCCTTCCAAGCAAAGACTGGAACACCAGAAGCAGCAATAGCAGCAGCAGCGTGGTCTTGAGTGGAGTAGATGTTACAAGAGGACCAAGTAACCTCAGCACCAAGAGCAACCAAAGTCTCAATCAAAACAGCAGTTTGAATGGTCATGTGCAAACAACCAGCGATTCTAGCACCCTTCAAAGGTTGGTCAGCACCGTACTTCTTTCTGATGTACATGAGACCTGGCATTTCGTTCTCAGACAATTCAATGTCCTTTCTACCGAAAGCGGCCAAGGAGATATCTGCGACTTTGTACGACATTATTGTGTATATGTGATGGTAATCCTTTAGATTGGGACAACTCTGAGAAAAGTATTCGTTAAGATTCTTCGTTTAAATAAATTAACACACAATTGCCCTTTTTATATTCAATTCCATGTGAGGAAAAATTTTTTTGTTGAAAAATCAAAAAAAAAAACACAAAAAAAAAAAAAAAAAAAACAAAAAAAAAAAAAAAAAAAAAAAAAAAAAAAAAAAAATAAAAAAAAAATACGCAGCCTTATTTTGATAAAAAGTCAATTGATAATAGAAGCCGTGTAGGGGTGTAAATTCAAATCGCGTTTGTGTCGTCTGATTATCTAATGTATTACATAGTTTTAGAGACTGTGTGAGATTTTGTTGCAAGGAAAAACAAAGAAAATTATTTGGAGGTCCAAGAAAACAAATAAGTCGTTGGAGATTTTACAAAGTTGCATCAAACCTAACTAAAAGCATAAATATTATCAAAGCTTTTGAATTCAATCACGAGAGCTAAATCTCAAAATTACTTGAGTGCTGTCGAAACAAACACACAGAAGTACTGGTATTGAACATAGACTCTATAAGTCATCGAGGTCGCATTGACACACCTTCATTTTATTAGCTTTTGAGCAATTGGTCTAAAAAAACGTTACAACTAAAGTCTCTCTGTTTCAAAAGTTAATAAAACTTGATTGAAACACTATAGTCGTTTTGGTACTTTTCACGAATGGTAACTCGCTTTTTTCGAACTCAGCAATTTTTCCGTTTTACTTGAAAATTGTAACCAGTCTATATTCAACGGGAAGCGAACACAACATACTGTCAAAATTAGGAGGAGAGTACACCTTATAAATTCTTATTTGGAGTTCCGACTCTTCTTTGTCTTCAAATGAACGTTGCATCACAATATCAACAGAAGGCAACTTCTCAACAGCCACAACATCAGCAACAACCATATCAGTCGCAATACATGTATCAGCAGTCACTACCGCAACAGCAGTACAATTCTCTTCAAGATGGATTTCTGCAGCAGCAACAGCAACAGCAGCAGCAGTCTCAGTCAGAGGGTCTAAATCCTTCGACAGTGCTGGCTCAGACTTTGTATCAAGGCAGTTACAGAAACCCTAATCAGCTTCAGCAAACTCAGCAGCAATCACAGTTACAAAGTTTGCACCAGCAGCTGCAACAACTACAACAACCTACTACACCCCAACAACAACACCAACAATTGTTGGCTGCAGCGAGTCAGCAGCAGCAACAGCAGCAGCAACAGCAGCAGCAACAACAACAACAACAGCAGCAGCAGCAACAACAACAACAACAGTTGGCACAGTTGCACCAAGCTCACCTGCAACAACCTCCACAAAATCAAATTGGACAGCAATCATTGTTCACTTCGATCACTGTGGATGCTACAGTGGCGGCTTCTACACACTGGCAACACCAAGTCCAGCTTGCTCAAATATCTCGAAACTCTAACCTCCCTCATTTCTATGCTCGCCAAGCTGCATCGTCCTCGAGGAAGCTTATGTCTCTTGCTGACGGTGGTGTGAAGCAAGGTATGTCATTGGTGGATATCACTAAGTCTCTTTTGGTGAGTGTCAGAGAAAGCCAACAGAGTCAAGATCAGCATCAGCAAAATGAAGGGCTCATGCAACACAAAAAGACCACTAATGATGTTTCTGTTGATGAAGAGGAAGAAGATCAAAAAATCAGAATCAAAGAAAACAACACACAGTTGTGGACTGCTTTGGATTTGAGCGGACAATTGATTATGACAGTGTCGCCTAAAATATTTGATTACTCATTTCTGAGAAGACTTTATTTGAATGGGAACAAGCTCAAGAAGCTCCCTCCTGCAATCTTGGAGCTCAAGTCTTTGAGAGTTCTTGATCTCTCGTCCAATTTGTTGACAGAACTTCCAGGCGAGTTGGGTATGCTCTTTTATCTCAAATACCTGTACTTGTTCTCGAACGACCTGAAAACGGTTCCATATGAGCTTGGAAATCTATATCAGCTAGAATTTCTGGGCGTCGAGGGAAACCCCAACTTCAGTCCCGAATTAGTGAACATTCTCTCGAAAAAAGGTACCAGAGGGCTAATTATTCATTTGAGAGATGACGCCCCAAGACTTTCCCCACCAGAACCTCGAAAATGGATCAAGATTGGTGATGATGGTGAACCTGTTATGAGTGAAGATGAAGTCAAGCCAGCAATTGAGTCTGATCTGTCATCAATGGATTCCAACGCTTTCACACTCATGAGTTATAATACCTTGTGTCAACATTATGCTACTCCGAAAATGTATAAATACACGCCTTCTTGGGCATTGAACTGGGACTACAGAAGACAGAAGCTGACAGAGGAAATCCTATCCTACAAGACCAACATTGTCTGCCTCCAAGAAGTCGAGACGAGGACTTATGAAGAGTACTGGGTGCCTCTCATGGAAAGCAATGGCTATAAAGGTGTTTTCCACTGTAAGAGCAGAGCCAAGACCATGAACGAGAAAAATGCCAAGAAAGTTGATGGGTGTGCCACCTTCTATAAATTTGCAATGTTCGAATTGATTGACAAAAAAATCTTGGAATATGGAAGAGTTGTGATGAGCCAAGACAAATACAAAAAGACTGATGATATCTTCAACAGATTCATGAATAAAGACAACATTGCCTCAGTCTCCATTCTACAGCATGTTCCAACTGGAAACAAAATTGTTTTGGCTAACACGCATTTGCATTGGGACCCTGAGTTTAACGATGTGAAAACCATGCAAGTTGCAGTGCTTTTAGAAGAATTGAGGGTGTTGGTTTCAAAAATAACTAGTTCAAAAGACGAACTTAGTAAAATTCCAGTTGTTATTTGCGGTGACTTTAATTCCCAGACGGATTCTGCGGTGTATCAATTGTTCTCGCAAGGAATGGTAAAGGAACATTTTGACGTCAAGGGACACGATTATGGTAAATACACATCAGAAGGATTCAATCATCCGTTCCATCTCAAATCAGCTTATGGATCAATCAATGAGCTACCTTTCACAAATTTCACCCCAACTTACACGGAGGTTATCGAGTACATCTGGTACTCAACTTCAACTCTTTCTGTGAAGGGATTACTGGGTGAAATTGATCCGAATTATGTGAAAAAAGTGATTGGATTACCAAATGCAGACTTTGTTTCGGACCACTTACCTCTGATTTCAAAATTCGAGTTCAAAAAGACCACCACCAGCAAAAAAATAAAGGTTGATTTCAGAGATGGGGGTTTTTCTAGAAAAACCTGATCTTTCTTACTTCTCGCATTTTTTGGTCACTGTTCCTTGACAGTTTACCATACTTTGACTTTGTGTTTTCAGTGGTTGATGTCGCTCAATGGTACTGTTCGTATAATAAGGCCCTTTCTTATGTTCATGAATAGGGACATGTGCTTCAGCTTTGTTTTGACTTTTGCTGTGTTGTTGATTTCTGTCTTTTCATGCTTTGTTCATATGTTTTTATCGTATCTAGCAGTGTGTTATTTGATTGCCCAATTCTAGGTCATGCTATTTTAGCCGGCATCTCGTTAAAAACTTAATCTCAGCTCCCGAAAACTCGTCGGGAAAGAAAGGATCTGGGGAAAAAAAAAAACGCCAATGAAATTGTGAGGCTCGTTATCTGATGCGAACATAGAATCTGTTTGTAGTGATTCCTGTAACAGGGGGTGGAAGAACTCTCATTTATTATGTACTGTGATGAAACATGCAAAGCTCGTGTGGCCTCTTAGGAGGCAAATTGCCACATCAACATGTGATTCAATCACCAATCACCGAAAATGGATTTATTTTAAAGACGAGTCCACAATGCCAAGCTACTCAAACAGATTTACAGTATCTTCCTACAACTTGTTATCCCGTCACTACATGTGGACAAGTGTTTACAATTATCTTCCTTCAAAGTATATTGATTGGACCAATAGGTTTGAACTTATAAACAGAAACATGAAAGACCTCACGCAGTTGAGCGACATTATGTGTTTCCAAGAGATGGAGTACAAGATTTATCGAGATTTTTGGTACAAGTACATGCTTGACCAGAATTATGACTCAAGATTTCAAATAAAGCGCAAGTCCAATTACTGGCAAAAGAGCCCGATCATGATGGATGGGGTTTCTATATTTGTGAACAGTGAGAAGTTTCGAATAATCAATTACGAACAAATAAATTATTCCGACTATTTCAACAACGAAAAGTTGTTCGATCAGACAGGGGATCTCAAATCCCGAGCCAGCAACCGCAATACAGTTGCACTGGTACTAGCACTTGAGCACCTACCAACACGGGAAGTTTTTTTCGTAACGAATACTCACCTTTATTGGTCACCCAAACATCCTGACGTTAAGCTTCTGCAAACTTACATACTGACAAAACTAGTGAAAAAATCCATTAAAAGAGTGTTTGGCATCTCTGATAGCGAATTTCAAAGGCGTTTAGAAGCTGGGAGCTTCAATATCATGATGGTCGGGGATTTCAATTCCCAGCCCAATTCTTTGGTTTATCAATTCTTATCCAATGGGTTTGTGGATCTTTCCAATGCTCCTGATTTCTGTTACAATTACGGAAATTCAGTGCCCAGTGTTTTGGAAAATTGTCTCCAAGGCTTTGAGTCACCTTACCGTACGTTGTTCGAAAGGAAAATGTTCAAGAAGACAACGTACACTCAGAACTTCAGACAAATTATTGATTACATATGGTACAATAAGAAAAGCAATTACTTTGAAATGATCAAGGTGCTCGGCGATCTGGATCCTGAGTACCTTGAGAAATATCCAGGTTTTCCTAACGATGAGTTTCCAAGCGATCATATTCCGATACTGGCCGAGTTCAATATAAAGGTCTAGTCTTGAAGGCAAGACTAACTAATCAGTTTGACTGGATCAAATCGCTGTTTTAGTCGATGTCTCACACAACGGAACAATTTTCAGCTTACCTTCCGCAACACCTGCACCTCCATGGTGACTGAACCTGTGTTTTTTTTTCTATCTATATATATTTATAATAACTCTCTTCACATCTTCCAATTTTAGAGGAGCAATTACTGATTACTCACGAATGCAAAAAAAATCACAGACCCATGAAAAATAAATTGAGCATATGCGTGCTATCTATCACTTGAATAAAGCTTCATGAAATGTATAAGATCTAGGAGGTGTCTTCCCATTATGAAAAGAAAAACCAACATTCTAGAAACCAGTGCTTATTTTCCAAGACGGCAAACGAGGAGCTCGGCAGTGAAACTCGAAGACTTCAAGTCTTTCCTGAATGACGTTGATAAGGTCGAGGCATCTATAAAGCAAGAGCAACATCAAAAGGCCGCACATAATCCTCACAAGGAAAATGAAACAAGAGTGAAGATAGAGTCTGGAAGTCCGATTCGAGTCAAACGAAAAAGAATCAAGGTTGACATTGAAGATCAAGCCCCGCTTGAGGTCAAGATTGAAGAAGGAATTTCTGATTTAACCAGAAAGAACATTACTAGAATACAAGAAGTCAGTCCTGATCTCCCCGCAGAACCACCGGTACATTTTTGGCCTATGTATAACGAAATCAAGAAGATGAGGGCGAAGATCAAAGCTCCGGTTGATACGATTGGGTGCGAGAAAATGGCTACAACGGTTTCGGGTCTCGTCCAGGGTACGATTTTCAGGTTTCAATGTCTGATATCGCTTATGCTGTCATCACAGACAAAGGATGAAGTAAATTTTCAAGTCATGCAGCTTTTGCACTCACATTGTCTTGACCAGGGGTATAAAGACGGTCTTTGTTTACAGGCAATCTTGGATATAGACGAGTCTCAGCTTGACACCATGATTTTCAAAGTTGGGTTTCATCGAAGGAAGGCAAGGTTCATCAAACAAACAGCTGAGATTATTAGAAATCATTACAGCGATGATATTCCTAAAACAATAGAAGAAATCACGTCATTCCCAGGCGTGGGTCCTAAAATGGGATTTTTGTTACTACAGATAGCTTGGGGAATAAGTACTGGGATTGGAGTTGACACACATATGGTTCGTATGGCAAAGATGTTCAAATGGGTTCCGCCTACAAAGAATTTCAACCCTGAGCATGTTCGGAAGTGTTTTGAGAGCATGCTAAGAAACTATAAAGAGGAATGGTCCGTGATAAATCCCACTCTAGTTGGTTTTGGCCAAGTGGTGTGTTTGCCTCAAAGTCCGAGATGTGATGTTTGTACTTTGGCAAAAAAAGGGTTATGTCCTGCTGTCGATAAGGCTCTTTTGAAAAGAGTGGAGAAGCAGAAAGCAGAAGGTGTGTATGTTTCAAAGAAAAGTAGAGGTGACTTGAGTCTTTTGTTGGCGGACATTGAAGATACACTATGATCATATGAACGATTCCTTGCTAAGAAGACGTTGGAGTAACTTCCATCTCAGCGGAAACACTGACAATTTCACTGCTAGATATGAGAGGTAAATGGTACGCAAAAGAGCCTCTTATAACCAGCCGGAATTTGTGATTAAGTATGCTGGACCATTGCTCACTCGATAGAAGCTCCCCATTGTACTTAAATCGCTTTCCCGGCTCCACAATTTTCACTTCCCCTCGTGAGTTTTCCTCTTCGAGTTTATCCTTGTTGTTCATCCCGTACCATATTTCTTTGACAGAGTTTAATAGTCCGCTAGTCGATGACCTGTTCAAAATACCCTTGAAGTTCAACGGTGTAACAAATTTTGATGAGTTACCCAGCAAAATCGTCACGTCAGATTTTTCAACCTGCATGGAAAGAATACTTTCTGGTTTGGGATCAAGGTAAGCTGTGTCGGTAACTAGAAAAACATCGAGATCCATGTCCCAAACATGGATGTTCTGGAGGTTTGTGTTTTTGGCTGCTGCATCGATCTCAAATATTAGCAATTCGTTACTGACAATAATCCCGTCTATCGTGCCGACACTGATTCCCGACAAGGGGTTATCGAAATGTTTCAAGATTGCAAGTCTTACGAAGGCCATCACAAATGATGCTATAACAAGACAATACAATAACCCAGAAATAATCTTGATGATCATGTTTTGACGATAGTGGATAGATTTATAGTTGTGAGGTGATCCGTATCGGAATTGCGAAGAGTCATCATCAAAATCTCTTTTGAAAGAGACAGCACCATAATTCTTGAATAACTCCTCTCTAGCAGTATAGTTGCTTGGAGGTACAAGAGTATTTCCTTCGCTTCCATCGACATTTTTACTGTGGTAGTTTTTGTATGGGCGGCATAAAAAGGATTCAGCTTCATCCAGTTCGTCATCTTCGTCTAAATTGTAGTCATCAAGCGGATTGAGTGAAAAACTGCGATTATGCGTAAACACTCGATTGTTAAAATGAGTTTGCTCAGTTCTTTCGGCATTGGAATTGTCTGGAGAGGTTACAGAGGTCACTCTCTGTCCATTGTTACTGAAAAGTCTCTGAGAGACCTTTCTGACTTGTGATATGATGTTTCTTTTGCTATCTTCGCTATGAGTAGGAATGCTTCCTTGTCTGATGAGTGATTTCTTTAACAAGTTGTGTTTTGGATATGATGATGTATAGTTGTGCGGAGCATTGTACCCTTCACGACATGTGGCGCTGTGAGTTTCCACATTATCAGAGTCGAGCTCGAGACCTCTGCTGTGTGAAATTTTGCGAAAGAGTTTGGGGTGCGTAAGTTCATTGCCGTTTTGATTTGGTCCGGGACCCGGAGCCAAAGAAGTAACTGTTGATGCATCAGTAGTTACCCCAACAACACTGTCTATCTCATTGTGATATATGAACTCTTCGTCTTCTCGCGCTCGCAAGACTTTCTTGGTAAAAAACGCGTCAGCATTCTGCGAGTATATTGAGTTTTGGTATATGGAGGCACCGTCATCAACTGTGGCATTGAAGTTTGATGTTTGATTTGTATTCAGTTTTTGGAAAGCAAATGGATCGATGAATTTGTTTGGGTCTTTGACATCGATAATCAGCTCGCTTTTGAGCTTGCTGTTCTTGACATTCGAGTCCCGGTTCATATTGCTAAGAATCTCTCTCGCATCTTTCACACCACTGTGAAGGACATATGAAGAAGTCACTTTCCCTGGAATTGACTCAGGTACCACTACCGTGGTCGATGAAACTCTTTTCATCTCTGAAAGTCGGCTAACAGGGACACGCTTAACCGAGTCCAAAGAACTTCTTCTGCTGGAGTCTCCCATATTGGTTACGTTGACTGGATTTCCGGTAAAACAATGGTTCATGTAACAGTGTCTGAATGTGACCAGTAAGTTCCAGACCACCTCCAGCGTGTATCAGTCCCAAATCTCAGATACCTCCGTAATAGGACTTTGAGAATATTTGACCTTTTCTGGTTGTGTGAGGCAATTATAACAACTAAGAAAAACAAAAAAAACGATACGAAGACAAAGCCCCATCTCGAAACGGTTTTTATTGTGATTTCGAATAAACAAAAATGAAATCACGTGATACTATTTTCACGTATCATATTAATTCATGATTAGTAAGTAGATTTGTGTACTCAGCTATACATATTCCGAAGCTGTTAGCAGTCTTCCGGTTTGTGGCATATCCTTGAAATCGCAATCGCAGTGGAATGTACTCCATTTTGAACTCAGCGGATGTTTTCTTTGCAAAAATCAAACGTCTATTCAATTTATTGTTACTCATGGTAAACGCTAAAGAAGTGCGTAGTCGTCAATCATAAACAAGGTCAACCTTTTTCTTATCCTCGTAGGCTTCTATGGCATGATCTTTTCTCGTCTTTTTCGTTTCCAATGCCAGTTTCCTTCCTAGGTCTCCCTTTTCGTTCCTGCGTTTTTCGTTCTCATAGCGCTCTTGAGCTGCTTTCGCGGCCAGCTCTTTTGCGTTGAACACTGGCGAACTGTCGTCTGCAGAGAGCGCCAACTCTTCATTTCGAGTACCTAATTTGTGCCCTTCTTGTTTGACCACCATGCCTCGCTTGCCAGTTGGATTGTGTTGAGGTTTTGTATTCAAATCGCTCTTTCGACTACCAACCGTTTGTTGAGCTGTTTGTGCTTGAGTGGACTTAATGGGGATCTCCGCTTTTGAAGCACAGAGTCCCATATTTCAATAATTCGTTACCTCTATTTCTGGTGACTAATATGAAACCGCCTGAATGTGTGTAATGTGACCGCTGTGTCAACCAACACAGAGCCATCAGTCCAAGCAGCAAAACTGTTGAAACCATGTTGCCTCATGGTCTATGATTTTTTGATTTCGCTCTAAGCTTTTACTAGCTGAATGTCTGGTGTAAGGTTGTGAGGAATCGTGACAAATTCCTGGTTATTATGTACTAGGTTAGGTATTCATCTATATACATGGTTAACGAATTCAGTTCAGCCAGTTAATTGGAGCGCTCTTCAACTGACCGGAAATTTATGAAAAACGAGAGTTGTGGGAGTTCAATATCACTTGCATCAACAGACCCGATTTCCTGGAAAACACGTGAATATGCCCTGTTGAGTTTGATATCCGCGTGCTTGTAAGACCTGAGACTTTTGCTGCTCAAAAAGTATGGGGAACACAACTTCCACAGCTTGAAGTATAAATCAACTTTGCGGTTGGTTAAAAAGGATGAACGGACAGTAGCATCTCGGACTGCCAGCCAATCTGCATTGACAATCGATTTCGATCCAGCTTTCACATTAGCATTCAATAAATCATTGACTAAACCGAGAGTCTCATTCTCAGGGAAATCCACTGCTCCTGAAGCTTTCAAACAACAGCGATAGAAAACGCTAGTTTTTGGAAAATTGTATAAGTCCGCAACCTTGATGATGGACTTGAGCACCTTGACCTCTTTCCATTTTTTGGAGTGAATGAGTAAGCAATTGAAGAAAGGCTCATCAATAGTTTTGATATTGCTGTAACTGGAAATAATAGACTTCAAAACCTTTGCTGCTTCATTATTGAACTTGGGGTACTTTTCAAAGAATATATGTAGAAAAATATCGTTCAAAGAGGAGGAGAGTGACGTGTTTGATCTACGGGATTGTTCGCTGACCTTCCACGTGATTTCCCAAATTTCCATGATTTTATCAAAATCTTTGGTTTGCTGCCAAGTGTTCAGTAGGTAAGGTTTAACATAATTGATCTGCAGAGGTGTGTTATAAGGCAAGCTTTGTTTGACTGCACTCTCAAAGAAAACGTCGGCAGTTTGTAAATCTGAACAATAGCCAATGAAAGCCAGATGCGCTTGAGTCATATAACTCTTGACTGTGGTAGGAGGAGATATTTTTTTTGATGAGTACTCTGTGTATACCGTAGTTGTCATTTCCCTGAATATCATGGTTGCTTTCTCAGTTTCTCCCTTCACAAGACAAACTTTGATCATTCCGATCAGCAGCTCACTGTGGAGCTTGGAGGATGGCCCGTGTTCGCTCAATTTGTCGTGCCTCACTTTCTCGAAAATTGACTCAACCTCCGCAAAATCAAATTCGGCGCCATCAACAAGAAATTGGAAAACTGATCCAAGAACAGATTCAGAAGTGAATAGAGAACTCAACTTCTCATCAACTTTCCCTTGTTGCCAAAAAGCTGTTGCCTGCTCTGATAGACCCAAATCATTGTATGCTTTGAATAGATTTGTCATACCAATTGGACCGATTTTGATGTTTGCTCCGTTGATCAGGTCATTGGAAATCTGCAAAATCGACTCGGCAATAAATTCTCGTTTTTGTTTCAAAGGGTTTTCGGTATCCCTGTCTAGGTTTTTCTTGAGCTTTGATAGCTCGAGTCTCTGGACTCTGAGTCCATTCCTGAGAAGGGACACTAACTCATCCATCCTTCTTTCAGTCAACTCACCAGTGAATGATAGATCTGAGTATAATGGCATTATTTTGTAAACCGCATTCCAGAAGTGTCCAATGCCTCCTAGAAGTTGACCAGTTGTGTTGTCAAACGAGCAGTTATGAACAGTACATTCATCAAAAGCTTGTAACTGCTTATAAAATGGTAATTCCTTTCTCGGTATGGATGCTGTTACCTGACGGATGTCCGGTATCGAGGTCTTTTCTTGTTTCAGAGACGCGGAGCAGCAGTGCAATGGTCTCGACTGTGAACAAGTGATTTCAATTTTTATAATGGGACGTCTGTAACGGCTGAAGACAGAAGCAATGATGCTGCCTCTTCTTGTGGCAAGCAACAAACCTGACATTACAATCAAAGAACACCTAGTCAGCCTGGAGGAGATAAGTCAAAAACTGTCATTTTGTATCGAAATTAGAAAGAAAAAAATTTTTAGATCTGTGTGCTCCGGACCTGAAGCCTAAAGAAAAAGCTTCTCATTCTTTATGTTGCACCTTCTTCAAGAGAAAAACAAAAGTTTATTTTTGGGGTCAGTTATTCACCGAAGAGAATGTGCTAATTCATCCACTACCGAGTGTGTTTTTGGTACTTAGCTCCGATAAAATCAAATTATTCGTTCGAATCAAATCTACCGGCTTGTCATCTTTGAGGCTTTGTGATTGCTTTGTTCAAATTCTCAATATGGCCCCCCTCGTTCCGTTACCCAAAACTTTGCTACCATTCTTGTCTCCTTATCTCCCTCCAGTTAGGAGCAGTACCAGCTCCTCAGGATATGCGTCTGAACAAAATGCAAAGCCTTCGATTCCTTTTGTCACTCTCACTTACGCTCAATCCCTGGACTCCCGGATCAGCATAGAACCTGGAATGCAAACTGTAATTTCTCATCTTGAAACCAAAACTATGACACATTTTATTCGTTCTAGACATGACGGTATCTTAGTGGGTATCAACACAGTTATCGCCGACGATCCAGGTTTAAATTGCCGTTTCGAGGAAAGTCTAATCGTCACTCAGCAGGACCAAGATGACTACAACTTCAAGAAACATTATATCAAGCCAATCATTGTGGATCCATCTTTCAAAATTCATGACTTTTATTTGACCTCAAAACTGAAAAAGACTTGTGATGATGGTCAAGGTTATGCTCCTGTAGTCATTGTTGATGAAGCTGTTCTCTCCGAAAACGCAGAATATGAAGATTTTTCTCAAAAGAATGGTATAACTCTCGTTGCCCTCACCCCTGAAGAGAACGGTAAGGTTTCCTGGTCCAACATCCTCAAAAGCTTGAAGCATATTGGAATAGAGTCGGTGATGATAGAAGGTGGTGCCACGGTGATTAATGATATCTTGACTTATAGCGACGAGTATCTCGGAGGCCCTGTGGTTGATTCGCTTATCATAACGGTAGGACCAGTTTTTTTAGGTAAAAATGGAGTTGAAGTGAGCCCGTATCAAGACATCAAACTAAGGGAAGTGGGATGGTGGACGGGAGAGCAGGATGCTGTAATGTGTGCTCGTTTGGTCAAGCCCAGTTACGAATAAAGCTACAATGATGATTGTTTCAGATGTTTCTCTGAGAGAACGATATATTATTATGATACAAAAACGTTAATTTTGATGACTACTCTTTGAGCTGTTAGCCGTGAATGTGATTTAAACATTTGACGAAAACCAAAGTTGACTTCGAACGACTGTCGTGGTGCTTAAAGGCAAATTCTGTAAGAAGCGTAGCGTCCAGAGGTTTCCGATCTTCTAATGATTTTAACCACCTGCCCTCTCTTAAGACCCAAGTAACGTGCAACTGGGTCTTCTCTTTGAATACGAGGTAGTTGAGATTCTTTTAGTCTGTATCTGTTGAGAAGTTCCTTCTTTTCATCAACCGACAATCTGATATGTTTTGGAACAAGTTCGTGGTGCGTGATGTTGACAATGATGTCACTCTCTTGGAAAGTCTCGATTGTGGCGGGTTCAGCAACAGCAATTGCTTTGGTTGCCGATGGGGTCATGTTTTGCTGATAGATAAAGATTCCTGTGGAAAAGTTCTTGTCGGCAATGTGCTGACAGAAATTCTTCATTGTTGTAATACCAACCGATGGTTCATCACAAAACTCAACCCATAAAGGACCAAGATCGCTATACTTTTCAGATGATTCTTGCGTAGGGTTGGCTTGGAATGACATCAACTTTCTTTGCGGAATACCCATCGAATCACAAACCTTTTCTCTGAACTGGTCCAGGGACATGTCAATCTCTTCTTGAGTGATAAAATATCCTCTGTCTCTGACCATCTCCTTCACCGTCTTGTAGGCTCTCCAAAGACGAGAGGTTGTTCTATCGACGTCTTCCATTGTTGTTCTATGCGGTGTTTCGATGCAGCTATTAGGGTCAGCGAATGGTGAAGTCGGTAGGTCGCTTTAAGTTGCCGCCACAAAAAAAAGACAGATATATGCTTCACTGTTACACTGAAGCAGAGACAAAACAAAGAACGTAGTTGAACACTTTGTCGCTTTCTTCAAATCAGTTTACCTCTATATTTTCATGTCTTTATTGAAGAAAAAAAAAAAAAAAACTTTTTCCTTCCTCAATTCATTTCAATTTCCGGGTAATCTTTTTTTCGAAGTACACTAATTATATGGTATGATATGTTTTGGAGTTTACTCAGATGCCAGTCTGAAGCAGAGCTCGACATCGCCACTGCTTTTCCAAATCCTAGTTTTCACAGTCATGAGAGTCATTTTTGCGCTTAGTATATGCCCTCGACACGAAATTTCGATCCTGCGATCTTGTAATTCCTTCGGCAGCTTATCCAAAGTAAAACCAATGACTTTTGAAATGCGCAACATGCCTGTGGCATTCAATTTACATGCATCTGTATCAATTTGATAAGCGCCAAGAGATTGCTCATCTGGAATCAGAACAAATCCAACCTTTGGTGACTCCTTCACTGGATATTTCTCAAACAAAAGAGCCTTGAGGACCCAAGCGGGTAGGAAGTCCTCTAGTTCTTGTAAACTACTTTCGTTTTCAAAAAGAGAAGTATGATACAGAGCCCTAGTATCGTTCCCATACTGTTTGATGTTTTCATTGATGATGATGCTCAGGTCTTTCTTTATTTTCATTCTTGGAATCATGTCATCAACTTTGATTTTCAAGCGACCAGAGTCGATCAATGCAAATATATCTGCTGGTTCACTAAGAGAATCCAAAATCTCGTCATCCGTTAAGGCTTTTTCCACTTCTTCAAAAGCAGAAGGAGGGGCTGTTCCAGATGAAGAAGAGGAAGGTGCCGAATTTGATTTGTTTCTTCCAAAAAGCTTCAGCTTTGGTTTCTCTTTTTCGTTTTCGTTCGAAGACTTCCTCTCTCCAACCGAGTCATTAACACTTGCCAAAGATGCAAGATGTTCCTTGTTGATGACCTTTGACAGTATTGACGAAGTGTTTGTTGTCGACCGTTTCATGCTACTCATCGATACCGAAGGCCTTGGAGTCCTTTGTCGAGACTGTTTCCTCTCGCTATTTGCAAATCCTTCTAACAATGAATGTAATACAACTTTGCCAAGATTTACTCTGGTATGATCATCTGCTTCTACCTTGCCATTATCTGATAGTAACTCTGGATAGCTTTCGTAAAAATCATCTGAGTAAATTTCACATGCAGCATAATTGCTTTCTTGCAGAGTTATTATCAGTTTTCCTGCTTTGGTTTGAACCGTACACCACATAGGAAGCGATTCTTCAGTTTGAAGTTTGCTTGCAAGTTCATCAAAGATATCATCCAGGTCTGTCCCACTATTTCTTCTTTGGGCAACATGTGAGTCTAATTTTTCGATCAAAGAGCAATTCAGTATATCAATGATGTAGATGCAACCATTTTCGTCCATCGTCATGACATGTCTCCTGTTGTTCAAGAATCTCGATTTTATCAGTCCTTTTGATCCTTGGATCGTCTCAAGAGGCGATGGATTGAAAGGGGCAAGACTGATGGAAGACTCCGGTAACTTCTCAAATAATATTTCCAACCTCATTCTTGCATTATGAACATTCTTTGTGAGTAGTGGTCTTTCATCATTTGTCTCTCTATCTTCAGCATCCCAATCTAAATCTAAAATGAATTCAGAGCTCGGACCGCCGCTCAAGTTCAGAAAATAAGTCTCAAAAGACTCTTCTTCTTGAATATCTTCTCGTCCAAGTTCTCTGCCATCACTAGCAACATAGGATTGGTTGCTTGAAAATCCTAGGTCAAATGTTGGGCGGTGTAGATTTATCTGTGATGTCAAAGCTTCTTCAATATGATCGAGATTATCGCTTGAGAATTGACTAACAATATCAAAGTCATCTGCAGTCGCAGGTTCCAAAGAGTTGCGATTGTTCAGATTAAGCATTGACAGATTCCTGTGGAGCTTGATACCCTGATAGATTAATAAATCGTCAGTTTCTGGAACCGACCAATTCGAAATTAATTGGTTGCAAGCACCAGATGTAGAAGTCCAAATAGAGTTATTGCCCTCAGCTATGCTCAATACTCCGGAAGCTGGTGTTTCATGAGCTAGGTGGTTCTGACCAATCTCTTTGATAGATGACATGTTCAGATCAGCTATCACAGTCGAAATTCCCAGACTCTCATTCAATTTAGAATTGAAATAATCTTCGGTAGTAGTGACGGACCCCTCCAACTGTGAAGATCTCAGGTCTGTTTTCAAAACCAGGCCACTTTTGTCACCTGAGTAGAAAACTTCACAGCCTGAAATATCTTCTGGAACAGTCAAAGACCAGACTGATGAGTTATGCATATCGAAGTTTCTCAAAATTCGGTTTGTTCTCATATCCCAAAGTTTGATTGTGGAATCAGAGGATCCAGATAAGAAAGCAAGACCCTTCAAACACAAGCATTTGACAATTCCTGTGTGACCTACAAAGGATTTGATTGGTTTAGTCATAGCCCTTTTGTCAATAAGCGTGATGGTGTGAGAGGGTCCTCCGGAGATAATAAGATTATCGAGAGAACTGATGGAATAAACTGATCCGCGCTCTTGGTCGAACGTGTAACTCGAGATATTTTTGAGCTTATTTGTATCCCAAACGTTTATCACCTTGTCCAAACCACCTGAAATTAGCTCTCCGTTACTTTCGGACAAGCATTTAACATAGTCGTTGTGCCAACCCAACGTAGCCACTGAGTTGTTTTTGTAATTCCAGAGTTTCACAGACAGGTCATTGGAGCACGAGGCAACCGTTGACGTATTATTCAGCAGCCTGAGATCAGTAATCCAATCCAAGTGCGCTTGAGAGAAACTCTTTGGCTTATAGCAAGCGTTGGTAACTGGTGCACTATTGAGACCTTCCCTGATCCGAGACTCCAGAGAAACAATTCTTCCTTCGTTGTTCAAATTTTCTTGGATCTCTTGTTTGATCTCACGGGCAGATTTGGTGACAGAATGTGTGTTTCTTTCATTGCTTCCTGGGTCGAAGCCAATTGTTGCATCAGGGGAGTACATTGACACGAGGCCGTCTCGGCCCCCTGAGATCAATGTATCTGTTAATTTGTCATATAGAAGACTGTTCACTCCGAGAGAATGATATCCTTCTTTGTCATCATTGGTTGGATTGAGCACATAACTGATACTTCTTTTTTTGGTTTTAGCGGCAGACATGGTCAATCTTTGGACCGACCAAAAGTGGCCTATTGATCAAGATGAAGGGTGCAAAGCAAAGCAGCAGAGAGCAACGTTGAAGTAAAATTTGGAAAACAATTTGAACGCAATCTTCTGTTTGTTTCAATTTCTACTGTTAGTAGAAATTGGTTAAAAACTAGTATACCAGGCTTTACAGTGTCCCACTCGGCGTTCAATTTTGATTTTAAAAAGTCCTCACTCAGCCCAGCGGAGAAAAATCGCACAGAAACTTTCTATATCGAGAATAAAAATGGGGTAACAGGTGCAGGAAATTTAAACATGAGATAGGTCCCACCGGATGTTTAGATTTGCTCATTGATACTACAATCGCATACGTAATAATCTCCGTAAGGCAAAGTGCTTGTTTTCTCTTACTTCTAAGTGTATTCGACACAAAAAGAAGGCATACGTTTCATATTCCTGTTTTTCCGAAGTAGATGGTCAGCCGCAGCAAATGATGAAACGGGCAGGGCCGTGGGAGCGCGGTTCAGATCGGACAAAAAACTCTGCTCACTACTATAATAAGAAATCAACCTTTTCGCCTTGTAGTCCATTAGACACTTTGCTTTTATGTATTTTGATCACTCAACTAAGAAGTCGCTGAAAAAAAAAGCAAGTTGGGGTAACAATCCAGACGACTTTTCTTTCATAGGCATTCAGTCGGCGTCGGGTAAGCAGATTGAAAACAGAATTATTTTTGCTACAGCGATATTGGAATTTTTGGCACTCAACCTCTTTGTTTCACCGTGAGTACATTTGTTTCTTTGGTCCGTGCGAGCATCAACAACAAACTTTGCAGCTGATATCTCTGTCTTTTTCAATAGTGTCCGCAAATAGTGGATCATTGTAACCGATTCCGGTCTGCAAACCTTCCCTGTTAGACGTCACAAGATGGGTAACACACCAGCTAAGGAGGTGAAACCTCCCAGATCAGGCTCGTTATCTAAGGACCTATTGGGATCGCCAAAAGTGCTGTCTAACTTTTCCAAAAAACGCAAAGATAAAGACAAGGAAAAGCAGAAGCAGAAGGAGCAACACATGTTGAATTTGATTGTTAGGGCACCAGAAAGTGTGGATGGGGGTTATCTAGCTCCTTATGGAAACTATAAGTTCGGTTTAACTTACAAAACTCAAATTGTCAGAGACTTGATCATGGATCGCAAATTAGCTCCTTTTTACACGCCACTTCAAGATTTTGAGGAAAGTTGGACTGACGAAGAGTTGCTCAAATATTTACGAGCCTTGCCACTCCATGCGCAGATCAATCCAGAAGATCTCGATGAAGATGAGGAGGATCCAGATGATCACAAAATACACCAAAGTGTGAATTCGACCCGTAGAAGGGAACACAAAGCATTCAAAAGACAGATAAAAGAAACTGGAATCAAGCTACAGCGTGAAGTGGAGCTCCGATATGAAAGAGACAGATCGATACAAAGCAGTGGAATCAAAACATTCGATTATTTACCCTCAGACGATCTTCTGTTGAGGTTATACAGAAATGCTACAGAGTGTCCTATCTGCTTCCTTTACCATCCTCCGAATTTGAACTTATCACGCTGTTGTGTTCAGCCAATTTGTACAGAATGCTTCGTTCAAATGAAACGGCTAGACCCTCACCCTCCTCATGATGATGAATCTGCTCCAAACGTAGATCCTAATGAGGACGATTCTCTCGAAGACCTCATCAGCGAAGCTGTCAAGTGTCCTTTCTGCGCAATGACTGATTTCGGAGTAACTTATACTCCACCGAACTTCAGAACAGGAATGGGTGGTCGTGCTCCTCGTGACTTCCGTGATAACAATGCTATCATCAGCGAGGAATCTGACACAGATGGCGAAGCTATATTTACGCCAGGACATGGACATCGTACCTCACTGAGTTATGCTATCTCGAAGTCCCATTCTGCTCAAGGCACCCCTCCAAAAATATCAGGCTCATTCTCAGACTTCAACTTTCTACAGGCGAACTCGTCCGCACAACTGTCATCTTCCTCTGATGGTAATGGCATAGGCACTCCGATTAGCTCGTCTAATTTGGGAACTACTGGACAACGCACGCGAAGAGGTTCATTACCTCCCACAGCACCTGGAGTTATTACGATTGATAGGATTCGGCCAGACTGGGAGCAAAAACTTCTGAGTGCAAGGGCCAAGCTTGCAAGAAGATCAGCTGCCGCTACTGCACTACATGCGTCTTCTTTGCTGATTGACACCAATAACAGCACTCAGGACGTTTCCGCAAGGAATCAAGCGAGTGTTGGTAGATCCCGGAGGTTGGCATCCAACCGATATTCCAGAGATGAACAGCTGGATATTGAGGAAAGAATGATCGAGGAAGCTTTGAGACTGTCGCTACTTGAGGAGGAGGAGAGGAAGTTGAAAGAACGAATGAATCCGAATAAGGCCACGAATTGATAAGAAAATTTTTCAGCTGGTTTTCTTGTTATGTCGTGATTGTATACTTGCTTTTTCACTTGTTTGACTGCCACCGCTGATGATAATACTTCTGGCTCTGCTACGACTGATCATGGAATCCTGTTGCATTTATTTCCGTAGGTTCCTCATGGTAGTTCTGCTTTTTATTTCCCAGTTTATAGTTGTTTACGTAACTCATTTCCATCACGATACAGGCTTCGTAGTGTTAATATAGTATTGGTTGAAATAGCCATTGTAAATATGACTAGACACAACAGCTTCTTTGTCGCGGGTGTAGTATACTGAAAGTGTAAAAATTGAGTTCACAAAACAGTTGCTGAGATGTACTCTTGACTTTTGTGTTCTTATCAGTTCTCAGATACCTCAAAAGTGGTTTCCTATGTTTGAAAGAATCCTTTTTCATTTGGTGCCTATTTATATTATCGAAAGCATCACGCGTTAGTACCGAACATATAAACGGCTCGTCTACCCTCCGCATATTGAGGAGAAAGAAACTATTGATTACCTAATCCCACAACTTCACACAAAATGCAACAACTCCTTTGGGCTTTGGGTTTTTGTGTTCGGGTACAGACCGTGACCGCTTATTCTAATAATATCTAGAGAAATGAGGCTCAATACTGAATGCAAACTCCATGATTCGACTGGCTGATGATTTTGAATAAAGTCTTCAATAACTGCTTTTATCTTCAGTTACCACACTGTTACTTGTCATACAATTGCACACTTTTGTTATTCTTGTATCACCGCCTCGATTTACAGACTTGTATCGCGATAATCTAGGCGTCTGAGGGATGCATTACCGCCGAATTCCGCTCCTAAATATCGGCCAATCAAATGGACTCTTTGAGTTTTTGCATTTCACAGAAATGACAGACTTGGATGGGAAGTTCACGTGAACTATCAGACATGAAATCGTTTCTTTTTATCGGCTATTCGCTTACGTTTGTTTTCCCCAGAGAAGAGCGATCACCAATGTCAAGAATTGAACAGGTTTGAACTACCAGTCCCAGATGACCCTGTCTGATTAAGAGTTTCTTCCCACAATCATTGATTGGTGTGCTTAGGAATAACCTATGTACTCTTTCTCAGCCACTGAGTCTCTACAGATAGGCTCGATATAGTTTTTTTTTGTTTGTCGTGAAGGCTGGTTCGAGCCAATTACTGCTAGTATTTGGATCTGGCCGAAATCAAACCAGATTAAACAGATCAATCACTTTTTAACCTTCGGAATTTGGACTGAAATAGGCTTGTTTTTCTCCCCGCCCCTACTTGTCCCGCCGAGAAGCAATACATTAGCCAACCGGTGAGCATAGTCTTCGATGTTGAGGTGCAAACAGGTTCAAGCTCTTCGAATATAACGTACAGAATAGGGAGATTTCTGTTTAACCAAAAAATAGCTCTATTATCTTGACACAACCTGAGTTCATATCCGTCATTCAAGGAGACCTAGCTACCTTTCTTAATACTTGTATTTCCAACTAACAACTGGGTAAACTAGAAAACAGATTTTTGCTTTATTTTTTTTTTCTTTCGTTGTAATAAAGGGAAAAAAATTTTCTGTGCAGGTATAGACTGAAAGCTTCTTGTACCATTTTTTCCATTACTGTTTGATTGTATCAAAATTACAAACTCATTTCCTTGAGAAAACCAAAAGGCTCCTTAAGTGAAGTTGCGATAACGAAACTCATACCACGAAACAGCAACATACCCCATTTTCGCTGAAGCCAGTACCGATTTCTACAAACAAGAACTTGCGAGTACAAATATTCGAATCTCGCTAAAACGATTATCCTGAAGTCCATCATCATCAGGAGTGCTGTTTCTTTCTCTTAGACAGTCTTCAAGTTTGTGGTGCACACACGTTGAAATGGAGTCGAATTCAATTTGGGACATATATTCTTCCGCAAAAAAACTTTTACCTCTATACCCAAGAATTGAAAACAGAAGTTTGAGGGAGGAGTCCTTGAGGATTCAAAATGAAAGACCAAGAAATAATCTCAACGAGAAAGGTTTTGCAGTTGATGAAGAAGCTCTCACCCCTACATCATTATCTCTTGTGTCAGTTTCGCCCAACATGCATTACCGTAATAAAAATACCAGAGCAGGTTTCAATGAAATAGGAAATTCTAGCTCAAGAAATGGTTCGTCTAGCTTGATCACACCCCCAAGCGAGTCTTCACACGCCCATGGTAGCCTCCGATATGGTAGCATCAGTCAGCTCAGCAACAGCATCGGAAATAACATGGTCACACCCTCCTCAATGTCCGAAAGCCCCAATAGCGCTACCGTCAAGAAGAACAAGGAAACACCAGAAGATTTTTTGCTCAATATTGATGAATTGATGAACTTGAAGAATAATCAGCTTTTATCCACTGAAGATGACTTTGAGTTTTTAAAAGGCATCAAACGCAAACAAGCTGGCAATCCTTTTGACCTTGCTCATATCAAATCCACGCCATCTGTTTACTCAAGTAATACCAATGTTCTCTCCAAAACCAGTGTTGAAGTCAATGTTGAGAGACCTTTCAAGAGCTCCAATGTCTCTTCGGCAACGACTGCACAAAATTTCAATTTGGAAGAAAAGGGCGATGTTTCACCGAAGTCTTCAGTTCAAAAACTTGATGTCAAGTCTCATCTTTCTGTGTCAGATACATCAAGAATGTCTAGTTCCGCCCCATCTGGTTTTGGAATAGGGGACCAGAATAATCTGAGCAAACCTCTTTCCAAGTGTTCAAATTGCAGCACAACAAAGACACCACTTTGGCGGAGAGACTCTCAAGGCAACACACTTTGCAACGCTTGTGGACTTTTTCAAAAACTCCATGGAACCATGAGACCACTATCCTTGAAAACCGATGTGATCAAGAAAAGAAATTCGAAAAGACAATCGTTGAGCAGCTCACAACCAGGTTTCTATAACAGTCGGCGTGCAAGTTCTAGCAGCTCAAGTATGCCGTTCATTCAGCCATCGTCTTTTCCGAACCAAACTACCTCTCAGCTCCAACAGCCTCAGTTCCCCTTTGGATGCGCTGGAAACTCTCCGTTCACGAACAATAGCGGTTTCTTTGCCCAGGGTTTTCCTGCTCAGCCCTTCATGATACCTCAACAGTTTCCGAACCAGCAAGTTCAGTTGAAAAGTCAAAATCAGTCGCAATTTGTGTTTCAGCAGCCCCACCAGCAGCAACAACCGCTGAACCAACAACAAACAGTCTCATCTTCCTCTTTTCCTCGTCCTAAAAACGTTCCAATATTGCCTAAGCCTCCTTCAAGAGCCAACTTATCAAACCCCAACACACCTTTGGAAACCACACCAACTGCAATGAACTCTCCGGTTTCCTACTCTCCTGGAAATAGTCAATACTACATGAACGTTTCACAACCACAAGACATACCGCAGTTCAAGCGGAAAAAGTCCAGAATAGCGTTGCCAACACAGGGCTCATCAAATCCGTCTTCCCCTTGCACAAGTAGTTATACGGGGGCTATTTCAATGTCTCCATCATCTCCATACACCACACCTTCCCCTTCCAGTTCGGCCCTCCAGCCTCCGCTTTCGAGAAATAACTCGCTATCTTCAAATCTATACCAGTCAATAAACTCCAAAAGGGGTATACAACCACAGATCAATCTTGGTTCGAGCGTGCCTTCCTCTCAACCAATTTTCCAACAAGGCATGCAGGGATGTGCCAACAGACGGCTTTCGTCGAGCAAACTAGCAACGAGCAGAGGGTCCATCGGATCCATTAGCCGGCCTGTCCCCACCAATCACAGCAACTTGAGTAAAGGAATGGTTGCGTTGGAAAATGCCAAAAGCGGTAGCAGTTTGCCTGAACCAGGTGAGGAGGACAGTGACAAAGGTGTTTTGACTGACTTAGAGTGGCTGAAGTTTGATGTTTGACTCGTGAAAACGTTTCAAAGCGCTACAAAAAATTTACAGTTTTCAACTGATACTTAATACCTTAAAGAAGAGTGCGCCATTTGTTCTTATGTACCCATCTATGTTTGAAAATACTCGCGGTGAACGACCCAGCCATTACGAAATATTCATCTTTTCAACTCCACTTGAACATAAATCTGTATATCGATGTACGATCTGAGGCAATTTCCAGCTACCTAGGTTAGTAACCTCAGGTTACGCAGCACTGCCACATGTAGACACTTTTAATAGTTGATGTTTTCGCTGAAACTTTTTTTTTTTTTTTAATTTTTTTCGCTAAATCAACAAAAAACTCCAAAAGGCATGGAAATTTTAGTGAACAGGTTCTTTTCGTTGAGGTTCACCCGACAATAGGGCTACAAACTAGCATCATTATAAGAAGCATGTTTGGAGGAAGAGGAAATAGTAGGGGTCATAGTGGATCAATACAAGGATATCGAAATTCCCAGGAAACTCTCGCAAGAGCAAATCAGTATGCCAACCAGAATGCTATAGCCGTGGAGATTTTCGGCTGGCAGAATGCCTCACAACAAGACTTGGTTAGTTTCATCAGTAGAAAGACTAAGATTGCACTTCAAAATGCTACGGTAGATGCTAATACAGGCGCACTGAAAGCAACGGTGAGGAATCAAAAAGAGGGAGTTGAACTTGAGAGATGTTCTGGTATTCGGTTTGCAGGTGACACCTTGAAGATCAAAATGTGCGACGAATTCGAAAATCCAGCATTATCGTCTGGCGGTGGAAGCACAGTCCAGCTATTGAGAAGCGTTTTGAAATCACGTTATGATCTTTCATTGAAATTGTTAAATCTGGAGAATATGAGAAGCGACGCAGGTTTGGTCCAACATGGATTCTTTGCCAATCCGAGTACTTCCAGCAAAGTTTTCATGGCATTGTTCAAGCTAGCTTCGCAGGACAAGATGATGATTGATTCTATCAACTTATCAAACAATTCACTAGGGGACAATTCCAAAGATTTAGTTGAGCTTGCGGTCTCGTTCCCCAAGTTGAAAAACCTTGCTCTGTCCAATAACAACATTTCAAAGCTGGATTTTTTTGACAGATTGAAAAACAAGTTTCTTTTCCTCAGGGAACTCATAGTTTCACAAAATCCAATATCGAATTCCAATGTGCACGCAGATATCATCAAGGCGTTCCCTAAACTAGTCTTTTTAGATGGACATCCTGTGAGAGACGAAACCAAGATGGCTTCTATTCTCACCTTCCCTGTCGTGTGTAACCCTCTTTTTTTTGAAAATGAGCAATTACAGAAAGCGGCAACCAACTTTGTGTCGACATACTTGAGTTTGTGGGACAAGCAAAGAGAGGATTTATTACAGTTGTACACACCCGAGTCACAATTTTCATACCATTTTGATACTGCACATATCGGCGAATCTTCTCCCATTAGTACTAACATTGGCTTTAACCGTCATCCAGTTTCAAGTACTGGCTCTTGGGGTCATTACATCACAAATTCTCGAAACTTGATGAGAGTGTCAGGAGTTAAACCTCGAATGGCTAAACTGTTCAAGGGGAAAGAAGCGATAGCTCCAATTTTCCGTTCGTTGCCGAAAACCAAGCACACTTTGGTTGAAAACCCTTCCCTGTACTCAATCGAGGTAATTTCCTATCCGTCTTTGAGTGGCATGCATATTCTTCTTCACGGTGAATTTGAGGAGATAGCAGCCCCAGAGGTCGGAATTACACATCAACAGCATATCAAGGGAAGACACTCGAACAAGTCCAACAATCATTCATCACAGAAAACATCACTTGAAAAAAGATCATTCGATAGAACATTCATCGTTGTTGCAGATGCCAACGGATCTTTCCTAGTGGCATCTGACATGCTTTTGGTCAAGACTTACACACCGAATAAAGCATGGAAAGTCCCAGCATCTAGTTCATCAAAGGAATTCACAGAGACCGTGCCCGCACTAATTGAAACTAATTCTACAGGAAGTCCCCGAGTTCCAAACATTCTTCCAGCGGAGATAGCCACCAAGCTATCTTTCGAGCAACAGCAGTTGGTATTAAGACTACTGAATGAAACAAGACTCACTCTTGAGTTCACACTAATGCTTTGCGAACAAAGTGGTTGGAATTATGAGCTGGCAGGAAGAAACTTTAGCAACTCCAAATCACAGCTTCCGCCACAGGCATTTCAAAACTGAGTCTCTAGCGTCTATCTCTCACGTGTAATCCTTCTCAAATATATTTTAAATGTATCATATCATTGGCTTCCTCAAATCAACACTCAGTTAAATTCATTGCCTTGTGACTGGATTCGTTATTCGTATTCTTGAGTTTTTTTTCATGATATATAATGATAGAATTTTTTTTTTTTTTTTTTTTTTTTTTTTTTTTTTTAATCATCATCATCCATCATCTTGTATACGTCCGAGCTATATTGAGCATTTCAAATAGGTCAAGACGTCTTAGTTGGGGTCTGAAAGATAAAACACGCGAGCATTCTTGATTTGGTTTCTGTGTACGAATCTACGAAGACAAAATGGTGAACATATCAGAGAAGATAAAAGAAATTCAAGATGAGATGGCCAAGACCCAAAAAAACAAGGCAACCGAGTACCATCTTGGTTTGCTGAAAGGTAAGCTCGCCAAGTATAGAAGGATGCTTCTTGAGCCTGAGGGAGGTGCTGGCTCAGGAAGCAAAGGCCAAGGTTTTGAGGTGAGTAAATCAGGGGATGCCAGGATTTGTCTCATCGGGTACCCTTCTGTGGGTAAGTCATCATTTCTTTCCAAAGTTACAAAAACAAAGTCCGAAGCTGCTGCCTACGAGTTTACCACCCTCACGTCCGTTCCAGGTGTGCTTGAATATGAAGGAGCTGAAATTCAAATAGTTGATTTGCCAGGTATTATCAAAGGTGCAAGTGAAGGAAAGGGAAGAGGAAGACAAGTTATCGCTACTGCAAAAACAGCTGATCTGATTTTAATGGTGCTAGACGCCACCAAATCATCTGACCAAAGGCAGCATCTTGAAAGAGAACTTGAAGCAATTGGAATCAGATTGAATAAGGATCGTCCCAACATGACAATCAGATTCAAAAAAACTGGAGGAATCAAATTGAACTCAATGAATACACCCAAAAATCTCGATGAAAAGATGGTATCTTCCATTTTAAAGGACTATAAAATTCACAATGCGGACGTTATGATTCGAGACGAAAATGTAACGGTTGATGACTTAATCGATGTTATCAATGAACAACATGTGGTTTACGTTCCTTGTTTGTACGTTTACAACAAAATCGACGCAGTTTCATTGGAGGAGGTTGATAAGATTGCCAGGGAACCGAACACCGTTGTCATGTCTTGTGAAATGGACTTATCCATAAATGATGTTGTGGAAGAGATTTGGTACAGACTCAACCTCCTTCGACTTTATACCAAACGGAGAGGGGTTCAACCAAATTTTGGCGATCCAATGGTTGTTAGAAATGAATCAACTGTGGAAGATGTTTGCAACTCAATTCACAAAGATTTCAAAGACAAATTCAAGTACGCATTGGTTTGGGGATCATCATCAAAGTTTGGAAATGCCCCACAAAAATGTGGACTCAATCACAGA
Source organism: Ogataea pini (assembly GCA_003707665.2). Classification (NCBI taxonomy): domain Eukaryota; kingdom Fungi; phylum Ascomycota; class Pichiomycetes; order Pichiales; family Pichiaceae; genus Ogataea; species Ogataea pini. Next base: position 10,505 of record PPKL02000013.1, on the reverse strand, counting down.
GTTCACGACCAAGACGTGATATCCATTTTCACTAAAAAATAGATCAAGTTGCAATTTTGGATTCAATGGCTTCAATCCGATCGAAAATCTCAGCTTTGTTATTTGCGTGCACTTTTTGATCTAGTTTCAAACTTTGCTCTATCTCTTGCAATTTGGAGTTCCACTCAGACATTTCAGTATGTAGCATTTCAAACTGTGTTTGCAGGCCTTCCAAAAACTGTGTAGCTGTAGAAGTTGCTGAAAGCAATGGATTGACAGACCTTAATCTTCGCAAAGCAGACTCAAGAAGAGCTTCATTGTCGGGAATTTTGCACATTTTTCTGTAAACTTGGTTTATTTGCTTATCTGTCGCACAAATTTCGGAAGACTCCAATCTGTTTCCGAGTCTATTGACGTCTCTTAACAAAAATTTAGCTTTTGCATTTAAGTCATCAAGCATTTTAGTGACTTCAGAGGTCGAATACTCAGGCTGTAATAACAAACACATTTGTCTGTTCAAATCGTTGATTGCAGATTGTACAGAGATGTCACAGATCTTGTCATAGTTTCCAACTTTTGTTTCTAGATCGCTTAATTTAGAGGTCAGTTCCAAGGTTCTAATATTGCTGTCTGTCCCTGATATGTTAGTGAACCCTTTTGAAATTCCCTTCATGTTTAGATCAATCAACTCCGTTCTCAAAGATTGGACTTGGCTGAACACCAATTCATCAAGCTCTTTCAAAAGATCATTCAGTTGATTTGAATTGGGCTGGATCAATTTCAATTCGTGCAATTGATCGCGTAGTTGAAATATTTCAAGGTTTATGTCTTTTGATTTACGACTGTCATTTTTTTGTGTAGTTTCTCTATCGAGCTGGTCTGATAGATGCTTCTCGTAGACAATTTTGAAGTCGAGCGGAATTGTCTCGCAGTCTAATGAATTCGAAGAATCGCTAGCATTCTGATTATCAAAACAGAATGAAAGATCTGCTCTTTCTTCAACATCTGAAGTTTCAAAAATTTCCAGCTCTTGCACAATTGAAGGGACCTCTTCCGAGTAGTAATCTTTATCGTTCATTATTAAGGACTTTGTGTCAGATATTCAACCTCGAAGTACTCTGAATTTGTACTTTGTAGCAGGAATCTACAGAGATACGGTGTACAGTTGCTCAAGCTCCAAACAGTTTACTTTCAATTGTTTCAATTTTTCCTTTCGTCACAAACGCGAAAATTCAAATAATTTGGCTGACTAGCGATATATGTTTCAATCCCAAAAGAATATATATGGCTCTCTTACTTGTCTTTTTTCCGAGGCGAGATCGAGAGTTTGTCCAATTTATTAGCTAAATCAGCATCGTTTTCCTCACTTTGCGTGTGGATGTTTTCATCGTTTAAATACACTCTCAATCTTTCATCTTTGACTCTGAGTAAAGACGTTTGATCTTTGATTTGTAAGGCCAACAATCGAAGTAGGTATTCTAGCAATGAGATACTCGAATTCATTTGACCACTCTTCAACGTGGATTTATCAAGTGCAACTTTTTCAAATGCTGTAGTTTCCGTTTCTTTGTCACTACCGTCTGAGCTTTCAGAATCATCAAGATCATCATCGTAGTCAGCAACAGCCATCCAACGTATACTTGATTCTTCAGCGGTGTCCGCTTCATCTTTCGAGTCGGAGGAAACATTCCTTTGCAATGAGCTTTCAAGAATCTTCAGAACTAGCACTGGTGATGTTCTGTCAGAGAGTTTTAGCAGCCTTCCGGAAGCGGTGAAAAAAAGTTTTCTTATTGACTCAAGCTCCACAGTGATACTTTGAGGTTTCTCGTCTTCATCATGGTATCTACCATCATCGAAATTTTCAAAGACTTTCATGCAATAACTGTAGTTCTTTTCTTCACTTGGCATTCTAATTATCTGTAAGCCGCATCTCGGGAATTTCTCTTTCCAGGTGATTTCACTGTTAACATGTCCTGCCCTTGCATGATTGTAAAATATGTCATAGAGAGTGAGTTCAAATGTGGGTCCAACTTGCGTCTTTTCATTTGTATTTTGAAATCGACTGTCCGCATCATTGATGAGCACAGCACTGTTGAGTAGTCTACCCGGAGACACGAACTCGCTCAAACTACCTGTCAAGTTTGCGCCTGAAGTTGTCAAAGCAAGATTTATTACTGGAATTGCTTGATCGATTCTGCTCAGTAGTCCTTGCATGTATGATTCAATATTCTTCACTGACTCTCGGGACATGCTCCGCGAATATGAATCAGGGTTGGACGCATCTTCAATATTCTCACGAAATTCGTCGATTTCTTGTTTGAGGTCCGCTGTAAGTCGCAATGTACTTTCCAAGTTTGAATTACCTCTTGCAGCAACTAACTGGATCAGTTCAATAGCATACGTAACAATTTCGATTCTGGTGACAAGCCTGCTTTGTAGTTTTTCAATTTTGCGTTTATCTTCATTTGGAACTTTATCTATGAACTGCCCCACAGATTTTATTAGGTAAGAAGACGCAATTTGTACACCTGAGCGAACAGCAAAGGTAACAACTTGACTTCCAGCTTTTGCAAGCAGTTGATCCATCCCCGTAGAGCGTAAAACCTGCAAAATTGTATACGGTTCAGCTGAGATTGTGATTGAATCTAAAACCTAGTAATGGATTAAATATGAAAACAAAAAAAAAAAAAAAATCTTGAAATATATGATCTAATCCACATAAACTAATCTACAGGATATTTCCCGTCCAATCAAGTTTGATCCGAGTTGGCTTGTCCTCTCCTTTTTAGTAACCATTTCGCATTAATTTGATCTGCTGTTTCCAACTTCGTCCTGTTATCGAAAGGAATATAGTTCGTCACGTATTGTCCAATCCCATCACCGACATTGATCATAACTTTATTATCTTGTTTCTGCGAGTCTCCAGATGCATTTTGTTTCATAAAAGTAGCTATCAATGCTTTTATTTGATAATCACTCCACAGTCCATTGAAGTCGGTATTTTTCGAAAGTATACTTTCACCTTTGGCAGTCCACTTTATCTGATTTTCATTGAATCCGCAGTTATACAGCACAAGAGGAATGTCGTGAGCCATGTTATAAACCGGCCGGCTAGGAAAATCTGAGACATCAAGTAACCTTTTGATTATATCTGGGCTCTCTAGATTTTGGCCCACTGTTAATAGAACAGATATCATGCACCTCACTTGATGCCACAAAAATGCCGTTCCTATCAGGTCGAAGACATAACAACCCGGTTTGTTCTCAACGGCAACAATAGATGATGCCAAAATATTGCGGTTGAAGTTAGTAATTTGTTTGGAAGCATCAATTTTGCAGAAATTTCTGAAATCATGTTCTCCCAAAAAATAATGGGCAGCTTGATCCATTTTTTCAACGTCCAGAGAAGAGCCATCGAAAATATACTTGTAATGTCTGTACTTACAGCTGAATCTAGCATCAAAATCTGCAGGTGGTCTTAGGCAGATGGCGTGAAATCTGATATCAGCTGGTAAATTGCGATTAAGGATCCCAACGTAGTCAATCTCTTTTATATCATTCTCGGGATCTTTCAATTCTGCCTCCGTTAAGTTTGATCTAACTTGCAAGGAAATAACTTGATTCATTGCACTCACCCCCCTGTCTGTTCTTCCACATCTGCTAAATTTGCAATCCTGAGGTACAAATGAGTTCACAAGCTTTACCTTGTTGAGCGCTTCAAAAATTTTGTACTCTACTGTAGGCAGTTCAGTGTTTCCTGATTGCATAGCCAGACCTTGATAGTTCCAGCCTAGGTATGAAAACTTCAAAGCAATGAATCTCTTATTGTACTTGGAAAAATCAAAGATTTTTTTTTTCTTGATGGATTTTGCAACCACAAAATCCACTGATGGTTGTTCAAATGGTCTATGGTTATCCTCTTGTTTGTCAACAGATGTATACACGCGCTTACATTTTCGTTCCAGTGACTTGATTTTCTGCACTAATTCGTCTTTAGACCACTGATCGTAGTTAGGAGCTGACATGCTAGACATGTGATTCTTATCTATATTGATCGATTTTGGCATTTTTTCTGCAAAGGAGTGTTTAGTTGAGAGATATTTGAAGTAAGAGTACCTTTTTATCATAGAACAGGATTGCTTATGAAATCATTATAAAGATAACGGATCTATAAATTCAGTTCTGAGATTGATCTGGAATTTCTTCGATCGATGCAAAAATTTTTTTTTTTTTTTTTTTTTTTGATCATTATAATCATGTGTTACGAGGCACTGTATGAGAGACTCTTGTACCATTGCAAGCCTGGATTTTCATTATAAATTCCTCCAAAATGCAACAAGGAAAGGCGTCTACTGCTTGGGGTGCAAGTTCTTATCAGATACAACCATGGATAGTAGATGCTGTGTTATCTCTAGGATTCACTCAAATGACTCCGGTCCAGGCATCCACGATTCCTCTTTTGTCTCAAAATAAAGACGTCGTTGTTGAAGCTGTCACAGGCTCTGGTAAGACCTTGGCATTTGTGATACCTGTTATTGAAAAGATCCATCGTTGTCTTGAAAAAGAATGTTTCAGGAAAGGCCATTTTGGAGCAGTTATTCTCTCACCAACTAGAGAGTTAGCCAGCCAGATCAACACTGTTTTCCAAGACATTTTGCAATTTCAACCGGGGAATGAAACTAAAATTAAGACTCAGCTACTTGTGGGGTCGGTGGGATCCATTAGAGAGGATTTACAGGAATTCTTGAGCAACAAACCTCAGGTTATCGTGGCCACCCCAGGAAGAGCCCTCGAATTTTTTTCCAGCGAGTCAGTCAGAACCTCTTCATGTGAAATATTCATTTTAGATGAGGCTGACAAACTTTTAGATATCAGTTTTTCCCATGACACTGAAACAATAGTGCGACAACTCCCAAGACAGAGGCGAACAGGTTTATTTTCTGCTACGATGTCCAGCGCTGGAAGTCATGTTTTCAGGACAGGTATGACCAATCCTGTCAAAATTACAGTGAAATCGAACAGCCTGGAGTCATCGCACACCCCCCTTTCATTGAGAATCCATTACATGGTAGTTGATCCAGAGATCAAGCTAAAACATACACTTAATTTTTTGTTGAATTACAAGTTCAAGAAAGCAATTGTCTACTTTCCCACATGCGTGTGCGTGTCTCACTTCTACTCACTGTTCCGATTTTTGTTAAGAGAACATTCAAGAGTCAATGAGAATCCTTTTTCTTTGTTTTCGTTACATGGAAAACTGGACGCCAAACCTCGTTTGAAAACATTAGAAGTCTTTTCCACGACATCGGCAAAGTCTGTGCTCTTTACAACAGATGTTGCTGCTCGTGGATTGGATGTTCCCGAGGTTGATTTAGTATTACAGATAGATGCTCCGACAGATCCTGATCTCTTCCTTCATCGTTGTGGAAGAACGGGAAGAGCCAACAGAGTTGGAAGAGCGGTCACATTCTTGAGTCCCGGTAGGGAGGAAAACTTTGTCGATTTTATGGAGGTGAAAAATGTGCCAATGAAAGAGTCTTCAGTTCAACAACTTGATGCAGGCTTTATGGAATGGTTTGACAAGACTCTTAGATATTGGCTTCTAGAAGATAGAGCTCGCTATGATCAAGCAGTCAAATCATACGTGAGCTTTGTGAGATATTACTCCAAGCATCAGGCTGGTTCAATATTCCGTCTACAGTCTTTGGATTATATTGGCCTTGCAAAGATGTACGGTCTCACAAGACTTCCCAAAATGCCAGAAAATAGGTTTGTCACAGATTTCCCTGAAGACGGATGGTTCGATCGCACCATTAACTTTGATTCCTACAGTTACAAGAATTCTCAGAAAGAGGAAGCTCGGTTGGACGAATTGAAGTCCAACAAATTGAAAGAAGACCGCGCCGAGAAACTGAAATTAAAGCGACAGCTTGCCAATAATAACGCTTCCTGGAGCGCCAAAACCGAATCGAAGGTAATGAAAGAAGAACGGAGAAAAAAGTCTTTGATGCGAAGAGTCGAAGCAAGCAAGATTACACAGGATGTTGGAAATGATGATGTTGACTCTGAAGAAGAAACAGATTGGAAAGAACTCGTTCGAGCAAATAAGTTAAGAAAAAAGGGCCAAGTAACCACAGGTATGTTTGAAGGAATCTGATTGTCGAAAAGAGAACATTGGCTCACTTCTCCTGGTCCTAATTGATATATCTATGGAGATGATCTCAAAACCTCGTCTAGTGTTACGTAGCTGGAGACTTCAATCGCTTTTTTCCAAAACTTCGACAAATGTCTGTCTCCCGAGTCACATGCAATGAAAACAATTCTGGATCCTTTTTTGGAGTTCATTGCAACTTTGGCAGCAGCTACAGCACTTATACAAGCACTTGAACCAAAGAATAGAGCATCGTTGCAGTTTAAAAATCTGGCCATCTTTATTGCTTGTTCATCAGACACTCGCTCAGCGTCATCGATGAAATGCTCACCTTGCCGGAAATTGTGAGTTAATCTTGTCAAACCTATTCCTTCAACAACTGTATCGACTTGGTGTCTTCGCCTTGTCCCTTCTTTCTCGACTGAATCATACATGACGCCGTATTTGACTCGGTTGTATAATCCAGAGCCTTGTGGATCAGCGAGAATAACCTTCAAAGACGAATTCTTTGTTTTCAAATATTTGGAACAGCCTGAAATCGTACCTCCTGTTCCTGAACCGGCCACAAAACAATCAATTTTCTTATTCATTTGTTCCCATATTTCGGGGCCGGTAGTATTGTAATGTATTCTCCAATTACTGTCATTTTCAAATTGATCGGCAAATACTCCTATCCTGTTGTTCGATGGATCATTTGTCAAATTCAAAGCTCCTTGTCTTGCTGCGTTGACGTATTGGTTTGGGTCAACAATAGAAGCAGGTTTGACTTTCTCAATTTCAGCATTGTAAGCTTGCAGAAGTTGAATTTTTTCGGGAGAAGTATCATCTGGCAAACATATATGTGCATTGTAACCTAAAACATTGCAAAGAAGTGCTATCGAGATGCCAGTGGAACCTGAGGTCCCCTCAAAAATTGTATCTCCTCTGTGCGGTTCAATTAGTTTCTTCTTTTCGAGCTCTCTAATGATGGCGAGAGCCACGCGATCTTTTGCGGAGCCGCCCGGATTGCACAGTTCAAGTTTTGCATATATTTCACATCCCGTAATAGAAGATAATGAGTTTACTTTCACCAGCGGAGTATTTCCAATCAAGTCGGCAACATTCTTCTTTCTTGGAGGAGCGGAGCCTAGTCTGTATGTAAGCTCAGTTGATAAAACAGTATAAGCAGCAATTACACCACAAGTGATACCAAGAGTGAATAAAGACACACGGCTTGTTTCCATGTTTGTTGTGCCTAGCCTGAAGACACTTTCTTTTGAAGGCCCCTAAATCTTTGTTCGAAAGTTTTTTTTTTTTTTTTTTTTTTTTTTTTGATTGAAACTTCCTTTTGGTAGATTAAGAGAGGTGTGATGATCGTTGTGATCATCTCCGACTAATATGAGTTTTTGGCTAATCAAAATTCCAGCCCTGATCTTAATCGAGAGCGTTAACGAAATGATTACATCATCCTGCCTTCGTGAATATGGACTAGCGTTCCACGAGAACTTGTTAGAATTTTTAAAAAGTGCAGATGTTTCAGCGAGCTTGTTATCTTCGAGGTCATCAGTAATGATTACCTTGGTTTTCACGTATGTTTTTATTGCCTTATCATTGTATGAAACAATTGTATACACAGGGGTGTTACTCAAAATATGGAAAAAGCCTGGCCACGAGGTTTTTGTTGATCTTCCGACACATTGCGCACACGTCTATGTCTCTTTGAATGTTTCAAGCCGACAGATGAACGACAAGAACGACAAGTCAGGGGTGAAGCTTCTGAAAAAACCGATCGTGTACCACATTGAATTCAGTCCTGATGAGTATTCTCATGCAGATCTGGGAACCACACTGGGTTTCTTGAGAGTTAAAATTTTAGCCTGGTTCAAAGAAAGCAGCTTTTGGTCTGAAAATGAATATTTGCTTGGGGATGTCGGACCGAAAGATTTGATGATCTATCATAGTAGTGGTAACTTACTTCAGGATGATGATGAATTTCTTTGCAATCTGGATGTGACCACTGGTTCAACGGTTTTTGCTGTTTTGAAAGGGGTCCGATGCAGTCAAAAAGCTTATACTAGATCTTATACAAATTGGTGTCGAAAACCTGCTTCATAAATTTGTGACGAACTGATGAGAACATAGTAAGAACATAACAAATCAGTTTTCTGTTCTTCTGTTTTGTGGTTCTTGCTTACATTTATGTTTTGCCTGGGACTTTTTTGGTTGTTTTCCAACTTTGTGTTTTGTACTCCGTCTTTGTTTGAATTGGTACATGGGGTCATTTTTGAGGAAGGTTGAATGAATAGGACTTTCTTGGTTTTCTGTCTTAAAGTAGCGGATACGAGGCTCTGTTAGATTTGCACTGTTGTCGGTACCAACGGTTTTCTCTGAAATGTTACCCAAAGATCTTTTTCCAAGCAGAAATTCTTTATCTGTAAAACCTGATGTGTTTTTCTCCGAAATTTGTTTCTTATTCTGATAAATCCAGCCTGTTTTTGAGTTAATTGCGTCCTCATTAGATTTGAGCAATTCATTGTCAAAAGTGGTTTGATGAGATTTTTGTATGATATTCTTTTCACGTTTGTAATCCTGTAAAAGCTGATTTTCTTTGATCCAGACCTTCTCTTGATTTTTCAAGAGTTTGGGATTCCAAGATTTCTTCAAATTCAAATCAGAAGGCATGTTTCAAGAGTGAAGAAATGAAGAGATGCTTTTTATGTGTTACGTTTGTTGGTAGGTTTTTTTTTTTATTTTTCAAAGCAAAAAGAGATTATTTTGTATTGGTAGATTTTGATATGCATACCTACGTACCGATCTGAAATTTGTGAAGAATGGCAATGACTTGAGTATCTTACCATTTAATCTGTTAACCTTAAAAGAAAGAAAAAGTACAACATGAATGTCAGCTTCACAACGGTGGTCAATAAACAACATGACTTCCGCATGATTTAGAAACCGTGAATCTTGATGTTCTTTTTCTGGAGTCCCAATTGTTGAGTCAGAAATTCCATCACTTTAAGTCTTTGATCACCTTGGAGTTGAATAACCTCTCCTAAGTCATCATCCTTGACGATGTTACCGTTACAAGCGAAATCTTTTTTCAAAACTTTCAAGATTCTTTTCAAATCATATTCTTCTGGGACACCTTGCACTGTAGTCAGTGTTTTTCTACCGTTTCTTTGTTGAATACGAATGTGAATGTAATTGGTTGGTTGAGTTTCCGCGTCACCAGTGTCCGCAAAAGGGTCTGAGTCATTCGAAACGTTCGAGTTAGTAGTTGAATCAAAGGACAAAATGGGACTAAGGTTGCTTACCAAACGATTTAAGATTCTCGATAGAGCTCATATAATATAATTCCGTGTTTTGATTAGTCCTCGAAATCTGCGATCAGGTTCCTGTTCAACGATCAAGTATAAGTCGCAGAAGCAGAACTATCAATAATGATAGGTTTTTTTGTAACTTGCATTTGAAGGAAAAAAATAAATTTTACTGCTTACCATTTGAAAGAGTGTACTTTAGTATGTATTGTGCATGATGGTTATGCTAAATTCACTATTGATTTTTTGTTGTTCTCTGTCATATAGTACCGATGTTTGATTGATTACTACAGCAAGCCTAATTACTTGGTTACGAGTCATTAAACTAGGAGTGCTTGTTCACAATATATCTGTAAATTGTTGTAACTTGCTCAATTTAGTTTCAATACGAGTATCAAAACATAAGGCTCTGTTTTAGCAAGTCTTCAATAGTAGATGATTTATCGTCTCAAATGAACTGATTGTATAGGTTATGAATCATTAGTCGTCTTTTGAGTGTGGACTATTTTTTAATATTCGTGGAACTTTACGGATAAGGAGTGCGGAGAGTAAAATATTAATGCATACAAAATTTTGTCATTTTTTAACAAGTGTTCAACATACAATATACATTTAGGTTTTGGTGTAATAAGGTAGTAATCAAGAAGACAATTTATTGATTACAGTGATTGGGAATATTTCTGATCATTGTTCTTTTGTGTAATTGAAATCATGTTCGGACTATCAGGTCGGTCAGAGTCAGATTTGCAAGTTAGTTTGAAGAAGGCTTGTTCAGCCGACGAAAGTGCACCTAAAAGGAAACACGTCAGGGCTTGTATTGTTTTCACTTGGGATCATAAGTCTTCCAGGGCTTTTTGGAATACATTGAAAACAATTCCCATTCAAACAGATGAAGTTCAGGTTTTCAAGGCTCTCATTGTAATTCATAAGGTACTACAGGAGGGTCATCCGTCGTGCTTGATTGGTGGTTTCAAAAACGTCAATTGGATTGAGAGTTTGTCGAGAAGTGTTAGTGGAGATGGAGCAAGGAATCTAGGACGACTAATCAGAGAATATACGTCGTGCATTGTTAGGAAGTT